>CANUEZ040000101.1:3090000-3690000 GCA_948099385.1 Fasciola hepatica
GCAACACTGGAGACAAGACTGCTTGCAGTATACGAACTTCCGTAACGTATCGGGGTTTCCTTTGTGAGCGCTCGGGTCGCGTTACCGTTCTGGGGTTATGCCCTGTTGCCACCTCTTATTTCGACGACTGCTGTTTGATTACCCGAGGTTATATCACCTGGTACTGCGCTGTAGGATTGGTCTGGAAACCAGGCTCCGTGCAGTTGTATTATTTTCGCTCCTTCATTTAAGCTCCTTGCAAAATGCCACGGATTCCTTGGCTGGAGAACAAAGCAGTTGCTCAGGAGTCGAGCTTAAATCACTGACGTTCGCTTCATCTGATTGCTTCCAACCTTCGCAGATTAAACAGTAGGTTGCCCTTCCTGGGGCGCTTCCAAAATAAGTGTAGGTTGTCTTCGGATCGCGTACGCAAGAACCCACTTCTGAAGTTCGCATCTCAGGCGGCTTCGGTCTCGCCTTATTCTTCGCATGTCGGGCGATCCGCTGTCTACTGCTTGTGCTCAGACCGGGGTCAGGATCGCTCTAAGCGTAAAAGCTGAGAGTGCAGCTGTAGACTGGATTCCAATCAAACAGTTTGCATGGTTCTCGTGTCTCTGACTGACCATGTTGCCGTTGGTCACCGCTAGCGTAGATCAGTTGTAGGTTCGTTCGTTTTGGTCTACGCCTATGGACACAGATCGAAAAGTTGCAGCCCAACTTACTTCGTTTTTTTAGCTTTCGGTTTGTACTGAAACAACTCCATTCATTAGAAGATGAATAAACGGGATGAACACAGTTCGGCTTAGCTGGTTTACCTGATCAAGTGGAAATTGAGATCATGTGCGAAACCCGACTAAACCTCAAATCACTGCGGTTTTCCAGGTCCAACTGGGCCTTCAGCTTGCACATGATGATTGGAGGTACCGGTCCACAGAAGCCCGGTGTGAGTGACAATCAGAGAGTCCGACGGCTCACTGATTCACTCTCGGACGTCGTCTGGACCGTTGGACGGAGCACTTTAAGGGAGGGTTCAGTTGGCCCACCTCAACAGTGGACGTTCCGCATATACCTGCAAGAAAGCCCATGCAGGTAGATATCATCTCCATCAGAAATGGAGGTCATTTGGGAGATAGGCTAATTGAAAAGGTACGAAGCCGCTGGACCGGATGGGTTGTCTCTATCTTTTTCCAGGATGGAGGCGAAGCTTTGGTTTCGGAGTTAACAAAACTCCGGATAATCTGGAATAATGAGCAGATTCCCAGGGCGATTGTATCGATCTGCAAAATAGGTGACGGGTCTTTTTGTGAAAATCTTAGAAGAATTAGCTTAATGTGCATCGCATCCAAACTGCTCGCCGGGATTATTTTCCCCCGATTATCCAGCGCCCGTGAAGGGTGTACTCATGAGAATCAAACCGGCTTCAGACCTGGTCGAATTTGTACCGAACACATGTGAGCCCTTCTAGGGATATTGAAGCACAAACACTCAATGAGTCCACAATCTCACTCTTTGGTCTGAAGGCGGCATTCGACTCAGTCGACCGCACCGTTCTCTGGTACTGCCTCATTGAAATGTGTGCCAGATAATTTTTCTCTTTAATAATACTTGGACGCGACCATCTGAAGCCGAATTCGTGCTTAGGATGATCTTTCACCTAAATTCACCACGAGAGTATGTGCGTCAGGGTTGCCCTTTATCTTCAGCTTAGAATTTTTGTAATTGATGTGCTTCTTAAGGTAGCCCCATCCTCTTGAGATAATCGAAGCACTAATCTTTGCTTTGACAGTAAGCTGCCTGAATAAGAATACGCGGGCGATGTTCTTCTAAGTGAAGATCTAGATCCAGATAGCCAAAACAACAGTGTGGCAGTGTTCGGGATGCGTTGTGCAAAATGCTACTGCAGGACTGGGTTGGCTCTACACCAAACCGTCTCTTGACGAGAGCAGCACTAGGTAAGGTGGATACGTTTTGTCACCTGGTTTGTTACATCTCACCATGTGGTATCGTTGGGTATACAGTAGGCGCGTTTGGTTTTTGCTAACCCCAGTTATCTATGAAGCCGGTGTAAGACCCGTTTGTCTATCAAAAGTCGAGTGTACACCGCGATTGTTAGATCTTTTCTTTTACGCAGCTCAGAAACGTGGCCTTTGAGGACAGAAGATAGCCGAAGGCTGTCGGTGTTTGAACACTGATGTCTCTGTGGTATTGCTTGAATATTGTGGGAGCGCCACATCAGTAATGCTGAGGTTAGGCATAACGTGCTATATATTTATATATTTTTTCCACACCCTCCTGATTTCAAGCCGTGTCGAACAAAACATGGTACAATCAAGGACGAAAGGGTAGATAATCCGAGTCCATGATTTATTTGTGGACGCAATACTACCAGGTTGCCCAAGCCAAAGCAGGTGGTTTTCTTAGGGGTCCACAGCCGGAGCCTTTAGCTATCCAAAGATTATTTCGCAAGGCAGTGGGAAGGAACGTGGAGTCCGTAACCCACTGGGAGCCGGTGACCGACCACTCAGTTTATACACCCTTTGGACGAGGTCAAACATCCTGTGTGTCCAGTGCACCTCCCCGCCATAGATGCCGGTGAGCATACCGTTGTACGCCTCATATGCCACCCATGGTTGGTTTGGAATCAGGGTTTAGCCATCTCCATTAGATTAGCTATTAGTCAGCCAACCCGGTGGAGAGCGCCGGGCGTTCGCTTTCGTTCTTTCACTTCAGCGGGAACACCTCCACCAAGAGGAGGCAGGAAGTAGGACTTCCTCAGTAGAGGCTGTGTTAGACCCACGGTCACTTGATAGCATTTCCAGAGGCGTTCAGGACGGGTAGCCATCTCGGAGCCTAGGACATCCACCCCCGACCATACTAAAACACTTAGAGGCTGGAAATCAGTAGTCAGCACCTGAACAAGCACTGGGTTTTAACAGATTAGGGTTGTTGGGACGTGTTACGCATGGCCATTGATAGGCTTACATGCCGTATGCTGTTCTCCGAGGTATGTGATGACTCTAAGGTTGGTCGAGCTGGTCAGTCCACGACAGCAGAGAAGTATGAAAATCTTGACCGGTGAAATTGGCCAATTAGGACGTGTTAGACTACCGGATTTGACCCCACGAAATCCACCTATCAGATGGTTGGGGACATTATGTCGCTGTCAGTGAGGTAGTTGCATTCGGCTTCGTTCTTTGTCTTCGTGATTTCCGCGTACTAGTTTGTTCTCGGCTTTCCTCCACTTTATTCTCTCATTGAATCTGCCCTCAACTGAACGATGCCGTGAGGTAGCAACCAAAACCAAAGCAAAGAAGCGCGAGGTTAATGGTTGAATGAATTGGACTAAATCAGCTGATGGTCGCTTGTTTATAAGCGTATTTTTATCCTAAAATAACGTCCCTGAAGAACGGAAAGTGGTTTTGTGCTGTCACAGCTCAGTTCGCTTCAGTTGGTCATTTGACAAATCTATCATCCCGACTACATGGCCTCACTAGCTCTGTGAGACATTTTAAGTTGAAGGCAAGCCTTATAACTGGAGGTGTTTACTTTACGCATTGTATTTGGAAGGGTCCGGGTGCATAAAACCAATGATGCGATATATATATATATATATATATATATATATATATATATATATATATGTATATATATGAACACCTCAATTGCCAAGTTGTCCAGAATGTTCGATTGCATGTGCGCCGTTGCCCAGCAAGAGAATATCACCGGCGCACTGTAAGTCGAAGACTAATCCCTGGGAGAACTTCAACTCCATCGGTTGAAAGACCAGACAATGCTTTTTGCAGCACATCTACGGCAAAGTTGAGAACAAATAGAAATATAGGGCGATTTTGTTATATTGTACTTGAGACGGCACAGGTTAGTGAAAGCTGGCCGTAATCCCGAAGTTGACCTGGAGCGTGGCGATACAACTCTTTGAGGACTGTCGCATCCTTATCAGATACTCCGGCTGTAAAAAAACAGTCCCATAATGTAATCTTATCGACAGTCGAAGGTCACGCAAATACCTGTTGCTGGTTTTTGGAAGGTATGGCGGTGCTCAAGTAGCTATCACCGGGTAGGTATTTGCTTAATTCATCCACGACCAGTGAGGAACCTAGCCTGCTTCTCACGCGAGAGGCACAGCGTCAGAGGTTCCGCTGTTGGGATAAGGCTGATACCCCTATCGTTAGCGCGGTTACTACGCAAGTCCTTCTTGGTGATGAGGAAAAAAATCGACTACCTCCACAAGGAGGGACCTACTGAGAATTCCGGTAACCCGAGCTTCAAGTCCTGTAATCTGACCTGACCCGACTTGATCGCAGTCTTGTTGCTTACGCTAAAGAAAAGATATTTGCCCCAATTGTTACTCAGAGTCGCAGTTACTTTACTTCTGGTTCTATGTGGCTAGTTCCTGTGAGAAGATAAGCCGGATTCACGAATGTCCTGAATGGTGCCTGCCCATGAACTGTGTTTAGAAGAACTGTTCATGAGGAGTCTTGGGAATAAGGTACAAATTGGCGTCCGCAGAACCACTTGGCTTTTTGGTCAAGGTAGCAACTCTAGCTTGTGCACAGTCAAGAGCTATTTGGCGGGCAACTGAACGTTTGTGTTAGGTGCCGGTGACCGAACAAGCGGTTCATGAGCCTTTTGGATGGCGGTCTACCAGTCGCGGATGCCCAACGCGTCCCAGTGAATCTTACCTCCCACTTAAGATATCTGAGTAATGGGCAAGAAGCAATGACCTTATTTATTGACAGGCCATTTTCACGCACGTCACATAGCCTTCTGTGGACTTCTTTGGCATTTATGTAGATTTCTCTGCCAGGTGAAAAACCTGCCACACCCTCCAATGACGTATTCTTGGTTTTGTCTGGCTTTTCGCCTTCGGCCTGTCCGATATGGGTGGCCCCGAAGGAGCGCTTTGCGCATAGCTCTTGGGGTCAGCTTAGCACGCAAACCCGATCACCATGGTAAGTTAGCGGCATTGATCAGGTACACCGTGTCTTGGCGATGTTTCGGGGCAGTTTATTGCAACGACAGTTATGATTATGAGAATGACGATGTGTACTTTATGGGGTTCTACGTGTGATTGGTGAGTCATGTGCATCAAGTTGGTCATGTTGATGGGTGCTTACATCTTAGAAAGTAGCAAGAGGTTGTCCGAGAATTGCGTCCAGGACACTATCGCGACAACTCACGTAGATCGAAACCGATCGGGATGAGATAAGCTTGGAATACCCCCCCGTATTCGGTTTGACTTCTATTCCAAGCCTGTGCACGAGTGACATGTTAGAAGCATACCCCTCACAAACGGGGATCCACTTAACAGTCCGGAGAGATCAGCAATCCAGACTCCGCGACTCAAAGCACAGTCATATAAGGTCAAATCCACTAAGGAGCTGGTTGAAAATGGCGTGTTGGGTAGCAGACTAGTTGGCCGGGGGTGTTACATTTCGAACCACGTGACGATGTAGTGCTGCCGATGTGACACAATTACAAATACTAACAAATTTGTCTATTTGAATGATTGCCGAATTTGGTGGCGCCACTTGCTCCGAATTGAGGACCAGGGGTTATAGACTCTACGGGGGAAGACCCAGACTTGACCTAGGGGAGTCCTAAACTGACGAGCCCGAACAACAAAATCATCCCGCCAAGGACCCTCGCAAGTCCTTGAATCATATTCATTCGTTTGTATATATACATTTTTCGCCATATGAACGTTTGACCCCCAATACTGTTGCAATACTCTCGTTTCGTACTGTTCACATATCAATATCATGTGTCGTTTCACGGTTGCTCAGTTTACCTTTACATATTCTTTACATCAGATATACCACTGCACTTATGGCTAGGAACGACCATGGGACTGACGCGGAACTGCCCGTTTTGAGGGTCTCCTTAGCCGTCTCTGAGTTTTTTATTGATAACTCTCAACTCTGGTTTTATATGTTAGAGGCAGAGTTTGAGACACGGGATCACAAGCGAGCGTACTAGTTCTTTGTGAACTATTGATCGTCTTAATGTTTCAGAACCGAGCTCGGTTCGGAGTGTATCGAAAAATCGACGCGCCATGTGAAATGTTATGGTAGAATTTTATTGTTCAATAACACAGCGTAGTCGAAATCGTTGGTAGGTTGTCGACGTTTCAGTCACCACGGGTAACCTTTTTCAAGACTGGTTTTACAACCGAATGAAACTGGAATGATAGCTTAGGGCAATTGGGTGTTAGTCACAGTGTGTTCGTGCCTAACACCCAATTGCCCTAAGCTATCATTCCAGTTTCATTCGGTTGTAAAACCAGTCTTGAAAAAGGTAACCCGTGGTGACTGAAACGTTGACACCCTACCAACGACTTCGATTACGCTGTGTTATTGAACAATAAAATTCTACCATATTGATCGTCTTCCCCATGACGTTACCCAGATACGCGACGTAATATTTAATGACCATTCTTACGCAGCCGTGAAATAAGTGGTAATCTCTAGTCTTTTGACTCCAGAATCGTCAAGGCTGAAGCGGCTGGTCCAAGGGACAGATCTAGGTGGTAAGAAGCGCTATGTACTACTGAGAGATCCAGCAGCTGACAGGGTAACTTTTCGAGGAAAGATTCCCTAAAGAGTTGTGGGTACAGCGATTATCAGCTGATATTCAAACACTACTCGAAGTTTTTAGTCATCTTAAACCCAAAGAAGCGGCAAAACTAGTAAGCGGTAGCACAGGTTGAGTTCGAACACATGCTGGAATTAAGCATAGTGCGCCCGTCCAGTGGCCCTTGGGCCTCGCCTCTTCATGTGTGGTTCTTAAGCCTAATGGCGACTGGCGTCCCTGCGGCGCCTATAGGATTCTCAACCAAGCTACGATTCCAGAAGGGTATCCTATTCCACATATCCAAGGTCTGGCTCCTTCCCTATCTGGTTGTCATGTTTTCAGCCACGTTGACCTCGTTAGAGCATACCACTAAATCCCGGTAGCTGAGACTGACATCTCTAAAATCGCTGTCACAACTCCATTTGGGCTACTCGGGTTTTCGCGCATTCCATTTGGGCTGGAAAATGCAGCCCAAACCTTTCAAAGGTCTGCGCATGAAGCAACACGCGGTTTGGAAAGTGTCTACGTGTACTTAGACGATATTTTGGCTGCAATTTCTTCAGCGGAAGAGCGTATGGCGCACATGCACGCTCTTTTCGAGCGCCTTAGCCAACACGGTGTAACCATATGCCCTGCAAATGCGAACTGAGTAGGTCCACCATCGCATTTCTAGTTCATGACATTTCAGCCTCGGGCATACAACCTCTGCCAGACAAGGTGGTGGCAATTCGCTACTATCCTGAACCCCACTTCTGTCGACAGTTGCGCCAATTTTCTGGTCTGGTTAATTTCTACCACCTGTTTATCCCTCACTGTGCCGAAATGACGCGGCCTCTCACAGACCTTTTATGTGGAGGCGAGCAAAAATTCATATTTCCCGACACAGCGCAGGCAGCATTCACTTCGACCAAGGAAGCTGTCGCCAACATAGTACTCCTTGCACACTGACTCTTCCGCCCCTCTGGCATTAGGGACAGACGCTTCACACGCGGCTGGTGGAGCAATGTTGCGACAATTCGTCAATAATTCCTGCTAACCAATAGCTCTTTTCTCTAAGCGTCTCCAGTCTACGAAATCTCGTCAAGTACGTTCAGCAGAGAACTACTGGCAATTTATTCGGGTATCCAACATTTCCGGCACACACTCGAGGACCAAACGTCCACAGTGTCCACAGATCACAAATCACTATTGTATGCTCTCCAGTCAGCTTCTAATCGATATTCGCCACGCTAGATTCGCCACTTGGAGTATGTTTCGCAGTTTACTACGGACATTCGACACGTCTCTGGGGCACACAATCCCGTAGCAGACGTACTCTCCCGCGTCCACAAATCGACGACCCACTACCAATGGGCGTATTACTAGAAGCAATCGCCGCAACCCAAACAACAGGTCCTGAGGTCGAGGAGCTCAGAAAAAGCAGCTTCCTGCATCTAGTGCCAGTGACTATTCCAACTTCGGATGTAACTATTATTTGCGATGTGCCACAGGGTCGACTCCGACCACTAGTTCCTACCAGCATTTGCCAAGTTTTCTTTATTACACCTAAAGTGAGTTACAGCATAAGGGGTAGATGTAGCGGTGGCCATCTTCGTTCATACTTTTACCATGTTTATTGTTTAACTGAACACTGACTGCCAAGCGCGGTTGCCATTTGACCGTTGCTCTTGCGCACGCTCTCACGCACGCTCCCAAATACACGCTAACCACTATCTCTCCCAATCGCCTTCTCGTTCTCACGGGTCGTGAAGAATACCGTTCTGGTTAACATATTCGTATAGTGCCGAGCATTAGAGTAACGTGCAAGTGGTCCCCGCAGTACAAAGAACCGAAGCACGCGTTTACTAAGGAAACCGCGAAGTAAGGTCTAACCAACCTTACAATTGGTGAGCCCGACGTGATCCCCAGGTCATGTGAGTTTCCTTGTTTTCTACCGTTCAGGGTCCCGTCTGCGTAAGTTTTTGTGTGTTTTATTGTTTCCCTATCTGTTGATTTTTTTTGATCGGTTTACCAAATAATTTTTTTGTCCACACATTTTTGGTGTCTAGTTCGTCGTGATTTTTTTCCCGAAGATTATATTGCCTCATTGGTCGTTGATTTCTTTTCCCGTCTGTATTCGATAAAGTAATCGCTATGTCTGCTGAACGGAAACCCTGCTCAGACCCCACCGTTGGGGCGATCACGCTGGACATACCGGCATTCATGCCTGCTGATCCAGAACTCTGATTTACGCTGGTCAAGTTAGAATTCGAAAACTGCCGTATAACCAGTGACGCCAACCGTTTCGGGTGGATAGCAGGCCGCCTCCCGCCGGAGGTCACAGTGCAAGTAAGGGACTTAATAATCTCTTCCCGAAGCTACGAGGCTTTGAAGGAGGTCGTAATTGCCCGCACGACCCCAACGCAGGACCAACGTATGCAACAACTTGAAAACGTTGAGCTCGGAAGCAGGAAGCCCTCCGAACTGCTGCATGAGATGCAGCGCTTCAGAGGACCGACGGTAGGCGAGGACCCGCTTTTAAAGGAACTTTGGCTGCAGCGTTTGCCGCACAACATTCCAGTTTTACTAAGTGCCACACGCAAATGCTCGCTGGAGGAAACTGCAGCGATAACTGATGACATTATGTCACGATACAATCCCGCTGTAGCTGGAGTAACCAGGTCCTCCGTCACAACGGTGTCTGCCTTGCCAACATCTAACGGCCTCGCGTCAGTTTTGTCTAGAATTGACGCGAGCCTGCAACGCCTAGCAGTAAGAAGTGGGTCACAGGGACAACACAATGCACGCTCACCTAGGCTCCATAGTCCGTCACTGCGACGACGATTCGGCTCTTCAAAAGAAGGGTATTGTAAATATCACAGTCGCTTCGGTGAGGGAGCCGGACGATGCGAACCAGGGTGTACGTTTCCTGGTGCTCATCAGGGAAACTAAATCCCCGGCCCGTGGTGGCGGCCCACGAAGCCGCGTATCAGACCAACAGTCGCCTTTTGAACGTAAGGGACATCATTTCAAATGACCTATTCCTTGTAGATACCGGTGCCGAAGTGAGCGTCCTCCCCCGAGCGAAAGACAACAATAGCACACCGCAGGCGCAAACACTACGCGCTGCCAATGGCACGGCCATCCCAACGTTTTGGCCAGCGGTCGCTCACCTTAAACCTAGGTTTAAAGCGTAATTTTCGTTGGGTATTCATGATCGCTGACGTCCCGTACCCAATTCTAGGCATTGACTTCCTGCAGCACTTTGACTTGTTAGTTGATGCACGGCGCCGCAGAGTGGTGGATCGTCAGACCACTCTCGCTATTGTGGATTATAATTCGCGAGTGAATCACGTCACGCATTTTTACGTTCAACTACCCGCACACCAACCTTATGACGAACTCATCGCCGTTCACCCGGCCATGTTTCGGCAGGCCGGGCCTCTCCCAGCAGTGACCACCAACGTCACTCACTATATCGATACTAAGGGACTCCCGGTGTTCAGTAGGCTACGTCGGTTAGCACCAGACAAGCTTCGTGTTTCACAGGCTGAATTCGAACACATGCTAGAACTGGGTATAATACGCCCTTGTAGTAGCCCTTGGGCTTCCCCTCTTCATATGGTCCCTAAGTCTAGCGGCGACTGGCGACCCTGTGGTGATTACAGAGTACTTAACAAAATCACCATCATCATCGTCATCGTACCGCGTTAAACAGTAGGGCAAGCCCCACTAACCACTGCCTTTCTCGCCATGTTGCACGTTGAATTAGAAAGTATGAATATACAAGATGGACGGGGAGTGGACCTACACGGGTGGGGAAAGGAAAGAATGCCCTAGTAGCCAACACACGGAATACACAGTCTAATTGTACAAACGCACATCGATCAATCATTCTGATTCGATAGAAAGTGACAACACGATCGCCACTGTTCGCGGTTCGCTGCCATATCCTTCAGTGTATCCAGCCAACTTGTAGACGAATCTTTTGGACCCAACAAAGTCACCGTCCCTGACCGATACCCGATTCCCCATATAGAGGACCTTACTTCGTCTTTATCAGGTTGCTCCGTCTTCAGCCGTATCGATTCAGTTCGTGCGTACAACCAGATCCTGGTAGCAGAGAGCGATATCCCTAAAACTGCCGTCACTACGCCTTTCGGGCTGTTCGAGTTTCTGCGAATGCCGTTTGGACTCAGTAATGCAGCCCAGACCTTTCAACGGCTCATGCATGAGGCAACTCGTGGTTTGGAATATGTCTACATATACCTGGATGATATTTTGGTGGCTAGTTCTTCAGAGCAAGAGCACGCTGCACGCTTACGAGCACTTTTCGAATGCCTTAGCCAGCGTGGCATTACGATCAATATCGCGAAGTGCGAATCAGGCCAGTCTGATATCACATTCATAGGACATTCTATTTCATCCTCGGGTATCCGCCCTCTGCCAGATAAAGTTTCCGCTATTCGCGACTATTTTGAACTCCAATCTTTTCGCCAGTTGCGTCAGTTTGCCGGCCTGGTGAATTTCTACCGCCGATTTACTCCTCACTGTGCGGAAATGATGCAACCCCTCACCGACCTGTTGCGCGGAGGTAAGCGGAAGTCCGTGTTTCCCGACACAGCACAAGCCGCATTTGCCTTGGTCAAAGACGCTGTCGCCAACACAGCACTCGTTACCCACCCCGACCCTTTGGCTCCTATTTCGGTAGTGACGGATGCCTCGGACACAGCGGTTGGAGCAGTACTGCAACAGTTCGTAGACGATTCTAGGCAACCTTTAGTATTCTTCTCCAAGCGCCTACAACCCGCCGAATCTAGGTACAGCACATTTGGTAGGGAGTTATTAGCCATCTACTTGTGAATCCGTCATTTTCGACATGCACTCGAAGGCCGTTCGTACACGGTGTTCACAGGCCACAAGCCTTTGGTTTACGCACTAAAGTCAGCTTCCGATCGATATTCACCGCGCGAGATTCTCCATTTAGACTTTGTCTCACAGTTTACTGTGGACATACGACACGTCTCTGGGGTACTTAGTCCCGTCGCCGACGCCTTATCACGCGTACATCAACCAAGTCTATCACCGACGCCTGACATCAACTTGGACGCAATGGCACAGGCCCAAACTATGGACCCTAACATCGAACAACTTCGACAAAACGGTTCTTTGAGCTTAACCGCAGTACCTATCCCAAATTCCCAGAATACCATCGTGTGCGATGTGTCGCAAGACCGCCCTAGACCGGTGCTTCCTGCTGCCCACCGTTATCCTACTTTCCTGACACTCCACAATCTGGCTCATCCGGGTGTGACGGCCTCGGTGAAACTGATAACTGAGCGTTTTGTTTGGCACAATGTCGAACGAGATGTCCGTCAATGGGCTCGTGCTTGCCTGCAGTGTCAACGTGTTAAGACCCATAGGCACACTAAGGCGGCGTTAGCCAGGTTCCCAGAACCTGAAACACGTTTTCATCACGTGCACGTCGACCTCGTAGGACTACTCCCACCTTCGCTTGGGTACGTTTACATACTCACATGCGTGGATCGTTTTACTTGCTGGCCGCAGGCTATTTATATCCCTCGTTCCACGTCGGAAGAGGCCGCGAAAGCTTTTCTGACCGGTTGGGTTAGTCATTTCGGTTGCCCGGCAATAGTGACCACCGATCGTGGTCCACACTTTGACGGCGCTTTTTGCAGCCTACTCGCTACGCTCGGTTGCCAACACGTTAAGACGACAGCTTACCACCCTCAGGCCAATGGTATGGTTGAACGTTTCCGCCGGCAATTAAAAGCCGCCCTTCGAGCAAACGGTAACCCCCTTTGGAGTGAAACACTACCATTAGCACTCTTAAGCTTGCATAATACCGTTAATGAGGAATTACACACAACACTGGCCGTACTAGTATATGGTTGTACACTTCGTCTGCCTGGGGAGTTGGTAGCCCCCTCACCAACCGTGACTTTCGACTACGGCGACTATGCTCAGCGCCTTACGCAGCACATGCGAGTGCTCAAGGCAAGTCCGCCGCGCGAACAACAGTCTACAAGTTATGTCCCAACTGCGTTAGAAACCGCTACTCATGTATTCCTTCGCGTTGATGGCGTTCGATCACCACTACAAGCGCCGTACACTGGCCCGTTTCGGGTGATAAAACGTAGGGCAAAAACATTTGTCATAGACATCAGCGGACGACACGACACCGTATCTATCGACCGTCTCAAGCCTGCCGTCATGGAGTGCGAGCCGCCCGGCCAGTTTACACCTGCTCAAGCTGCTCAGTCACCCGCATCGAGCGAGTTATTACTCGAACCACCCACAATTTTCCCTAGTGAGGACTCGGCAGCTAGTCCATCAGATTCCCCAACCGTACCTGCAACGCGAAGTAGCCGTCGCGGTCGCCAACTACGGAATCCCTTCCGCTTCGCCGATTTCGTGACGATTTTTACAACCGACTGTCAGCAGTAAGTTGGGAAGTTCACCATGGATTTACCAACCAACAGGCACGAGAAATTACAATCGGTAGTTATGATTTCATTTTCTTCTGGTCTCCTAGTGACTACAACAACACCGAACATCGTTCGTATGTTGTTATTACAGTTCAACATCCGCCGGCGCCCTCAGGTGCTATTTTGCTCCAGTTTACCTTGCCCTCTCTCAGACGGATCCACACAGTCACATTGGCTTCATCCGTAGCCTCGCTGACTCCCGTGCACGTTCAAGGAGCCAACCACTCACTGGAAAACGGGACGATTGGTCAGCCTGGTACTGGAGACGACAACTGGATACCCTTTTGGATAGACCTGACGCGGCATCTTCAGGCTCGCATGCGTATGAGACCCGTGGGCGCCAAAACACAGTTGGACCGACGCACATCGGACCTCGAGAGTGCAGACACCGTTAAACTCATCAACAGTCATTCGACGTCACCAACAGTATAACGGGCAAGATACGAGGAGTTCCTGGACAATCAATACTTCCGGCCTACTGCCACGATCGAAGCCCTACTCCGTCGGACTTCTAGGAGGAGGCCCCTGTAGCGGTGGCCATCTTCGTTCATACTTTTACCATGTTTATTGTTTAACTGAACACTGACTGCCAAGCGCGGTTGCCATTTGACCGTTGCTCTTGCGCACGCTCTCACGCACGCTCCCAAATACACGCTAACCACTATCTCTCCCAATCGCCTTCTCGTTCTCACGGGTCGTGAAGAATACCGTTCTGGTTAACATATTCGTATAGTGCCGAGCATTAGAGTAACGTGCAAGTGGTCCCCGCAGTACAAAGAACCGAAGCACGCGTTTACTAAGGAAACCGCGAAGTAAGGTCTAACCAACCTTACAGCATAAGGGGTAGATCCTATAATCGGAAGACGTACTGTAAAAGTGGGTTATAGGGGAACATTCACGTTAGAACCAGTTTATTGATCCCGCTTTTGAAGAGGGGTCACCACTTGCGGGGATCAAGTGAAAATTGTCGTTCATTTTGGCCTAGGCTTGTGGACTCACGTCCCGCCTTGGTACGTGCTCGCTTCTGTTTACGTCTCGTCCGTGGTCACAACAACGTAAATGCCACCCGTCCGGCGTAGTTGCTTCTAAACGATAACCGACGATCTGCTTTTCAGGCGGAGCTGTCTACACGGTTATCGATGCAGCCGGATGTGCACGACCCAGATGAACGTTGGCAACAGTTCAAGAAAGCCTTGTATGCCGCTTCTAATACCACACAGGGCTCTGGTTCAAGTAGGCCTCACAAACGATGGATGTCTTCGACATCAGTTGCTCTGTTGGGTGCGCGCAGATCCGTCCCTCCGGATGCCACGTTGAAAGAAGTGTGTGAATCCCTGAGACGCTAACTGACTAGGAGCCTGAGAAATAACGGCAAGGAGTAGTGGATTGGGAAATGTAGGGAAATGGAAAGGGCTACGTCTGTTGGCAATACTCGCAACCGTTACCGTTTGATCAGAGGTACCGGTCCACAGAAGCCTCGTGTAAGTGAGTTAATCAAGGAATCCGACGGCTCACAGCTTCACTCTCAGGGACATCATCTGGACCGTTGAACGGAGCACTTTAAGGAACAATTCAGCTAGCCCATTTAAAAAAAATATACTTGCGAGCGAAACGATGCAGGTGGATGTCACCCCTCCATCAGAAATGGAGGTCATCCGGAAGATAGGCTACTTGAGAAGGTACAAAGCCGCTGAACCGGACGGGTCGTCTCCATCTTTTTCAAGGATGGAGGCGAATCTTTGGTCTCGGGGTTACCAAAACTCCTCCAAGTTATTTGGGATAGTGAGTAGTTTCCCAGGATATGGTGTGAATCGGTGATTGTGTCGATTTGCAGGAAAGGTGACAGATCTTCTTTTGAAAACCACAGAAGAATTAGTTTGGTAAGTATCGCGTCTAAACTGCCACCGGGCTTATTCTCCACCGGTTTGAGACCCGGTAGTGGCTGCATCGACCACATCTTTACTCTTCGGCAAACCTTGGAGCACAGGCACATCTTTCGAAGCCCGCAATCTCTGTCCTTCTTGATCTGAAAGCGGCGTTCGATTCAGTCGACCACACAGTTCTCTGGCACTTCTCACTGAAGGGTGGGCCAGATACGTTTATTTTTGCTTTTCCAATGCTTGTATGCAAACAACCGAAGTCGAGTTCGTGATTACGGAGATCTTTCACCTGATTTCATCATGGAAAGTGGTGTTCGTCAGAGTTGTCCTGTTTTGTCCTTTTTCTTTACTTTTGTGATTGAACTGACTCTTTAAATAGCCCTATCTTTGTGTGAGAATAGCGGGGTCGGTCTTCTCTCAGCCATTAAACTGTCTGACCCGGAATACGCGAACGGTATTGTTCTTCTGAGTAAAGATCCAGGCCAGTTACATGCTTTCTTAGATAACATAAACAAGAGCGCAGGAATGTTTAGGATGCATTTTGCACATCCAAAGTGTAAGATTCTGCTGTAGGACTGGAATGGTTCTACAGCAAACCCCTTCTTGAGAGGGGAAGCTCTAGCTGAAGTAGATAAATGTTGTTACCTGAGAAGCTACATTTCATCAAGTGAACAGATATCGGATGAATTGTCATTGCGTATACAGTTGGCGCCTTTGGCTTTTGCGAACCTCAGCCATTTGTGGCGTCGGCGTGATATCCAGTTGCCTGTCAAGGGTCGAGTGTACAATGCGGCGGTTCGGTTCGTTCTTTTATACGGCTCAGAAACATGGCCGTTAAGGGTAGAAGATGGGCGAAGACTGTTGGTGTTCAAGCATCGATGTCTCCGTAGCAGTGCCCGAATATGGTGGGAACGCCGTATCAGTAATGCTGAGTTTAGACGTAAGGTGTTGGGAGCCAGAGGTCAGTCTGTGGATCAAGTGCTTAATTTAAACAGGTTAAGGTGGTTGGGACATGTGTTATGCATGTCCAGTGATAGACTTCCGCAGCGTTCGCTGTTCTCTGAGGCAGGTAATGGTTGGAAGGTAGGTCGAGGTGGCCAGTCCATGACATGGCAAAATGGTATGAAAGCCTTGACCAATGGATTTGCCCAAGTGGAACGTGTTAGATTCACGGGTTGGGGTCCACATGATCCGCCTACCAAATGGTTGGAAACATTAACTGATGTGGCTAGGTGTCGTGGTCAGTGGCGCAATTGCATTCGAGCACTTTCTTTATCTTCGTGATTTCCGCTTATTACTTTGATTTTTGGGTCTTTTTCACTTGATGGTTCTATTCTTTCTGCCCTTTTCTGGACAGTGCTGGAAGGTAGCACAGAAGTGCGAGGTTAGTGGTTGTATAAAATGAAACTGAACTGAACGGCAGGTGGTTCATACGTAGCGGAACGGGCCGAGAAACGCGTATATTAAGGAAATGATGCGATAAGGCTCCCGACCTTACAAGGGGAATTGCATTCTGAACCGATCGAATAATTCGGATCTCAATAACAGTTCCAGTTTCTGTTTTTGACGAGTATTCGGAGTGTATCGTCCCTTGGGTGGTGTAAGAAAGTGGTGTTTTGAAGAAATCTACCCAATATGGCGAGATTTCAACATTCGCCACGTCTACTGACTGGCGTTACATTAAATTGTGATCAATATTGTCGACGAATTTCTATTGTAGAAAGTGGGTGATTTGGAATCCTAGCACAACGGAGGTCGGACGAGTGACGCCCCAGGAATGTTTATCATTGTGGAACGGTTAATTGATATACCGATTCAAGGGGTTAGGGAAGATAGAATCTTTTATCTTTTATTTACTTCCTTATATTAACTCATAATGGCTCAGTGTTTCAAGAAGGGGGTTGCGGCCAGTTAGAGGCTGCCAGTTAAGAGGTGACCGGCGGCGGAGACAAAATCCGAGCCCAGGGCAGAAAGGTCTAAAGCCCACTCTGATGACCGTTTGACCACCGCTGGTCATCGTATCTACTGTTGCTTGAAACCAGGTTGTTTTTGAAGCCTAAATGGCATAAAAGCACCCAATGCTGCTAATACTGGTAGGTGGATAGTCCCACCTCTTACAGCTTACATATAACGGATGAAGGTAGCAGTTATACTAGGTTAATCATATGGTCAACTTAGTGTCCCGACAGTGTGGAAATACACACGTATTCGTAAATCTGCTTACAGTTTTCTGATTATTGTTTCAGTCGGACGTTGTTACCGCTGCCAACATTACGTTTCTGCGGTTTTGTTTTCTTCATGGACCCCCAAGATCACATCAGTTCTCGGAATACCCATGTTGAACCTAAAGACGAGCAAGACAGTGGGGTGGACTCTGTGACTGGTTCGTTTTTCATGCATCTTCTCTTGGTAACCCAACGTAGTTCACATTATGTTTGTTCGCTAAGCTACATTGAAGAGAAAGATAAAGAGGGAGGGACATGGAAATTAGAACCGGAGCTCACGACAGAATAAAACCGGTGACCAATTACACAGTACGGTTCACTTTAATCAGTGCGGTATGTAATATACTAACCAGTCTATATGGTTCACTAAGTTAGTGTCAAAACCATTTAAGATGACACTATAAAACTGGATCAGGTGGAGGAGCGTGCTCAGATGGAAAGATAAAAAGGTATACGCATGAGAGATAAAAATGAAACAAGTGGTATGAGACAAACTCATCGTTCTGGTTACGGGAACGCGAGTACCAAAAGACCAATATCGGCCAACATGTTCAGTTCAGTTCGGCCTGATGGTGGTTTGTGGAATCGACAGAGATGGTGTTGAGACGAGTGCCAAACGACGCCATGGAAGCTACTAAAAGGGGTTGTTGGTCGCTGTTAGATCTGGTTGATGTAATTCCGAAACACTTCCAATCAGAAAACGAGATTGTGCCAGAACGAGAGTTTATTGACAGCTTTTTTGTATTGCGCAGTGGTGTATGTCTTCGAAAAAGTGTGTTGTTGCATGCAATAAAATGCCAGCACAACAAGGAAGTGTTGCACCAAGGGACGTTGAAAATCATGAAAAAAGTCGGAAATGTACAGAAACCTACAGATGTATGGTGCTACAGTGAACAACGTTCCTCTCTGACGTATTCACCATTTCCAATATCGTGAATAATCCGTAACCCAGTTACCCAGTGCGCGAAGTCGAAACATTAGACTAATTAAAATGTTAAGGATAGGTGAAGGCTGATTTTGGTTGGTTTGCCAAGCTGGATAGTTAGATTGCCAACTTCTCGTCAACGGTCGAGTTGACGTCCCCATGGTCAAAGGGGTGATTTGTTGAACTTGATCTGTGAAAATAAACACCATTCTATAGCTACATGTATTGACTGATACGGATCGACCGCTTGTTTGTCTGCAATTCACTAAACAGATTGCGATGGTTATATCAATTTTTACTTGCTCATCTGTTATTTATTTCGATCGATTGGCAGGACGAATCATACGTTTTAGGACACAAAATGTGTTGAGGTAGTTGTTCAGTAACGCATACAGAGATATAATTGAAGCTATCCAAAGCTGAAATTCACCTGTGAAACCGACGTCATGAAATCGGTGGTCTTTTTTGACGTCCTGAAGACTCGCATGAGAGTTATCAAAATCAATCAAATGAAACATCAATGCTTACTTGCATTCCAGCCGTCCAGTCCACTTTAAGACAGCCGTAATCCGATCGGAGGATGCAACCAATTGGTTTGTATACCTTTTTCATCTTGTTCCGTTCAGTCTGTGTGAGGTAATCCCGTCGGTTATTGCTCCATTACTGTCCATACTTTTGTTTTGAGCAATCGGCTACTTAATCACAGTAAGTAATATGCACACTTCACCACACTGATGGATCAAACATCTAGCGATCCGATAGCTCTACTTCAGTGTCTTCTCATCTGTCGAATTTAAATATGCATGATGAACCATATTACGTAAAATACTCTAGTCTCCTACTACTTGCATTCGAATATTAGTGTCAAACGCTCACATTTAACATGCCGCAAGATGCATCGTGTTTTCGACACATTGGTACACTGACATCATTTACGCCCAGCGATTGGCTACTGCTATCATCACCGGTAGTAAAAGTAGAATTCGAACGTTCAGTAGTTGAACCAGGTTTAGTGAACACGTTAGCATTTACTCATGTTTTTCCCTTGGGAGTTTGTCATATCTTGATGTCAGGTTCGTCATACCCTAAGGCCAAGTTCGTCATACCGTGAGGCCAGTTTCGTCAATGAAATACTTTGGTGGCAAGCCCCGAGCGGGTCTCGATCGGCGCGGACAACTGGATGTCTGAATTTCCTATTCAAGAACAGAAGCCTCGGCCCCGATCCACATTAGGTTGCGTCTAAAACGTGACAATGTTGCGCACATCTCCATTAACGCTCGGTAATGTGATTTGTCCAAGATAAACTTTCTCACTTTAGCCAACTTAGTAGTACCCCAGAGAAGATGCAGATGCACAGCGATAATCCATTAGCACTAGGATCAATATTTTGCTATTCGGATGGATAATCCGTTTACACACATCACTTCTCCGCCGTTTCGGCTAGAGTTAGACTGATGCACCAAATACATTAATAGGAAAAAACGGGACTGTATGAAAATGGTGGTAAGCCAAACTATCTCAGTGTTTAATAAATAAAACGCAACGTGAATGCCATCGAACTGTTGTATAAAATAACATTCCGATCTGTTGTCCCTTTGGAGAAACTTCTGAGTTAGATCGGAGAGCGCGTTCTGTTAGGTTTTCAACCTAGACAAGACTGTCAGCACTTAGCCCCCCCTGTGGAAGTTAAGACAAAAATGGTTGATAATCGAATGTGTGCAATCGATTGGGATGCGAAAAACTCGAATGACTCGGTTACCGTTGGTGAGCAGTTACGCAGTTTGATATTGACGGACCTTTTGTGATCTGACAAATGCTTAAAGGGCTAGAGTTCATGATTGGGAAACGACCATCCACTCAGACTCCGGACCCATATTTAAATCGCCAGCTAATGACAATGAAGAAATTGTTTCCAATTCCGGTGACCAGGATTTCTCGTGCGAATAAAATCAAATAGAATAATGATGTCACTGAAATCATACTGTATCAGTTGAATAGGAAAATAAAAACTTGGCCTGAAGAAAAATATTTATACTTGAATTGCTTTGAGTGGTAAAAGTCTTCTATCCAGGTGGGATTCAAACCCACTGTGGACGCTGCCAATGTGTATGCGCCAGCGGTTGAGCTACGCGGCCATGCCAGGTGCCCTGGGCTAGTTGCAAATAGATCATACAGTTCACCTCTCAAAGTAACACTAGCAAATGAAATGCCACTATGAACTAGTTTGCTATTTGACTGCATACGTGTTATGACCCACGGGTTCTTTTCTGCGATTTGAATAGGTAACCTGCGTACCTGATTTCAACTCGCAACTCTGACCGTTCCAGCCCGCAATGAAAAACTAAAAGACAACAACGCAGCACGTCAAAAAATCAGTGTATTTACAGAAAATGCAACGTGGTTTTTAAGGTGAAAATGGAGCGTCCCTGAATTCGAGCATCCAGTTAGATTTAAGCCTGATCGGGCTGATTAGTTTGATGAAACGTCTGCCGGATTGATTACTGACCGTAGACCTGATTTGCGTCGGACTATGGATGACTGCTAGATTAGCAAAAATGGGCTAAGTCTTGTGTGATCTGACGGTTTATCGATTATTGGTTATCCGATCCGTCCCGACGTGCTCAAGCTGATTATCGACTTGTTTCGGGGAAGGTTTTTTGACTTCCTAGTACCTCCCCTTTTGGTTATTATTTGGAACTTTGACGAATAAGACCCAGTTGCAGTTGTATAGTGAGTTTCTTTGATCAGTCGAACCAACAACGTGGCCGTAGCATTTTGCCGGTACTTTGAGCCGTAATGCTGGTGTTGGTAGTTTGAACGTACCCACGAAGATTTCTAGTGGAAGTGGTTTTTCTTGTGGCCGACTTGGGGTTCTGTTGTATCGCCTTCGCAGCTGGTCTTCGTGGTGGATCCACTTTCCATTATTTGCCCCCACTAAGTAAATTTTGACGCCCCTCCGACTGTACTTACAGTTCGGGCACAATGCGGATTCCTCGCGCTGTAGTCCCTTGCATAGACTGAAGCGCCAACAAGGAAACCAACCTTCTGCTTCGTCGATTACTTTTTGTTTGGTAGGAATAGGGCTGTGTGGATAGTCCTCAATTGTCGACCTATTAGTATTTCACCCGAGGATGTACTTCGTGGAGTGTTGGCGCTTGGTGTTGCCCGGTGCAGAAATAAAAATTGCTGGGTAATTTTATCCGTGATCCCCTCTCTTTTGGACTTGCGTAGTGCCCGTTTGAATGTATCCACAAAGCGTTCTAACTTTCAGTTAGATTGTGGGTGGTACGGTGGTGAGAATGTTTATTATTGAGTTTCTGGCAAATTCGCGAGAAACTGCCGACGTGAACTGAGATCCGTTGTCGGATACTATTTGGTTGGGTAGTCCGTGCTGTAGAAACATTCGACTGAGGGCTATTATTGTTCCATGTAAAGTGGCGGGTTTGACCGCTTCTATTTCTGACCATTTCGAGAGGGCGTCGATAACCAGGAGGTAGGATGTACTGTCAGTGGGCCCAGAAACGTGAAGTCTTGACCAAGAGTGTTCTAGGGTTGGCCATGGAGACGGTGTTTGACGTGGCGGCATTTTTATGCTTGTTGACATCGTGAGCGTTGACGAACTACACCAGTGGCTAGTGCCTTCATATGGCTTATTCCCGGATGATCAGCGTGAAATTGTTTCAGCAGGACACGTCGTCATGAGCTGGGGCCACTACTCTGTGGGATGACATGAGACACGTCAACAACGGAGAGAAATTCACGACGGCGGTGAAGGTGTAGCATGTCTCTAGAGTATGTTCAATGCCATGAGTGGGCAACTGAGATAACTTGCTGCAGCATCGCGACATGCTTGGTAACCTCGCGGGCTTGCTCTAAGGTGACAGGTATAGGACGCATATTGTCTGTTAGTTCCTAAATAATGATATTTTCGGTTGTGATGGCTGCGATAACGGCTTCATCATCGTCACCATGATGGCTTTTTAAAGGCGAAATAGGCCGTCTGTTTGACCGAAATCCGCTGTTTTCCGGAATTATACTTCGGGATCGTATCCCAATAAAATCGTCATCGAACGCTGTAGACAACTGACACAGTAAACTGAAATGCCTTTTTTGGGGTCTGAAAATTGATAGCAACGGTTTGCGGTCTGTGAGAAGCGTGAAATGATGACCTTGTTTGAGTTTTTGGAACATTTTGATGATGCAAAGGGCTTCTCAGTTTGGTTAGTTTCTTTCGGCAGAGTTCAATGTGCAGGACGCGTGAGCCACGGGCTTCTCCGTTCCGTCGGAAAACACGAGAGATAACGGCGCCAACACCATAGTTGGACGCATCAGCTGTTATAACGATCGGTAATTTGGGATTGTAGTGTGATAAAAGATCCGATATCAGCATCCGCTTTAGTTGGTCAAATGATGACACTGTTGTGAACAACACCAAGGATGGTCCTTCCGTAGGAGTTGATTAAGTGGTGCCTGTAAACGATTTAGTTCTGGACGAAAAGCACTGAAATAACCGATGAGGCCTAGGAATGATTGGAGGGACGGAACGTTTTTTGAGGCCTGCATGTTTTGCGGGTCTGGATGGCGACCGTCGGCGCCAAAAACGAATCCAAGGTACTGTACCGTTTTCAAGAAGAATTGGCATTTTTCTCGGCGTAATCGAAACCCAAATTTTTGAGTGTTTTGTAAGACTTCCTCCAAGTGGTTGTCAAGTTCGTCAACGGAGCGTCCGGTAACAATGTTGTCATTTAAATAGACAGCTGTTCTTTCTAACCCCTTTAACACAGTGTTCGTTGAACGTTGGAAATAGCTGGGGCGGTTTCAAATCCAAGTGACAGATGTGTGAATCGGTAAATGGTAATTGTTATCAGGTATCGAAATTGAGGCACGACTTCAAGTTGAAAGCAGACTTTGGCTAAGTCCAGCCCTGTAAAGCAGGTACTACCTTTCAGTATTGTAAAAATGTTCTCTGGAACAGGTAGTGGATGACAGTCGGAGTCTAGAGCGGCATTAAAGCCTGTAGAGAAATCAGCGCAACGTCTTATGGTTCCGTCTGCTTTTTTACGAAAACGATTTTTGTAGCCCATTCTGAAAAGGTGACTGGAGTTAAAGTTCCAAAGTCTTTAAGACGTTTAAGTTCTTGGTTAGTCAGTGGTTGAACTGCATACGGCACTGTTTAGGACGGGACACCGGCTAACTGTTCTGTTTGAGCTGTATATAAACTTAGAATTGTGTACATAGGCCTATGCCTTCTTGGGAAACGGGAAAAATGTTGGATCGGTTGATCTGTTGACAAAGCCGCAAACGTCGCTTGGAGTTGGCCGCAAAATCTGTTGACAGAAAGATCATTTAGACCAAGATTATCAATCCAGTCTGCTTTCATTAGATTAATAATGGCTTTAGTGACGAAACAGGTCGCGGAAAATGTCTTGTCGTGAAAAATTACGGTACACCGAAGTCGGTTTGTAAGCTTTAGTGAACCGCCGCAGGCACTAGTGACGGTCAGTGAGGTAAGCTGGGTTTCTGGCCGATTTTTATCCATGTGTCTTCTGGTATGACAGAAATGTCGGATGCACTGTCTAGTTGGAAGCGAACACAATGGTCGCTGATATGAACATTAGCAAACTTCCGACGTTCAGTTACCCGCAGCCGTGACGTTTTTACCAACCCTTAGGAGTGAACGGACAACCGGTCAGCACTGGCACGTGATCTTGGCGGGTTGAACACCCGTTTTCTTTGGAATCCTCTGTGATAACAAAAAACGTCCTTGTGTCCAAAATGACGACATCGTTTGCATCGATTATTCTTGAATGGAAAGAGTCTATGGAAATTCCACGCACCGCAGTGCCTGCGCGGATATGGTGGTTTAGCTGGGCCGGAACGGCTAGGTGCGAATGGTTTCTTTATTAGTGGATGACGTTTGAGAACTGCCGATATAGATGTTGGGTCACTGCAGCGTCGTCTTTCAAATTATTGAGTCACTCATCCTCCTCGACGAGTTTCTTCAGTGTAGTATTGGGCTGTTGGTCGAATTTAGTCAGAAATCGGGCTCGCGAATCGGAGTGGGTAGCGGACTGGAGGCCGAAAATAAAAATCGGGCATCGAAATCCATCTTCTATCAGTGATCAAAACTGAAAACTGATCAGCATGCGTCAAATGACCGTCCACCTCTCGTCTAACCGGTTTGAGACAGCGGCAGTGAGCACTGAATAACGAGGACCTAGCACCAAATATACTGGTCATAGTGGGAACAGTGTGAGCAAAAGTGTGGTCCCGAGGTTGGTCTGGAAAGATGAAACTTATATGGTAGGCATATTCTGCAGGTCTTAGTTTCCAAGGTAGAAGTTGGATCTTGGTTTAGTCGTCCGAGCTGGCCAGCTCCATATTGAAAATGTCTCCGTATCGTTTGCCTTCGTAACAATACAGTAGGATGTTCATCCTGTTTCGTAGCAAAATCAGAAGTCGAGCGGTTCACAAAACTCGAGCTGTCCGAATAATTGTCAATCATAGGGGACCGAAATTAGCACCAGGGGACTAAAATTTCATCGTTGAAAGCAAGGGTTATACTATTGAATTTTGAGTACAATAGTTTAAAGGGTTGCCGAATCAAATTGTAGTGGGAAATTTTAAGCACTACGTTTTATCACGGGCAATGCCCCACAAGACAAATACCTAGTATCGATGACCAAATAAGAAGACCATAGAAGAGCGAATATCCAACTCAAGGAACATGGGAGGTATTAAAGTTAAAATGAAATGCAAAATAGTAGCTCAGTAAAAGCAGACGATCCTCAAGGGTCACCATCAAAACAAGAAATGTGGATGAAATTCTTTGACAGTATCGCTGAGAAAGCAAAATTTTAAATAACAGTAGCCCACTGGGAAAGCGTACTCACATGTGTCCCAACAGAGCGGGAATATTCTGGAATTTACCTTTTAACGGCTCGGTATGGTTGGGAGTGGGTGTATTTTTTCCGTCTCATTGGCTCTGGTTCTCACCAGAGGAGTCTCTTCTACCTTCGAGCAATCTCGTTTGATTAGCGAAAATCAAAGAATATATAGGTCGCTGTTCTACATGCTCACCCGTTGCACACAAGGCATTGGTTCGACTGGTGTGGGCGACCACACCTTGAGGCTTAAACAATGCTGACAAGATTCATTTCTCATCTATCGATCCACTCCACGGATCGGCTGTCCTGTCACCCAAGATTCCGTTGTCTCAAGTCTTGGGTTTAGTACTGCACCAGTGTTGACTGCCAACGTGACTTGGCTGTCCACCAACGCTGAGTTAACACGTTCCCTGACTGAGGGCATCTCAGGGTCCAAGATGGCTACTCGCCCTGAACGCCGCTGGAAATGATCCCAAATGAACGTGTATCTCAAACGGCCTTTGTTAAATAAGTCATATACACTGCCTTCTGGTTTCGGAGGTGTTTTCACCAAAGTTTGGGGACGAAGGCGAAAGCACGACGCTATCCATCGGATCCACTGATATCCAGTCTAGGGGAGATGGCTGGACCCTGATTCCAAATCAACCACGGACCACATATGAAGCATACTGCACTATGCTCATCGGCATCTGTGGCGGAAGGGCACCCAGGATGTCAGGCCTCATCCGAAGGACGTATGAACTGAGTAATCAGTCAACGGCCTCCCTTTGGGTTTCAGACCTCGTGCTCCATCCTGCTGCCTTGTGGATTAAGCTTTGGGTAGCTAGAGGCTCTGGATATGGATCTCTGGACAACCCGGTAGTACTACGCCCACAAACAAATTATGGAATTACTGGGTTGTGTTCTAAGTTGATGAACAACTGAAATCGCTATTCTCACTCTACGTTGCGTACACAACCATTCACAAGCCCATCCTTGTTTCTTATCTTCTCTTCTTACCACTAGGGCAGAATCGAGACACGGTCCGAGATTCACTAATAGGCCCACCGTTTCATTCTAGGATACCGCAACTCTCCCCCAGCCTTGCTCGGCGTTCACACTTGCAATGTTTATTGTGTGCATTCAAATGCACACAGGTTATCGAGCTGGGTTAGTAAGGACCTTGGAGAAGGTCGGTGTTGATATCTGCTACCTAAAGGAGACCCCGTATTCCAGACGTAATAAAGTAGCAGCTATCACCGACCAAAAAGGACGTTACTTTTCATTTACGCTGTTCTGGAGACCCTGAAGCAGAGAACTTTGGTCAAGCAGGCTTCGAAATAATGCTGAATGATTAAGACGAGGCTAGTCTTATAGAGTGGATTTCAGTTGATAGTCGAGTATGTGCTATGCGAATCAGAGGATCATGCAAAATAAGCAGAAAATGAGCTAGTGGGCAATGCCTGTTTGCTATTTCTGCGCACGCTTCTACAGATTGCAGTTCGGATGTCGCAAATGGTAGGTTCTGCCAACTTCTGCACGATTTAATAAGAACAGCACAAAAACGGACATCGTCATTCTGGCTGGGGACTCAAATGCCAGGATCTGTAGTGTTGCACCAAATGAACATTATCTAGGAGATTGTTTTGGGCTTAATTGCTGCAGCTTGGACAGTGAAATTTTAAATCTATGCTCTCATCACCTGTTATTCCCATCCAGCACCAGCTTCAGGAATACAAAGTGGCGTTCATCCACCTGGCGATCACCTTCCTTAACTCAGGATAAGGTTCAGATTAACCACAGTGCAATTAGTTATAGACGGCGAGGCTGTATGCAAAACTGCCGTTCATACTGGGGAACTAGTCTCAATTTTGACCACGCACTAGTGTGTGTTACACTGTTTGCTTTGGTGAGACAACTAGAAAGATGATATCTTAGGTTAATGCTTCCAGACTATGGGAATCTACCGTGTTGGCCAAATTCCATAGTGAAATGAAAGATAGACTGAGCGCCATCCCATGGTGCCCCCTAGAGCATAGTTGGGCCCTCGTCAAACTAGCCCTGAATTCCGCTCGTCTCATAGTTGCGGCATTAACTCCAAGCCTATCAATCACTGGATGTCGGCGAGCTCCCTCCGGCTTATTGATATCTGCAGTTCAACCCCCGCGGACTTAACTGTCAACGAAGTCCGTCTGGCTCTAAAATATGAGCACAATGCAAGCATAAAAAACGATCACGAGAATTGGTGGTCGGAACGCGCTGCTGAGATGAAATCGGCTGCTTCATCCGGGAAATTTTGAAATCTGTTCCACATTATCCGCAACGTTGGTACCAAGCGAAGCGGTCTCAGTGGGATAATTTTCGAAGCCGACGGAACTTTGATTCATAGTCTTCCTTGGCGTCTAGAATAGTCTGAACACCTCAACTTTCATTTCAACTGGCTTTCTGCGCCAGTTGCCATACCCGCAGATGAACATAGTGTCCAGTGGTCCGTGTCCTTAGATCAGCCCAGCGAAGCTGAAATCTCCAATGCCCTTGCACTCCTCAAGTGCCACAAAGCTGCATGTCCAGACGGCCTACCACCGGCGGCATTCGAAGAAGCAGGCTACGACATAGTGAAAGAGCTAACACTTGTGCTTTCTGAAGTATTGGGACAGGAGAATGTTCCTATTGATTGAATACAGTCAAATTTAGTACCTGTCTTCCAGAAAGGACCAAGAACTGTCTATAGATACCATTCAGGAATCAACTTAATCCAGGTTGCGTCGAAGATTTTGGCGCCTGTTGTTCTCCGTAGACTGTCATCACACAGCGAGGAGCAAGCGGGGTTTCACCCCGACCGTATTTTTGCATTTGAGAGCAGCCTCTGGTTCAGTTGACAGGGCTATTCTGTGGAAATGCTTGTATGTATCAATCATCAAATCCCTCTACCGCCACACTTCAGGACAAGTAAGAGCTTAAAATAAGCCTTCGCCCTCGTTTGTTTTCTGCAGTGGAATTCGACAAGGGTGTCCTGTTTCACCGTTTCTCTTTGACTTTGCAGTTGACGACGATCTTAAGAAATCGGTCCAGGGCCTCGCTGGTGGTGGTGTCGAACTCCTCCCAGGACACAGAACTACTGATCTGGAATATTCCGACGACGTAGTCCTTCTTGCTTCCAACATCCTAGCAGCTCAACTTTTACTAAGCTGTATGTCAACTGAAGTGGCTCGATATGGCATGTGATTCACACCAACAAAATGTGAGGTGCTAATCCAGGATTGGCGAAAGCATGTAGCGACGCTGTACTTGGGCAACGGTTGACCGGTGGTTACCGAGAGTTTTGTTTACCTGGAAATGGCGCTGTTAAGGAGGAAATAATTATGTGTATTTCAGATGCCAGAATAACTTTTCCGATCCTCAAGCGTCTCTGGCACCGGCATGATATCAGTATTTTCTTGAAGTGTCGAGTGTATAATACCACCATGCGCCCCGTACTGCTATATGGTTGTGAGATATGGCTCCTCCGAGTTCAAGTGACCCGTTGCCTGACTGTGTTTGATGCCCGTTGTTTACTGAGAATTACCCGTGTTTGGTGGGAGTGACGTGTCAGAAATGATCAAGTGCGCATTTGACTGTTTAGCATAGCGGACTCCTCCCTGCGAAAGGCCCTATTGCAGTACCGTCTCCGCTGGCTAGGTTATGCATTAGAAATGCCTGCCCAGGGCCTACCGCTTCGTGAATTGTTTGTACCCCCTGAGCCTGAATGGATGAAAGGGCGTGGAGTACAAAGAATGGCTTGGAGCAGAGAAATGAAGAAACTAACGGAATTTCTGACACGAATGGGGCCGTCTCGGTTTTCAAGTCGGAAAAGTGGAGACCACTATATATATATATATATATATATATATATATAAATATATATATCGTAAAGATTCCTATCAGTGAAGGTTCGACTTGCCGAATAAACAAAGTTCAACTTTGTATGTAAGTAAAAGTTAACTACCAAGTCATTTGGATGTATTTCGTCACTCGCTTGTACTTTTCTCGCGACAAAGAAGAACGAGGGTAGTACAACCGGATGTTATTGATAATTCTCTATGGAAGACTAAGTCAAATTGCAAGGCTCATTGGTTCGAGTTTCCTGTGACAGATCTTGTCTACTGCTTCAAAATGAACATGAGCACCAATTGTAACATGGGTTATAGATAAACTCCAACGGGTACACACATTACAAAAAGAAGACCTATTGTACTGAAGAGAAAATGAGATTTCGTACACCTTATTCTCAAAAGCCGGTACAGTAAATCCGTACCCTCAGTCCAACATTGGGACAATTCCGGACCCCGTTGACTCTGTTACAGAAAAGTATAAGGCATTTTGAAATGCTACTAGTATCATCTGACATGAAACCTTCATCGAATGCAAAAACAACTAACGAACAACAAGATATCAGACCCACAAACCGCGTTTGTTTGGATAAGAATGAATCAAGAATTCAGTTAGAGGAAACTTGAATCAGCTTCGTGGACTCTAAGATAAAATATTGTGAAAAGCCCTGAAGAATTAGCGGTAGATTCACTGATTATTATTGTGTGTAACCGTTATGTTTCCATCAATATTTTAATGACTTCAATGTAAGGAAATTCTGTTCTGTTTTCACCCACAGGCTCATTCCGTCATAGCTGAGGCTGACTGGTTGTGCCAAGTATACCGTTCCGTCTGAAACATGAACATATTTGATCGTCGCCTAAAAGCACAGAGCAAGGATTGCCATTCTAAAACACAGCTCGCAACTGTTGGTTATAATTCATAAAAAAATAATATTCTTCTGCCTTTACAGCTGTATTCTCATTTGAATCGAATGGAGCGTACATGGACAGAGAGTCCATCTTTAGAATCACACGAAGATCCTTCCATAGGGTGGTTCTAAAAATGGACTCTTCGTCCGTGCACGCTCTATTCGGTTCAAATTAAATTACAACTGTAAATCATCTGAGGATATATATATATATATATATATATATATATATATATATATATATATATATATATATATATATATATATATTCAGTACTGTGTCGTCCACAGTGCACAACGAGTCCATTAGATGAACCCAGATGGCCAGAATGAGTAGGTTGTATGTAGGTGTCATATTTATAAACGTCAGATATCGTAGCATTTTGAAAGCAATGAGGCACAGATGCAACAGTAGCTCAAGAAAAACAAATCAAAACGCTGATGCTGAACAACTCAATTCTGACTTCAGCTCGGTATTGCAGTGTACTTCCGTGTCAGACATCAACAGCTCATCTCAGATACCAAACATCGAACTCGCAATGGTCTTCCAATGACCAAGCAAAGTGAAGATAAATATAGCTCCTGATCCTGATCAGTTATCACCTGTTGTACTCATAGTTTTGCTATTTTCCATTCATTTCAATTAATCAATATCTTTAATAAATATATGAGAAGCGCAAAATCCCTGACGTTTGGAAGCTCGTCAAGATAAGAACTATCCCGAAGAAGGAATCTGGTAAGTACCACCCCATCACCTGCGGTTCTATCATGCTCAAATTGTTTCAGAGGCTTTTGTTGATTTGGATTAACTCGAGATCTGTTGAAGCACATACTCACTGGTTTGTTTATGAGTCTTCGCGCTGCACAATTTACGCTGTCGATTGGTGGTACACAACAGTTTCGGCTTTAGACAGAAAATTTGAGACTGTCGGAATGGTATTCTTAGACTGGGAAAATGCATTTTGGATGGCTTGACAGATTAGCATTGCTCTGTATGCCCTCCGTAATTGATGTTAACCCAAAAATCTGCAGGCTGACTTCAGATTACTTTGCTGATTGGAGAAATTTCAATTGTTCCAACGACAAAAAATATCCTTTTCTCCTTCATTTGATTTTGGTGTCCCATAAGGTGCCACACTTTTCACTTTTCGGTTTTCTCTTTACATGAAACAACATCCGATCCCATCTGCATTCATGGACCGCTAACGCTCCAACTGTGTGGTATTGGGTTGCGAATTACCGACATTCTAACGGACTTTAATAATTCATCACAAACTAAATGAAGGTGCGAACTGGTCCTCATCCTGATCCCATGTACTAGGTGCATCTAACTACTCGGATGTATTATTTTCTTACTTTTTGATGAACCACACAAAGCTCACAATAGGAGGTTCATCTAGAGATACTAATGTTAATACCATCACCGATGAACACTTCAATGATTGTGGCTAGTTTACTTCTGAAATATTTTAGACATTCTTCATCATCTCCAAAACCGCAAGACTGCACCCACTTCGGTAAAATCTTGTTGCTTTAGCCCAAGCTGAAACCTTTTACTAAGGAACCACAGTTCACAGCCTTTGGTAATGAAACTGAACACCTTTTAGGCTCAAATAGCTACCACAGTTTTCCGTCTACAATCTTACTCTGGTTCATTAATCAGCAGAAATGGCTAAGCATTATGTACAGATACATTCTGACAAGTATTTTATTCTCCCTGAGTAAATCCGGATGATAGCTGCACATCGACTGAGTGCATTTGTATAACGTCCACCAATGGCTTCGATTACAGAGAGTTTATTGGTCAGTCATTTGAAAACCAAGAAACAATCGCTTTGTATTTTCGTGAGTATGCTCATCAAACAGCGTATTTTCTCACAATTATTTTTTCAAAAGTTACAGGAGCGGCTACACAAGCTTGAGAAGTTTGAATATTCTTTGATCATAAGAACTGTTAGACAATATGAAGCATACTATCTTTTAAACTTCGAAGGTTATCACACTGAGAAGAGTGCAGAGAAATAGCATTAATGTGTGCATTGAAGCGAATACAACGAAGCACGTTTCGTAATGAGAGGTGCACCTAACGAGAATCTTTGTGGGTGTTGCGAAATCCAGTGGTCGTAAAGTGCATCAGGGATAGAACGTGCTACTGCCGTGGGAAATTCCCGCAAACTGTTCAGTCTTATTTGAGTCACCGGTAGGAGGTCACAAGGTGAGAGCGAAACAATTCGTAGACTTGATGGTTCATCAAATCACAATCTACAGCGGCTTCTCGAAGGGTGGGCAGAGCACTTTCAGACACAGTTTGCCTGGACCTCACTGTCAACCTCCCCATTAGCTCTTCCGGCACTCATCAGCGGTTTGTTTCGACAGACCCACCAACGGAGCCGGAGATCTACTGGGAAATCCAAATGATGTGAAAAATATCCATCGGCTGTTTCGCCTACACAAACTCGACGAGACTGCATTTTGACGTGATGCGATGGCTTGTGTGCATCCATGACACAGAACTATGTAGGATGGCTTCCTTAAGCCAGAAGTGCAGTCATGAGTGACAGGTCAATAGTGGAGATCAGACGAAGTCCAGTCTCGGAACCAGTTGCTGGGCAACATCTGGTGCTCCTCGCTAAGCGCCTAGAGAGGAAAACGCCGCGAATGAACACTGAGAGAAGCAACTTATCGGTCTAAAACCTCCACCAGATGGACGTGGGACTGGAGTACCAGGGATTACCCTCGACGATGGAATATGCTTGAGTGTCAAAATCAGTGGAGCTCGTGTATCCACAAACTTTCTTTATCGACTTAATCCCGATATTTGAAATTCTCCAATCACCCTTTGCACATTCTTGCTCTTCCTCACTGTTTCCTGTAGGAGAAAGCGACCAAAGTCGCCGCATTCAGTGCATGGTTATTGGTTGTCTAAATTAAACTGAACTGAAAACAACGAACATTCACAAGCTGTGTATACATCCTAAAGGCACCCAAAATTTTATTTTCTCGAAATGCTGCATACCCCGGTTATGCTTTGCCATATCATGCTCGCTTGCTCGTTGATCCAATGAAAGTCATCCATGAAAGTCACCGCATACCTACGGAACTGTTTGCTCGAACGAAAACCGCCACATTTTTACCCTATTTTCGATTCCGAATTTATAAATCTACAGATATCTGGTAAATGCTATGAATTCGCCCGGTCAGGTGTATAAGGCTATCACCGACTTGATAGTATGATCGTACAAGTGATACTAGATCGATATGATTCTCGTGTGAGCTACTCTAAACTGGAGAGCGTTTGGTACAAAAAATATTATCATTTTTTGTTTTTATTGTGATAGAAAACGATTTTTCTATTTAACCAAGCTTTGATATTTGGTGTAATATTTCTTTGGGCACTTCAATTAACCTCTTAAACCAGGTTGGAATGAATTTTTACAGCCCATGCCGAACGATGTGGTGATTTTCGGCGACCTGAAATTCACTAAAATGAGCTTCTTCGAAAATTTCTTTTTACCACGGACGTATCCCTGATCCCCATTATCCTCACCACAGTTCGTTTGAAGAAAATCAGTGGGCAAAACGATTCACGATATGAGCCAGATAGTTTTGTGCTCGTAACATATGACTACTCTTGTGCTTCATGCTGGTTTTCAGTCGGCTGAAGACTAAAGCAACCAACTGTTTTCCACCCTTGTTTGCAAAGGCACAAGGGATATTATTATCAAACCGTTTCCCGGAGTAAATACTGATAGCTCTCCGGTAGTCATTTTTCTCCACGTTCGGCTATCTATATTATCCAAATTGCATATGTTCGTTTTTGGCACACCACAACAGGCAAGTAATTGCGTGATATATACAACAGGCTATGACCAATTATACATAAATAGTAACGCTCTGACATTGAAAATAACAATAGGAAACATGTTAATCGCGGGAAAAAATGTTATGCAGGTTTCGCGTAATGTCGTTCCCTTTCTGCCTTTTAAAAGAGAAGAATGTCCAGCTTTTTAGTAAATATTTCTACGAAGTAGCTGAACCAAAATGCTATTTGACGGATTGCACTCATATGATCCTGAAATCCGGGTCTAGCACCAAAAAACCAAGCTTTCCTTTGGAGAGACGACCGTTCACCGTGATCCAGTTGCTGAACTGTTAAACAGCATAGTATTCTCGAAAACTGGCCACTCAGCTTGTGGTTTCTTCGGTTGAGCAGAAACATTGCTGATGAGTGTGGAAAGCGAAGGGGTCTAAGTAGAATCAGCGTTCATTTCACAATGACAAAAGCCACCCACGGTAAATTGCCCCTTCGTTGGTATACCAATGAGTCACCCATACCATTTAACCTATTTCAGATTTTTCAATTTAGGAATGACTTATCATCGATTTGAGCTGCCAACTCAGTCGGCGAAATCAGTGAAACAATAATTGATCCGAGCCAATGGGCCTCCATTCATCCACCCTGCTGTCTTGCGAACAGGTTCTTGTTAGAACTGAAGGCTTTGGTTGAGAACCCTAATCGTTCTCCTGCTTTGTGGCTGGACACCTTGGTAGTACCCGTCCAACGTCTCCCATGAATTGCACGAATAGAAAAAATTCAATAATGTATCGGTCATCGCTCAGGATACTCAGGACCGCTGCTCCCTTTGCATCGAGCTGGATGGGCAGTAATAAGTGGGCTATTGCTCAGAGTTCCCTCTCGCTTACTCAGCTTTTGTTTTCTGTCCCCAAAACGACGTCTCTTTGCCCCCGCCTATCCACCCATAATGCTTCCACTGATACCAGGCCCGATACTAGCAACGGTTTATTGTGAAGTAGTGTAATGAATAACTCTTTACTTTGTAACTCACATTTTCTCAAGCCTCGCCAACCTCTGAATCTCGGCTCCTTCAAAGTGCGCTCACTCATGCGGACTGATCAGCAGACGTGCCTAATTCTCACAATGGACTTTCGGAAGATTGGTGTGTGCTGTGTAAGTGAAATGCGTATCCGGGATTCGAGCAGTGTGGTTCAACTAACTACTCCTGGTATCTCATCGAGGTATTTCCTGTACACTTCAGGAGACGAAGAGGCTAGAGCTGTAGGTCAACGTTTTATAGGGGTAGTACTGACTAACAAGGCTGAGGCTGCCGTTTTAGGGTGGATCCCTGTCAAAGTTGTTTGTGTACTGTGAGACTGGAGAGGTCAGTTTCCGTTCGAAAGGATAGCTGTGTTAAGCGCAGTTTGTTTGTGATCTGGGCATACGCTCCAACAGACTGCAGCTCTGACATGCATAACGATGAGTTCTACGATAAAAACGCCACACTCATTCGCGGGAGCAAATGCCCTGACATAGTAGTACTAGCAGGTGATTTTATCACACAAGTTGGCAAGCCTAGTGCGTCGGAAGCTTATCCAGGTGGACATTGCGCATTATCCGCCCGGGGCACAGGTAACGGGGATAGGCATCTCCGGTTCTGTGCAGACTATCGGTTATTCTTGTCTAATACGAATACCCGACACAGGTCACATCGTACGTTAACATGGCGCTCTAACTCCATAGGTACTCTGAGCCAGATCTGTCATATTGCAGTAAGATACCGGTGGCGCACTTCTGTTCCAAAGCGTAGATCTTACTGGTCCACGTACGTGGAGTCGGCTCATGCACTAGTTTTATTGCGATCTGCGCTCCAGCTCCATGGTCATCGACGTAAACTGCAGACCCGGTTAGCCGTATAATGTCTGTCTAATCCAGAAGTTCGCAGCAGTTATGAATCGAAGCTGTCACCTGGGCTAGGACCTACGACGAACAGTAATATAGATGAGTATTGAGCCTATATCCGGCAGACAATGCACGTAGCAGCAGGTTTCACTTGTGGTCTTAGATCCGATGTCCATCAAAGACACTGGTTTTCGCAAAATTTGCCCAGTATAATGGGCTGAAGACATCAGCTCTCGAGCAGTTATGAGATGAATAAGATATGAAGAAATCCACTAAAGTAAGTAACGAAAGGCCTTAAGAATGATCGCAAAAATTGGTGGGTCAGGGTAGCCAAAGAGATGGAAGCAGCGGCTGCTTCAGGTAACAATCGAAGACTGTTCATACTTTTTCGTGACACCGATGAACGGCGAACCCCTGTCAGTTAAACGATATACGACAGAAGTGGAGAGCCTATTCTTGGCAAATATCGGAGGCTCGACTGTCAGACCAAATACTTCATGGAGCAGTTTAGCCGACCGTGAGTCAATGCAATTACTTCGATGTCAACAATTTCGATTACTTTGGGAGTGTCACTCGAGCCCCAATCGAAAGTGGAATCAAAGTCGAGCGTTCGGTTACTGAAGCGAGGGAAGGCGGCTGGTCCCGACAGACTCCCTCCAGTTCTTTTCAATATGAGTGGTACTGCGTTGATAAAACCACTTATCACCTTTCTCTGTGACATTTGGAACAAGAAGCATACTCAATTATCATGGGGGGAGTCACTGAATGTACCCACCTTCAAGAAAGGAATACGCAGTGACTGCAGTAACCATCGTTGGATCAGCCTAATTCAGATAGACACCAAGATATTACCCTCGATTTTTGCTACGACGTCTGACACCGACTCGCGAGAGGAACGCCCGCGAACAACAGACCGGATTCCGCCCAGGTCGGGGATGCACTGACCAGATTTGTACTCTTCGTCAATTACTCGAGACGCGCCACACACACCATCGACCGACAATAATGGTTTTCTTCGGCTGGAAGGGCGTCTTCGATTTAGTTGACGGAACAGCACTATTCTGTACGCTTCCCCGGAAAGGTTTGCCACAGAAATTCGTGAATTTACTGAGATCATTCTATTATTACACTTCTGGCCGCGTAAGAGTTTACGGTCAACTATCCAATCCACCGGAAAAGACCAGCGGTGTTCGACAAGGATGTTCCATTTCTCCATTCCTCTTCAACTTCGTCATAAACGAGATAATGGAGAATGCGTTGCAAAATCTTCAGGATGTGAGTGTCGAATTGGGAAATAACGAAAAGCTGTATGACCTAGATTAGGCCGACGCCTTTGTCTGCTTTTTCGAATGCATGGAATATGCGCGATGTGCAAGGCTGGATGAGACAATTTGGTGTTCAGGTCATGTTTTAGCTCAAGGGCATGAAGAAATCAGCCTCCGATTTGACTTCGGTTGGTGTTTCTCACCTTCCTGGTTGGGGCTCAAGAGATGAGGATTGCCGTCGGTCAGAGACGCTGAGAGATATGGCTCAGAACCGAATCCTGTAACGCGAATGTTGTATGGCCTGTCTGTTGACTTCTCGTTGCACGAAAACAAATGAAAAACAGACAAAAGATTCATGAAATGTGTACGGTGAAAATATCAAAAAATTGATTTTATTTCTTGTAATCTTCAGGTTGACTCCCAATATCCCACCCCCGAAATTGCAATTCTTCTCTGTTGTTGCTGCGTTGGCACCACGCGTGGTCTCACGTCGGTGTGTATATATGTACGCCCTGAAAGATTTCGACAGAAACATAAATCATTTTTAGGATTGTCTTGCAAGCTAATCAACTATCTGACCGAACTGTTTGAAACCCGAGAGTACAGTTCATAGACAGACTTCCATAATTCGTAACAAGTTTATTTCATAATTGTCTGATTGGAAAGTCTAATTTGAAATAGATTTTTGAAATGGAGTTGGCAACGGCGTGAATTACTCAAACTGAGATAGTGTTGTGTTATTGTTTGCAAATGAGTGCAATGGAGTGATTATATGCCCCATAGCCACAGAAGCCCACTGCGATGTTAGCGATGATTGCGAAAGAGAGTGTGAGATTTGGAATGGATAACCACACAAAGCCTCAAAAGGTCAAATATACCAAGTGTACCGACCCGGGCGAATGTGAATTAATGTCTACTACGAAAGTGACCGATGAGGATGGGGATTCGAACCTCCAACCTCCAAGATGGTAATCAAACCCTCTTAACCACCGGATACAGTAAGAACCTCACAGTAATGCCCCTTGAAAACGCGCCATCACTATAATACAGAGCAATACCGAGTGCTGTCTCTCACACTGTTCCATTGCTGTAAATATTTTTATACAGTTCCACATCATCCACCTACAGATTTAGCGTACCGATTCCTATTTGAGATGAGACGAGCTGTTTCCACAAATTTTACTTCGTACGTGCACCGGAATTAAGCCCATTGACCATAAATCACATTGGAACTAGTAGATGCAAGAGAAAATCGAAAATAAATATCAAACTCACAGAGCTAACAACAGCGAAAATATTCGAAAAAGAATAAAAAAGGATTACGGTTGTAATCATTTACCACGACTGGAAATATTGTACTTGAACATGCTCTTAAATCCACCAGATAGCCATTGGCCGGAAGCGTACGAAGTGAGTTGGTTTTGTGCTGAGTTCTGATATAATCGAAAGAAATGATTGGCTTATCGGTCTACGCGTCCACCGGTGAATATAGATGTTTTATTATCAACACTTTTCCCCTATCTAAATAGCTGATCCAATTTCGCTTATGGAAATTAAATGGCGACTCAACAGAAAATGGGAACTCTTGGTTTTCGCCCATCCGATCTTCAATTCAGATGCTACATGAAGAAGGTCTGACAAAATTTGGTTGTATTCAACATTCACGAGTCTCCTGTAATGCAACCAAAAACATGCATATGGAAAGTATGGCTCTGTGGAAGCTTGGAATCGGTCTGAAATGCTTGGATCATCCGCTTGGGGAGAAGTAAGTGGTTTAAGGTGTGATCATGTGCTATTCCCTCCAGGGAAACACAGTTTCCATGCTAAATCCCATCAACAGTCATACTGTTATTTTGACGAACTAATGTGTCTGTTTCAAGAAGATTCGATAGTTTTATGTCCAGAAGCCACGGGCAAATTGATTTGACATTTTCATGCAGGATAGGTTACGGTTCAATGATTAGCGCATTTGTACAATGAAACAGCTCATCTATACTCTTGTTCCCATTGAAAACTCAATATATCAATCGGATTTGTGGGAACTACAGTTACCACGTGATTATTAGAAACTGAACTTTATCAAATCATGCATGCAGCTTTGGCTTGCTGTCAGAATAATCTACGTTCAGGCAACCACGATCTGACGGACACGTTGTTTTTGTCCGTTCGTGATTTATGCAGGACTGGAGCTGTCGACAGTGTGGTGAGCCAAACAAGTTGGACTGTAATTCGCATCCCCATTGATACATTTGGCATTCGCCCACATCTTATTAGTGTATTTCCCACTATATGCACCTCTGTGCTTTCATTCCCTAGGTAAAATTGGCTCACGCTAACATCAATAGAACCTGAACGCAGAACCACAGGTGAGCTATGAAAGGGTTTAAATTAGCAGTAGTATGTTTTACGTGACACCGTCGTAACCGAAGAAATTTCCTTCACCCGTTGCATATTCCGTGTTAGTTACCAGTGTCTACCGTGGTGTTCAATATGGTTTGCCCTTAAATACCGTTGGAAAAGGCCTTAAGTAGTAAAGCAGGTTTATACGCAAATCTGGGTACAGGTAACATAGTGGTCGGCAACTGCTCATAAGGACAAATATGCTGTACATCCTCCTGAGGCAGATGTATTCCACTGTACTCGTCTTTTTCAATTTGCACGAGATATACAAAGTTTGTCACGGTGAGTTACTTCTACTGCGAGCTAAATCAGTAGCTCTTAGATTACAAATATTTGTGTTTGAACAATACATTCAAAGTTTACCACGCTAATCAGTATAGTCAGCAGTGGTGATGTACTCATCCAGTTTGACGTCGACCTTGACCGAAGTCTGCTCACAAAGAGTAGTGAATTTCCAACTGACCCTTCTTGTATTTTGTTGGAATCATACTAAATATCAAACGGTCAATCATTTTGACTCTGACTTGATGGCTTCGACCAAGATCGTATTTGTGCAGATTTTTCTGTTCTGTTTACCAGAGGGTTAACTATCGTCGACACTAACCTATCTTCATCATATTCAGCACTATCTAAAAGTCTAGCAGGTGAGTTCTTGGTTCAGAAACATAGTGTGACGTCTACTTTGACTGAATTAGATTGTACGCCTTTCCCTCCGATTTGTTCAGACTTGCGTAGCATAGGGTGGTTTATGAGTCCTTATTGAAGGCAAACTAACAGTCCTATGAAGTACCTGCAATTACCAGCAAGTTTTGAAGCCTTCATTGACACTATGCGACCCTTGGCTGTAACAACATCCAGCCACCGAGCCACTGTGTGACGGATGAACCCAACGATTTGTCTTCATTAATCTGTAAAAATTAAATATAGTGACAATGATTTGCACAGATTCGAACAAGAAAATAATACCATCGGCAACAGTTCTTGAGTAGACCCAAGGGGAATGCTCAAAATGTCAGTATGAGGACGGAGATCCAACGTATTGCAGGCAATACCTTGCTCAGGCGATAAACTTTGTGATAAAACTGAATTTTTTATACAGGAAGAGAATTAAAGTTTGTAAATATTATTCAGGAAAGAAGATTCGATTCGGTAGATAATAGAAGGAATCAACATTCCGGTTGCCTAGTGTGCACATCTTATTGGGCGAGCCAGTCGCTTTGTACTCACAGGACGTGGTACATCATCCACGAGTTCAATAAATGCTGAATGTTTATTCGTCATGAAGGCTTTCGAAACTGCGACTGACAAGGTTAAACCGCTTCCTTCTTCCCTAGACAGCTGCCATGACCATTGACCAGATGAGAACTGACATAATACGTGAGAAATAATCCGTATCCGGATGAATTCAAGTCTGCATTACACCTTTCTTTCATTTGCTGTCACCAATGACCTCGAACACTTTCTATTTGCCGAATTGACCCAGTCACTCAACTTGTGGTAATATATCGTGTTGTAATGGCATGAGTATGAATCACTAAAACGAGCTCGTTTGCTAATCTGTGTTATTCGAAAATGTCAACCTGGTCCAGGACAAATTCACAATGAAGCGTAGTGGTTTGCATGCAGTTCATGTAACGTGCCACAAGTAGTGATTACTTGTCTTTCCTTCTCTGTAGACCAAAATTTCAATCAACGGTACGATTTATGGCTCAAACACCGATTCATTTGCAGAATGTATCATAACTAACAATCATCAACCAGTCAAGTGTTCACGAATCAGATACCAGATTGCATCGAACGAGGACAACACTGAACTGATAAGATATAGGCGAGCAATAGAAGAGGTAAGAATGCACCTTCAACTAAGAATTCGACGAAAATCATATTTGTAATCCATTCAGGGCATGGTGTTTCATGTTGTGTCTTCCCGTGTATTATTTGGTGTCTTCTAACATACATCAATAATCTGCCATAAACAACGAAAGTGATTTTATTAGTTAGGTAATCTCCTAAAAGATTCGGTTGAAACACCGAAACAAAATCATTCGAACTTCTTTTGGGTTTACTTACCGAAAGGTAGTCCTTATCTGTTTCTAATTAGTGATTGCGGCTGTAATGAGTTTGTCATGAAAACCAAGTCGAACGAACAATTACCTTTAGTCAATCAACCATCATGATGAACTTTGGATTTCCTTTCTGCTTTCACTTCCTGCCGCGGCCGGTCATTTTCCCAAATGAGAAACCTCTGATTGATTGCAATTCCTTTTCTGGAAAAAGTCGGCTGAGGGGTATCTGACAGAAAGGCTGTGATGTTACGTATGACACATTTCTATGAGGACACAACTCTGTTGAATTACTGAATTGTTCATATTAATTTCCACCTTGTGATTTTTCATTCACGCATCAAAGCACGTCATTTTCTATCACTTTTCAGTTTGCTACGATGAGATCTACCACGAGAATGATCGTTTTGATGTTTGGTTTGACGCAGGTTATCTGTTCCCGTATTCGATCGAATGATATCGCACTCTCATCGAATTGTCTTGCATTGAAATTCTTGGCAAATTGGTTTCTTTCTCTTTCGTTCATTCAAACAATTTCCCAGTATGCTGTGATCCTTTTGTAAATGTCTGTGATTTCAAAGCTATGCTTGAACAATGCTGAATAATTTCACACTTGTAAGTTCACGGAAATAAAATTTACATCACAATTATGAACAGTTCATTAATGTTCCGGTGCTATTCGCAAGCAGTACTGATAATGCTTTAATCAGACAAGTAGAATACCATTTGTTGATTCCCCACCAATGTTATGGTTCGCTTGGTTTTAATTGTGAATTGAGAGTTTCACAGAAGACTGAATATTTAGTGAATCATGCTGTGCAAACAGAAATATTTGTTCTTTAAGCATAACAATGCCGGATAAGGCAGCAATGCAATTATCCATGGGTCATTTATTGATCAGACGTGTTCCATATCGCAAATAAGTTGGTAATTTGGAGCCCACGGTTTTAAACCCACCTCTCTTCGGTGCGCTACAAGAAACTTACCACAAATTACACGTTTTAAAGTTTATTGAATTGGTACTACTTATCATTACAAACTAGTCATGTTTCTCTTTTTATATAGAAGGATGGAACTAAATAACATTGAAGTTATCACACTCCATTTGAATAGTCCTTTTGTATTTGAACAGAAACGGTTCAGAAGGTCCTTGATTTTACTTTGATTACGGTCAAGAAATATCACGGTTGGAAAAAGTGCGATACACCAACCGTAAACACAATACGCAATATGATACCAGCTGAAACCTTGTTTTGGACATCCGTTTTGCTTTATAATGCAATCTTATTCGATAATTTTCTCCACGGTTATTCTATTCTTGCTAATGCATTGGAAAGCCACCTTCGAATAAAACCTAAATTCAATCAAGACTGATGGGGAGTTCAAAAAATGCTCGGTAAATTCAAATAAGATTGTGAAGCCATTCATATTAGCAAGAATAGGGATGACTGAGGCTTACCCGGCTTATGGCAGTCCGGCGGAATCCTTCGAACAGTTAGAATCCACAGCTCTGTGACTCGTAATTTAAGGTTCATGGCACGGTTGAAGTTGTGAGTCACAAAACTGAAGAAGTCGTCGTCTTTGAGGTTCAAACCAATGTGTACAACTTTTTTCGACGCTTTACTGATTGGTTTTTCTGTGAACATTTTTAAACTTTGTTGGACAACCCTTGATCAGTGCCTTGGGCGAGAAAAGGCCGGAGAAATCCCTATATTTCATTGAATAGTTATTAGGAACATAATAAGGAGGTTGATTTTTGTCAAGCTCTACTAGCCGCAGTTGGAAGCTGCATTCTTATTTAACCATTTGACCGTGGATTTCGAAGAGAAAAAAAATCGCCTATAACCAAGCGAAATCAGACGTGTTAAGTAAAATATGTCTTTGAAGGCGTGATATATCGTGAGTTGATGCTGGTTGCTGTTCTAGTTGAGAGATCTAAGTTATGATTTAATCTAACAATTTAATGTGGTTAATACACTGATTTTTACTTTACTATTGGTTCGGTAGATTTATTCTTTACTAAAAGTAAAGTATCAGGTGGTAGAATTTCGGTCTTATTCAACTGATATGCATAGCTTCTTATTGGATTTCAGAGTCATGACAAACACAAGTGACTCGTTTCTAATGACCCGTGTTGATCCGAGTTTATTTCTCTTATGAAACCATGCCCATTTAGGAAAACGTACTGTATTCAATGGTTATTAGGTCAGAGAGCCATTCAATTCGTAGACAGGTAAACATTTTTTATCTATTGTATCGCAGATATTTTCCGATCGATCAATTATTTCCGCCTATTTCAGTTGATCAGCTGGTTTGATTGGATAGCGCAGAGGCACACCCAACCCACAGACAGATAAATTTTATTTATCGATCGTTTGCAATTTATTGCTCAAAAGATCACGTATCCGTATGATGGAATTCATGTCACTTATAAAGTTGCTAGTCTTCTGCCGTATCTGTAATTGTCGCGTGTGAAGTATGCATACAGGCTTGTTTGTCTTTGCATTAGCCTTTTCACGACTACTGTGTCAGTCTGTTGCAAATAGTCGTTCTGGTAAGAATGACTTCGTACGCTAAGTGATTTTTCCTTCACGAAACGTGCTTGGGAAGGTAACCCATAAACTCAATGGCGATTTTTGTTTTGCTTTGACAGTTTACGGTGTTGTTGATATTCTCGGTAAGTTCCAGAAGGTCTTCCTATTAGGTAGCACGCAAAAATAATGGTTGCCAACAAGGCCTGGAGTGACTTTTATACGACACAACAATGGGAGTGGTTTTGGTTTTACCATCATTTTTCATTTATACGAAATATCCATTCGTTCAGTGCATACTGAGGAACAAATGAGGTTCATCACTGAATGGGATTCATTTATTGAATTTATAGTCATCCTGACGAAAACATTATGAAAGCAACAATGAATATGTCTCACATCTCCAATGGAATTTGCTCTGTGTTTAAGAATTCAAATTACGTTTTTCAAATCCACAAGGTGAGCGAACGCCCACGCAAAATAATAGGACTGTGCTGGACGACTCATGGCACAACGAAAAAATCTCGGCTTGTGAATTTGTGAGCAATATTTTACACTTTGTCAATTGAACGTATTAGTTTTTGAATGCGCTTCAGGGAGACAATCGAAGTGACTAAATTCGTTTCTTTTTGCAGATTTCATATATTTTACACAAGCCAAAATCTACATGGTCCGATCAGTATGTTGGATGTGAAGATCAATTTACAAACGGTCGAAGCGGAACAACTTTTTTGTACTTCTTTTACCTCAGTATAAACGAAAACGTGGACTCGATGTGCCTAGATCAAGAAGTCACTGTACTGAACAAAGCGATATGAGCTTCGATGATTTTCAATCAGATAACGCCTAACGATTTCTTATGCACGACAGGTGATGATGCATAACTCCTCCGTAGTTTCCACGCGCACATGAAGCTAGATTCTGTTCTATGTCATCAGTGCACCATTATTAATCGAATTTCACAAACGCGATGTGACTGGTTGTAAATGCGATGTTTGGCTCATGATTCAGCTCACATTAAAACAGTTAGACTTTGGGGTTTAAAACCGGAATGAAGAGATTCAGCAAATAAAACTGCCGTCTTAGTCCAACTGGTATTCATAAATACAAATTAAATACCCCTTTTTATCCTTACAGAAGCTAAAATAAAACGTCGACAAAGCCGTGAGTTGGACTGCACTCGATTGTTTCACCCCTAATGTCTGTTACTTGAGCCTAGAAAAATCACTGATCAGTGTTTCCATATCTACTGAACCCATTTAATTTTAATGAAACAGTTTGGATGACAGCTTACCGTCGCCTTAGAAGCACTGACAAGGAAGACATACAATGTGCGAGGATGGAATTATTCAATTGGTGGTATGCTGTTCGGAAATCCGTAAGTGAAAACCCAATGCAGTCAAACTCGATTTTTACACTCACACAAGTTTAACGTAGTTGTAAATTGTTGTGAATATTTTTTCATCTTCCGACCAAAATAAACTTTGAAGTTGGTTTCCGGATCACCCTTGTTTCCGACTATCACTTCTCCAATGAATTTCCTATTGCTGCACGGCGAAACAGGCAGATGATTGCTTCAAGCGAATCTCCGTCAACTTGAGAAAAAACACAAGACTGATCACATACAGTTCACTTTGTCCCTATGACACTTTGGAAGTATTTCTAGCTTCTTCGGATCTGCTACCAGAATCTGAAATGGACATTATGGCTGAACAGATTTTTGTTTGTCAAAAAGCGGTACAAGATAAGTCGGTTGTGGAAAGTGAGTTGTGTACATACATTCCTGCAGCATAGTTCCGAGCTATACTTGTGTTATAATCCAGAAGGCGTGCCTGGGTGAATAGGTTGTTTATTGGCATCAACGTGTTCGGACATTGAAAAAACAACACAAACGTTACAAACATCCTCCAGGACAGACTCACACTTTAAGTAAAGGATTCGCATGCAGTTCATTTGATGCTCTAGAAACGGTGACTGTCTGTTTTGCCTTCTCTGCAGGTCGAAAGTTCAATCAGCGCTACAGTTTCTGGCTCAACCACTGATTCAGTTGTCGAATGCATCACAACAACTTATCATCGCCCAATCAAGCACTCGCGTATTGGATATCAGATCGTGCCGGACGAGGACAGCATTGACATAATGAGATAAAAGCGGTCATTAGGAGTGGTAAGGATGCACTTGAGCCAAGATTTCAACGAAAATCATATCTGTAGTCCATTTAGGGCATTGAGTTTCATGTGTCGTCCTCCCGTGTCCCAATGGTTTTCCCCAAAGCACCTCAATAATCTGTCATAAACAACAAAAGTGGTTTTATTAGTTACGGAGTTTGTGAAAGTATCCGATTGAAACATTGGAACAAGTGGTATCCTTCATATTTGTTTTTCATGTTCCACGTGTTTTTCGGATCGGAACACAATTTTAGCAAAACCGATTTTCATTCTTCGGCTGACCCAATGAATAACCGTTTTTTTTTAATGAAATTGCTGTTTTATAAATATTACACTAACATGAAACCGCAGCTATTTATTAGGGAAACGCACCTCTTTCGCGTGCAATTTTCCACCATTTAACCAAACACATTCTATATGCCACATTCGGATAAATTCTCTACATTTTTTACTGGTAAAGTTTCAGATCACTGGATTTGGAGAAGTTCAAAAGAGTCCTTTGAACAAATTGGTTGTCATCCTTCATAATGGCCCCTGGGTTACTGGCGTAGATGTTTTCGTGGACAAAACGAAACTAATAAATGAATCAACAGATGATAATCGCCTGAAAGTAATTCACGTGAGTTTTCCAATTTGGTTTGATAACTGAGATTCCGAATGTCCATGGAATTTTTCAGCACGGCTGTTATTCTTTCTTCACAACAAAATGCACATTTTGCAGATGCAAGGATTATACTTCGAAGACAAGCTCTCGGTGTCAGGCAATGTGTATTTTTCGGGAAAAATTCAACTGCCGAACAAAATCAAACTGCGACTCATTTCATTCACACTGGAAGTTGTATGTGAACTGAAAGCCGAATCTCAAAGAAACAAGCAGTTGTTTTCATACACTACTGCGAATGTAGTTCTCCACGTGGCACGCGGTAAGAACATCTGGAAATCAACATATTTATTAGACAATGAGCAATCTAAACTAGGATATAGCATTCTGTTTCTCACCCAAACGCAGCCAGGTAGTGAAAAGTTGTTTTCCCTATTCATTTGCATTTTTGCACTGCGTATAGACACCATTTTTGGGGCACAATAAACTTATCTTAGAACAATAACCTGAGTTGAAGGTTGTTAGCTGCGTTTTGCTGCGTCGCTGACAGCATGAAGCTGAAGGGATTATGAGGCATTCGGTATACTGCAGCATCTTCTTTTGTTGCAGATACTTATCAAGATCTAATTGTTCCGACAAATAAGGACACGAAGGATTGCCGTGTGAAAACATGGAGAACAGCCTATCAGCCAGCAAGTGTACCTGTCCCACGTGATTCCCATGGTAATTACATTTCACTTTTACCAGCCTACTTACGGCACGTCACTGTCTCCTTGGGCAAAATGAGCACCTTCTACTTCATTCGCATCAATCTAACCACAATGAACGCTGTGGCATTTAGAAGCCACATACTGGTGACCACAGATGGCCAGTCGTATATGCCTGTTGAAGAGGTAACTCCATTTACGATTTGCTGACCATTTCTATCATCTATTCAATGTGTTCTGGAAAGTGACAGCAAGGTTTGCATGATCCCTAATAATTCTTGATGACTGTGAATGACTCCTTGAAGTGTGAAAGAGTCTAGTGAAACATTTGAATACCTGCTCCTTTCTTTACTTTGACCGTCGTCATATCACTACCAGTATGAACCAGCTTAATGTTGTTTTGCACGATGCCGTACCAACTGTGATGAATAAGTATGAAAACCTATCTTGTGTAAGCCTCCCAAATATCACTTGCTCGTCCGCACGAAATTTCGCTTGTACATTTTTGATATATAAACTAAGGTTTTGACGAATTCATGGTCAGTTATATGGAAATCCACCGGTAAATATTTTGGGGGATATGTTAGTCAGTTTTTTCAGGAGCACGTTGATTTGTATTCGAATTAGAAAATGACTCATGGGAAGAGTACGGCTTTACCAAGACTTATCTTCCGATTACAATTCATTTGCCCCATATTTCTGATTGTCGAATCTTACATGCCTACTTGCCGAACCCATATGACCATTTTTGCTCGGCTAAAACTCAGCTTACCAGAATTCATTTCTTTGTGATTAGTTGATGATCTCGTCCATCAGTGCACCTATCTAAAAAAACACACATGCGCTTTGTGACCGTGTAGTCAATTGTACTCCAAACATGAATTCTGTTCAGCCCCGTGGTAAATCTTGTCCATGGTTCACTTGATGCGCATTCCATACACTCTTCTCCCATCAAATGTAATTTCTGACCAGTATTAGGTTCTTAACAGTGTGTTCACTCTTCGGCTAGCCCAACTGTTTTTCAGTGGATGGAGTTGACGACTGTTTTCTGGCTATTCGGCACTATTTTGTTGTTGTCGATCCTTGTATTATCGGATTCAACACTGTTTCTTCTTGAAATGCAGGCGACATTTGCTCTGCACCATGACCATTCACACAGTTGTGTCTTTGAGTAACCAATTAGAGCTCGGGGTCTACGGATTAGTCCCATGGTGCCGGCGATCAAACACAAAATACCGACCGAAGGCCTACAATTATTTGGAAATTTGGACGAAGGAGATATATACCAATATGGTAAGTTCAACATTATAATAACTGTGAGATCAAAAATGGATGGCAAATCTATCAGTGTTGACTTGCGTGCCATACAGAATACACTGGGTTGATGTCAAACTTGAGCTTATGAAAAATAATATCAATATTTCAATATATGAACAGCTGTCCATTACCCAAAAATAGAGAAAAAAGTAAGGAGATTATATGCAGGGAATATCAGAGAATAGGAAACTGGTCAATTGTTTCAGTGTATCATGTTCGTACCATATGTTTACACATTTTAGACCCATGTTTTCCACCGTACTTCATGGCACCAATGGATGGACCGAAACTATCAAACCGGATGACGGCATTCAATCGATCATATCTTCACGTGGGGGAAAAGATGACTGTCTGCTACCCGTCCAACATTGGGATTGACATCCGAGGATCAAAGATGATATGTGTGTGTGCGATTGAGGGATCGCCGCTGATGGGTTTCCGTGAGTGTTCATCGGACGTGGAATATTCTTGTTCCCTTACTGATGCGTTCATGATGTTTATTGCACAGAATTTAGTACGTCAAAACCCAGGGCAACGGCAAGTTGGCATTTTCACAGCAACAATACCACCAATTCGCCGTTGTACTGATTGGGTGAATAGTATTGGATGAAACCGAGTATTTTGTTGCAGCTCTCCAGCCACATTTGGGCAGATGAGGGAAATAATGACATAGACCATCTCTCACAAAAGAAGTACGTAGTGGAGTTCCATCCTGAAATAAAGGAATAATTCTATTTCTCAAGGTCCCATAAAAAATGGTAGTGCAGCTCATCAAGTATTGAGGATCCGACGCAACCGGTCAATCAAATCCCTGAAATTGAAAGGTTCGAAAATATTCAGCACTGGTTGGGCAAAGCGTTGAAATAACAGACATTATCAGAAGGATCACAACATTCATGTGAAAAGGAACGAAGACAAAATAATCCATTTGGTCAAGAAGTTCAGTTTGAGGCAGTGATGAGAATACGATATCAGCGGATGGAATTCAGAGTCAGATAATCAGCGTCAATCTAAACGCCAACCCGAGCATTCTTGTGGTAGATTCCATCGTAGGAAACTGAAAGGCGATCAAAATGACACGCTTCATAATCTGAAGGATAAATCATACGGCTGAAAGTAAAATTTGCATTCCTGTACTAACGATAAGCCGTATCCTCATAGAAAAGTGGGTTACATAACATCACAGAGATACTGTCAGATAGCTTTCAGTCAACCAAGCTACTTTCATTTTGGAAGGTCACCATTCTCACATCTCGTTGGTGATCACTTCTTTTTATGGAAACCTGGTCAACCTCGGAGAAATCAAACCCATTGGACAGCAAAAATGCTCACCGTGTGGTTCGTATCACAGCTTAGCTAAAAAGTGCCGTGTATGTTTCCCAGTAAAAGGTGCACATTCGTACTAAATGAGGATACTCACAGTTCCAGTTTCCACTGTGATGCTGCTTGCACGTTTCGCCAACCAGGTTTTCGTTGAAGTCCTCTGTTTCATCCCACGGTAGATAGGTGGCATTCTTCAGCTGTTTGCCCTCTGTATGAAACTGGTAGGTATACATACCCAATCCAATCCATTTGTTCAGGTTTTCTGATGACACGATACTCTGCCTTTCAGGCCCGATGCCAATAAAAATTTGATCTTGCTCTTGGTAGGAGATCACTTGTGACACCATAGGGCCCAGCTCTGGACGACCAAAAGTGTGAAATCGATTATATATAGTTCGAAAAATTGCGAGTTTATTGGTGATACGGGTCTCAAGATAGCAAATATCGATAAATCAACTAGGCATATATTTTCCAATGTTCTTTAACCACAATGTCTTGAAAAATACAACTCGCCGGTGAATAACAGAGTCAACATTGAGACTGTGCTAAGTCTATTTGATGGAGAGGCGATTATGAAGTAGTTGCTCGTGAAATGGGATGAAATTGGGTTTAAATAAGTGCATTGTTTCCAAGTTGGTATCTTACAGCACTTGATGAGCTGCACTACCATTTTTTATGGGACCTTGAGAAATAGAATTATTCCTTTATTTCAGGATGGAACTCCACTACGTACTTCTTTTGTGAGAGATGGTCTATGTCATTATTTCCCTCATCTGCCCAAATGTGGCTGGAGAGCTGCAACAAAATACTCGGTTTCATCCAATACTATTCACCCAATCAGTACAACGGCGAATTGGTGGTATTGTTGCTGTGAAAATGCCAACTTGCCGTTGCCCTGGGTTTTGACGTACTAAATTCTGTGCAATAAACATCATGAACGCATCAGTAAGGGAACAAGAATATTCCACGTCCGATGAACACTCACGGAAACCCATCAGCGGCGATCCCTCAATCGCACACACACATATCATCTTTGATCCTCGGATGTCAATCCCAATGTTGGACGGGTAGCAGACAGTCATCTTTTCCCCCACGTGAAGATATGATCGATTGAATGCCGTCATCCGGTTTGATAGTTTCGGTCCATCCATCGGTGCCATGAAGTACAGTGGAAAACATGAGTCTAAAATGTGTAAACATATGGTACGAACATGATACACTGAAACAATTGACCAGTTTCCTATTCTCTGATATTCCCTGCATATAATCTCCTTACTTTTTTCTCTATTTTTGGGTAATGGACAGCTGTTCATATATTGAAATATTGATATTATTTTTCATAAGCTTTTTATGAGAACAAGAATATAAATGAGCTGTTTCATTGTACAAATGCGCTAATCATTGAACCGTAACCTATCCTGCATGAAAATGTCAAATCAATTTGCCCGTGGCTTCTGGACATAAAACTATCGAATCTTCTTGAAACAGACACATTAGTTCGTCAAAATAACAGTATCACTGTTGATGGGATTTAGCATGGAAACTGTGTTTCCCTGGAGGGAATAGCACAAAATCACACCTTAAACCACTTACTTCTCCCCAAGCGGATGATCCAAGCATTTCAGACCGATTCCAAGCTTCCACAGAGCCATACTTTCCAGATGCACGTTTTTGGTTGCATTACAGGAGACTCGTGAATGTTGAATACAACCAAACCTTGTCAGACCTACTTGTAAAAGCAGTTGAATCGGGGATCGGATAGGCGACAACAACGAGTTCTCATCTACCGTTGGACCACGACTGAATTTCCCCAAGCGAAATTGAGACAGCTATTTAGAGAGGGGAAGGGGGTTTGAAAATAAAACACCCATATGGATCAGCGGATCAGTAAACCGGCAAGCCAATTATTTTTTTCGAGTAACTTGGAATTTAACATAAATACTCTTCCTCCTTCTATCAAAACGCCGTCGAATTACGAAAGAGTAAGCAAGTAGCAAACACAAACTGAAAACAGGTACAAATGGTCGCATAACCCAAAAAATTTACTTTTCTCTAGCATCTGCTTTTTCCAATGTAATGTAATTCGTGACCAACGAACTCCATTACCGATACAAGATAACTGCATATCAGAAGAAAAATGCACGTTGAACTTTTCAGCTCATCTTAAATAGGAACTGGTTACGGAATCCGCAGGTGGTTGATGTGGAACTACATAAAAATGTTCATAGTTAGCGCAGACGAAAGTCATTGGGCTGCGGTTTCCCACGCTATACTCCATGTCTCCCCAGAAACACTTTGTGGGTACATTTCATTACAACTGGCTACCTCACCATCACACAGCATATCACAAACTTCTAAAAAGTCCCCGTGTACGATAATCCATATTGAGTCTACAAACAAATAACTATGGGGTGATCAATTTAATCCACATGATGATATTCCTTCATCCTACTGAGTAAGGTGTGAGGTGATGCTTGTTGTGTTGGACCCATGAGAAAAGCTTCTTACCTAGCAAGGCTAATTGTCCCGTTGCATAAAGTGTTACACTATGAATCTCAGAGAATTATCAGTGTAAGTTTAAATTACACGAGTGTTTTCCTCTTATTGAAGTATACTAATTTTAAGAAATTATTGGTTCTCTTGAGTCAAATAAAGTTCTCACAAAGCACACAAAACAAACATAATCATCAACGGATTTCTGATGGTACGAAGTCTATCAAACTAGACCGTAAGACTAGTAGTGATAATGCGAGTAGACAACTAGACTCACTTCAACTGCCGCCATCGGATGTATCGCGGCCCATCCCTGTGTGATGTCCCAAACGTCGGATCCAAAGTGGCAAGTCACATGCACTTGCACAATCGTGCGTGCATGTGTGCGGTCCGATCCTGAATGGATTCCTGCATGAACAGTCACAGAAAATGAAGTCCGAGGCACCGAGGCCACCAGCCTTACTGCCCCGGTGATTTCATCCACTGCTATACGATTTATATCCGACGGATCATCACTGATCCAGTACCGGATTTGTCCCATTGATTTTACATTCACAATCTCAATTTTACCGATAGTATTGTTGAGCTTTATAGAGCCATGCTCAACCTTGAAGTCGTAGATTGGCCTTGAGAATGAAATAGAGCTAATGCCTTAATGGGGAATGACAAAAAGAAGTCGTTCGTCACGGTAGCGTTAAGCATCTCTTGTTATCATTACCAAATTAATGGTGAAAGTGAGGCTTTTCCACGTGTAAGCTGTTCACGTTTTGAATCCAGTCAATCATTTATATTGACGCATGTTCTTTAAACAGTGAGTTTAATTGGCAAAAGAATTGGGCATATTCAGAAAGAATGAAATGCAGTTTCGTATGTTGATCATGTACTCATAACCGTATTCTGAAACTCACGAGACGGAATCTGTACAAACGGAAATATTTTGGTGAAGACGTGAATTTGCTACTTCTTTTATGTTAAATTGTGTAATAAGTATCGAAATAAAACAATCGTTTGGTTCATGTTTTGCAAATCAGGGATTCTGTAACACAATAGAGAGCACTCAAAGCATTGTAAAGTGCGGTTTTGAATTGTTGGTTAATACACACGCACACACACTTCTCCATTGATCATTGCCCAGTGCTTTTAGATTTCTTCTGTGAAAATGATCTTACCTATATCGCAGAAGTTATATATATATATATATATATATATATATATATATATATATATATATATATATATATATATATATATATATGAACGAGAAAATGAAACAAATTTCGTTGTAGCCTACGAGGACATGAGGTGTGTGCGACATGAACTTGTATCCTAGCATGTCCACCATTGGTGTTCCAGTGGTTTAGAGCATTGAAATACCACCTGATCATCCCCGGTTATTTTCGTGGTAGACAGTATTCCACTGTTGCCTGGTTCGTTACCACACCTGGTTATCCATTCCAAAACTCAGGGTCTGGTTACCTGTTATCCTTAACAGTGCAATGGGACTTTGTGACTATTAGTTTTATACCTTTCCCACTACTTGTTTTAATGTCTGAAAAATACCCATTGCATCATATAGAAGTCCAAATCGGCGAAACAATTGTTTTTCAGTAATTCATTCTCAAGCCATTTACAGATTACATAGTAGACATTAGACAAAAGATCATGAACATAGACATGGAATAAACACCAATCATGGGCAGAGGTTTGTCAGTCAAGTTATCCTTATCATGTGATTGGTTTATCTAGCTGACGCCTTCTAGGTAACCGGACGGTAGATTCATGCGGCCTTGTTCAATCTTGGGCCAGGAGTGTTGGAGTGCCCGGACCAAAAGCTTTTGGGCGCACAGGTCAGGGGTCAACTTCCTTATTCCGATTGCCTCGGCTATCGCTAGAGTGTGCAACTGAACACCTTTGCATTTGTTTGGGGGGACACGATAAAGAAATTTGAAAGCGGCTTCCGGATTCACATGATGTCCAGTATCGACCAAATGCGCTAAGATTGAGCTATTTATCGATCCAGTTTGTCCTTGACTCAACCAGCGTGGATGATGCTCTTTAATCCGAGTTGATAGCTGTCGTGCCGTTCGACCTACATAAGATGCGTCACAAACACATCTGAAAGAGTATACGACCATTGATGAGGTCAGCATCGGCAGTCTATCCTTGTTCTGAATCTGGATTAGAGGAGCACCTCGGAAAACAGAACGTTGTGTGGCGGCATTGAAAGTATTTCGAATTTCTCTCCCCAGTCGACGGTTTAGGATTTTACTAACAATATCGCCTTTAAATGGCAAACTAATATAAAGATCTTTCTACCTTACGGTTTCCACGGTGATTTGTGCACTCTTTCGATAAGGTTTCTTTCGATAAACCGATCCGGGTAACTGTTCTCATGTAAGGTGTTTCTTATGAACATTAGTCCGTCATCTAAAGTCTCTGCGGAACAAATTTTCCTCGCTCTGAAGGCTAGGCATTTTACTAAGTTTCGCTTCTGTTGCATACTAACAAAACTGTTGAAATTGGGATACTGGCCGCTCCACGTTTGTTTTCGGTGCACGTTTCGCTGGATCCGACCATCCTCCATCCTCGTGAGAGTCACATCGAGAAATGGAAGTTGATTGTTTATTTGGCGTTCAGTTGTATAGCGTATTGCTTTGTGTGCCCCATTGAATAATGTTTGCACAAAATCAAGGTCACAATCAACGTCAGTCACGCAAAATATGTCATCCACATAACGATAGTAATGATCAAAGCTGTCAATTGTAGATTTCAGCTTGGTTCTTTCTAACTTCGCTAGGAATGCGTCGGCAAGAAATGGACCTAGTGGTGATCCCATAGCCACACCGTCCCGTTGTCTGTACAAAGTTCCATGAAATAGGAAGTGAACATTAAATGTGCATCGAAGCAAGAGCTCGCGCAAACCTTCTAGTGGTAAACCGACGTTCATATTATTCTCTTTTATGTAGTTCACCACGAAGTCGATGGTTTCTGTTAGTGGTGCATTCGTGAATAGAGACTCGACGTCAAGCGAAAACATTATTTTGTCACTCATATTGATATCTTTTATTCGCTCTATGAAATCAAATGTGTCATTGAGAGAGATAAAAGTCCAAACCGCGATTCTCGGGTCAGCCTACGATACTGTGGACAAGAATTTCCCTTGCTCGCAGAGCATTGCAATGCTCTTTGTTCGGAGCACGGGACGGGACAGATTCTGTTGGCAGGACTGATACACGATGTCCCTGAGTCGCAGTGAATAGTTCGCTTTGCTTTGGCTCATTTGGGTCAGATCAGATTTATCATTATTGAATTCCCGGATAAATTTTAAACAACTGACCATAGAGGATATATTCAAGAGTTAGTGGGATTGCACTAATAACTGAATTCTGTAAAAACCTGCTTTAATTTTCATGGTTGTATTGGTCTACGTTTTACTCTGCACTTCATGGTGGAATAAAATAATTGGAGAATTGTGAATAAAGAGAACGGTTACAAGGTTTCATCTCGTATCACGTGATTCAACCGAGTCAATGCGCGTGGTTGGATAATGGTTTTTCGTTCAACTTCAACTCCAAATGGTAAAACTTTAAGAGGTATTAAATAGGCTCACTGAAGCTAGTAATTGAAAGTAGAGTACAGTTGTCCCTCAGATAACAAATAATAGTGATGGTAGTGTCAAGTTTAGAACGGTTCATCTAGTTTGATGCACCGGCATTATTTGGCGTCATTTACACAAGAAAAACGAAGGTGTTTGCCGAGCTTGTACTGAATTTCCGGTAGTCTCGGCACTGGATATGTGAACATCATTCAGAACTGTGTAAAACGTGAAGGGTCTGAGCGAAATGAAGCATTCCACCACAGATACCCTTGTTTTTCAAGTGAATTCTAAAATAGTTCTGTGAGAAATTACTAATTAATTTCAATTAGTTCACTTCTTTAGTGTATCGGTACAGAAAACCAATGTTTCAGCGTAACAAAATTCGACCAATTTCCTTATTACGAACACCAGTACTGGGCAGCCAGAAGTAGCGAGTCAGCGAGTTTGACGTGTGGTGAGTGAGTGAGTGATTGATCGAGAAATTTTCGACCACGTCGGGGTGGCTTTCCAAAACTACTTCATCCCACGTGCGATGAGCCCCCAGAACATTCCCATGTAATCCCAGTTAAACAGATTATCAACTCATTCCGCCTCCCTTTTCGTGAACCGATTCCATTTGGAACCGTGTGCACTAAACAACCCAACCAATTGGGATTTCCGTATCACTCGATCATCAGTGACCATTTTTCGGTGAGAAAATGACTTCATTCTAAGGAACATTTGTATTCGTCACTTCTAAATTTTAGCAAATAGAAAAGTATAAGGAAGATTTTCTTGAGAATTGGACTTTTTAGAACTCAATCTGAACGAGCATACACATTTCAGCAGCTTCAATGCTGTGGAACACCTAATTGATACATTTTACTTGTTCCCTGCTTGACGACTGGGAAGGATTTAGAAAGTGGAATACGTGGCGATAACCAGCAAAAAACCACTGGTTTTATCATAATTGAGGAATCAGTCGTTTATAATTAAACCCGGTTATGTTGTGCCAATTTATTAAAGTGGTTGTGGCTCATTGATCTGCTCCGAATAAATTGGAAAGATCAGAAAAGGAATGATCGAAAGATTCCTCAACTAGTTTGTCACTTCGATCACGGATGAATAAAGTTTGCCCACAATCACGATTTCGCCCCGAAACACGGAAGATTATTCCAACGAGGCTGGTACGGTAATTTTCAGCCATAAAGTGCGTAAATTCATGGAAACTCGACGAATAACCAATTGAGAACAATGCGATACGAAACATACAACCGCTTTCACTAAATTCTATACGTTCACTCTTTGGCGGTTGACCGAGGTAAATGCTGTTGTCATATGATTGTAAAAATTGAGGGAGGGGTGGGAGGAACGGTCTCTATTGTCTGGTTTCGGAGGTGAATTCACATCCCACCACCACGCGTGATATTCGACGGCGGGTTTTGGGGGTTCATTTGGTGATCAGTGGATTTTGGTCCTGTCCGAAGGTAGCTGTAGACCCTGGACGGGTCTCTTTTGTAGACCTAGTTTAAAGCATATAAGACCAATGGTGATTGCCTTTATCAGGGCTATGGCCCGAAGAACTGGATTTGATCGAATAAGTAGGACGCGATATTCAGCAATGAATGCTTTTCCTGGGTCGATTTTGTAACCCCAAACAACCAAGTGGCCCAGAGTTGAACTGGTTTTGACATCGGTCTTCCCCTTGCTCAACAATGGCGGGCGATATTTCTTAGTACGTTCCGACAAAAGTATAGCAGAGCAGCCTAAGTAAGATACATTGCATTCTCACCTAAACGAGAGAGTGATCATGCAGGAGGTCAGCTCACGTAGTTTGTTTTTAATTTGTGTACGGATCACCGGAGAAGTACAGAATAAACATTTATTTCTGTAGCTGAGAAAATTGCGTTCACAACTTCCTTTAGTGTTTTTGTCAATCAGTGGACCCATATGTGGTGAAGGGACTAAATCAGTTCCTAAATTTCTCCCCAAGATGCGCTGAGGCAAACACTGTTCTTCAGTTTCTAATGAACTGTGTACATCGAAATCAGTATCCGAAACAATATTGGAACTCTCTCCGACGACATCGGATCTACTCAAATAGTAAATCACTACGGCAGTGTGTGTTAAATCAGTGTGACACTTTACGTTCCAAACTATCGGAATACGAACGGAATATTTCACAACGTCAGCACTTCATAGATTGCTTAAATGGAGACTTGAGAGTAATGTTTCTTAACTACGCCGGAGCTATCCTGGATTCTCGAACAAGGAAGAAACAGAATGCATTGACGAAAGGGATGGAAGCCAAGACTCCTCAGTGTGTTTTCCCTAATCAACCCAATCGGTATGTGCATAACTGCTCTAACTTGCATTTGAGTGATCATATGATTGAGGCCTTATCACTTGGTCCTAAGTTCTGTATCCCTACAAGAAAACGTGACAAGTTTGATTACGAGGTGCATTTTGAAACCCTATATTCTCAAACTCAAGGATTGATGCCAACATCGAATGAAGCATTAGAGGAACTCAAGTCAACCCTAGTGAACACTTGCCATTCATATCGAAAGATTAACCCGAGACTACAAAGGCCAGTCAAAAAAGAGCATTTAGATGCAGTGAAGGAATTGTTGAATAATAAAGATATCTTACTGAGCAGACCTGACAAAGGTAGTGGAATAGTGGTGATGGACAGATGTGACTACATTGGAAAACTCACAGCAATTCTGAGTGATGAAACCAAATTCAGCAATAGTCCTGGTGAGACAGACTCAACTCAACAGGTTGAGCGCCAGATAACAACTACTTTGAAACACATGAGGGATGCTGGTTTTGTTTCAAACCAATTGTACGAGCAGCTAAGACCCACGGGATCTACAATCCCCAGGCTGTACGGACTCCCCAAGATCCACAAACCTGGAACACCGATTCGCCCCATCCTATCAATGACAAATTCACCCTACCATAATGTCGCTCGATGGTTATCTGAATTACTGGAACCAATCAAAAAACAAATGGCCACACACAGTCTCAACGACACTTTTGATTTCATAGAGCGAATAAAAGATGTCAATATGAGTGACAAAATAATGTTTTCGCTTGACGTCGAGTCTCTATTCACGAATGCACCACTAACAGAAACCATCGACTTCGTGGTGAACTACATAAAAGAGAATAATATGAACGTCGGTTTACCACTAGAAGGTTTGCGCGAGCTCTTGCTTCGATGCACATTTAATGTTCACTTCCTATTTCATGGAACTTTGTACAGACAACGGGACGGTGTGGCTATGGGATCACCACTAGGTCCATTTCTTGCCGACGCATTCCTAGCGAAGTTAGAAAGAACCAAGCTGAAATCTACAATTGACAGCTTTGATCATTACTATCGTTATGTGGATGACATATTTTGCGTGACTGACGTTGATTGTGACCTTGATTTTGTGCAAACATTATTCAATGGGGCACACAAAGCAATACGCTATACAACTGAACGCCAAATAAACAATCAACTTCCATTTCTCGATGTGACTCTCACGAGGATGGAGGATGGTCGGATCCAGCGAAACGTGCACCGAAAACAAACGTGGAGCGGCCAGTATCCCAATTTCAACAGTTTTGTTAGTATGCAACAGAAGCGAAACTTAGTAAAATGCCTAGCCTTCAGAGCGAGGAAAATTTGTTCCGCAGAGACTTTAGATGACGGACTAATGTTCATAAGAAACACCTTACATGAGAACAGTTACCCGGATCGGTTTATCGAAAGAAACCTTATCGAAAGAGTGCACAAATCACCGTGGAAACCGTAAGGTAGAAAGATCTTTATATTAGTTTGCCATTTAAAGGCGATATTGTTAGTAAAATCCTAAACCGTCGACTGGGGAGAGAAATTCGAAATACTTTCAATGCCGCCACACAACGTTCTGTTTTCCGAGGTGCTCCTCTAATCCAGATTCAGAACAAGGATAGACTGCCGATGCTGACCTCATCAATGGTCGTATACTCTTTCAGATGTGTTTGTGACGCATCTTATGTAGGTCGAACGGCACGACAGCTATCAACTCGGATTAAAGAGCATCATCCACGCTGGTTGAGTCAAGGACAAACTGGATCGATAAATAGCTCAATCTTAGCGCATTTGGTCGATACTGGACATCATGTGAATCCGGAAGCCGCTTTCAAATTTCTTTATCGTGTCCCCCCAAACAAATGCAAAGGTGTTCAGTTGCACACTCTAGCGATAGCCGAGGCAATCGGAATAAGGAAGTTGACCCCTGACCTGTGCGCCCAAAAGCGTTTGGTCCGGGCACTCCAACTCCCCTGGCCCAAGATTGAACAAGACCGCATGAATCTACCGTCCGGTTACCTAGAAGGCGCTACAGTTTCTGGCTCAACCACTGATTCAGTTGTCGAATGCATCACAGCAACTTATCATCGCCCAATCAAGCACTCGCGTATTGGATATCAGATCGTGCCGGACGAGGACAGCATTGACCTAATGAGATAAAAGCGGTCATTAGGAGTGGTAAGGATGCACGTGAACCAAGATTTCAACGAAAATCATATTTGTAGTCCATTTAGGGCATTGGGTTTCATGTGTCGTCCTCCCGTGTCCCAATGGTTTTCCCCAACGCACCTCAATAATCTGTCATAAACAACAAAAGTGGTTTTATTAGTTACGGAGTTTGTGAAACTATCCGATTGAAACATTGGAACAAGTGGTATCCTTCATATTTGTTTTCCATGTTCCACGTGTTTTTCGGATCGGAACACAATTTTAGCAAAACCGATTTTCATTCTTCGGCTGACCCAATGAATAACCGTTTTTTTATGAAATTGCTGTTTTATAAATATTACACTAACATGAAACCGCAGCTATTGATTAGGGAAACGCACCTCTCTCGCGTGCAATTTTCCACTATTTAACCAAACACATTCTATATGCCACATTCGGATAAATTCTCTACATTTTTTACTGGTAAAGTTTCAGATCACTGGATTTGGAGAAGTTCAAAAGAGTCCTTTGAACAAATTGGTAAACATGACGCTCGATGCAATAATCCCCGAAGACGACACGTCACACAATTTGACGATTACTGCAGCATGCAATCAGTGCTATTCTACAGAAAAAGCACAGTGCACTGTTGATGTACTAGAAGAATTGAATAAACACCTTCTCCCAATGCTTCCATACAACAAAACTCGTATCATTCAGTTCGACAGTGCTCAGCATAATCAAGTGGAAGTGTGGTTTACCAAAGTAACATTAAAAGGCAATGTTAATACTTTCAGTCTTGGCATATTTGATGAAGAACATCGTCGGGATCACTGCATGTTAACTTAATCAGTTACTCGAAATGTCCTATCACTTCCAAATGGTCACACGAAAAAGTACAATTTTTAGGTAAAAAGCGAAAACACGAAGTAATCCTTTATTCTGATGAAATATGAGTAAATGGAAGGACAGAACCACTAATCATTTACTGCGGATAAAATAACGATTTCGATAATTATACTCATGTCAATGTCATGGAAAGATTAAAATGAAGCCACTTTACTTCTAATATGTTTTACACGTTTAGGAAGAAAGTGATTAGTGAATAAAATAACTGAAATTCGTGCACGTTCTATTTCATCCATCATCAGGGATGAACAAACAAAGGATATTGAAGATGACCATTTCTGCTCGACTAGCAGACTGCAAAGAAACGACACATGGAAGTGTACCGGTGTACCGACCTGAAAATACGGACGAAACAAATTTATCTCTGGAGATGCATGCAAATTGTTCCGATGTATATCCAGAGTAAGCGAAAAAAATTCACCCTTCGATAATCTCCTATATGGTGACAAATGCGTTTTTTTTCTTCTCATAGTTGGATTATGTTCTCTGGTTCATACCCACACAGAGTCAGATACGGTGCCACATCAAAAATGGGAGGGAAAACCCATAGAAAGGTAAACAGTTTCCTTTTTGTTTCACTTTAAGCTTATCTTTTACAGAACATTTACGAATAGGTGTGAAACTCGGGTGGGGTGATAGGTTTTTCCTAGTTCTCCTAGTTATCAATATTCCCAACCAGCAACATTTTCAATCCGAAAAATTAGAATGAACCAACTGAGACCAATGTCACTGCTAACATCTCCATGTACGTAGTGTTATTACTGCCTAGTACTAACAGTACTACCGGCGTGCCTCGAAGAAATTGCTAATTTATTCTGACCGCTATCAAAATTTAATCTTTTTTAAAACAATTGGAAAGTAATTGCTCTAAATGTTTGGTAAACTCGTGTGACATCTCTTCAACTCGTTTTATTCAGTGACATAGTTCATTTGGATGCTACCGTTGCACACACTGGGCTATCCAATCGGGAGTGCGATTCTCTGATTGTCATCCTTCATAATGGCCCCTGGGTTACTGGCGTAGATGTTTTCGTGGACAAAACGAAACTAATAAATGAATCAACAGATGATAATCGCCTGAAAGTAATTCACGTGAGTTTTCCAATTTGGTTTGATAACTGAGATTCCGAATGCCCATGGAGTTTTTCAGCACGGTTGTTATTCTTTCTTCACAACAAAATGCACATTTTGCAGATGCAAGGATTATACTTCGAAGACAAGCTCTCGGTGTCAGGCAATGTGTATTTTTCGGGAAAAATTCAACTGCCGAACAAAATCAAACTGCGACTCATTTCATTCACACTGGAAGTTGTATGTGAACTGAAAGCCAAATCTCAAAGAAACAAGCAGTTGTTTTCATACACTACTGCGAATGTAGTTCTCCACGTGGCACGCGGTAAGAACATCTGGAAATCAACATATTTATTAGACAATGAGCAATCTAAACTAGGATATAGCATTCTGTTTCTCACCCAAACGCAGCCAGGTAGTGAAAAGTTGTTTTCCCTATTCATTTGCATTTTTGCACTGCGTATAGACACCATTTTTGGGGCACAATAAACTTATCTTAGAACAATAACCTGAGTTGAAGGTTGTTAGCTGTGTTTTGCTGTGTCGCTGACAGCATGAAGCTGAAGGGATTATGAGGCATTCGGTATACTGCAGCATCTTCTTTTGTTGCAGATACTTATCAAGATCTAATTGTTCCGACAAATAAGGACACGAAGGATTGCCGTGTGAAAACATGGAGAACAGCCTATCAGCCAGCAAGTGTACCTGTCCCACGTGATTCCCATGGTAATTACATTTCACTTTTACCAGCCTACTTACGGCACGTCACTGTCTCCTTGGGCAAAATGAGCACCTTCTACTTCATTCGCATCAATCTAACCACAATGAACGCTGTGGCATTTAGAAGCCACATACTGGTGACCACAGATGGCCAGTCGTATATGCCTGTTGAAGAGGTAACTCCATTTACGATTTGCTGACCATTTCTATCATCTATTCAATGTGTTCTGGAAAGTGACAGCAAGGTTTGCATGATCCCTAATAATTCTTGATGACTGTGAATGACTCCTTGAAGTGTGAAAGAGTCTAGTGAAACATTTGAATACCTGCTCCTTTCTTTACTTTGACCGTCGTCATATCACTACCAGTATGAACCAGCTTAATGTTGTTTTGCACGATGCCGTACCAACTGTGATGAATAAGTATGAAAACCTATCTTGTGTAAGCCTCCCAAATATCACTTGCTCGTCCGCACGAAATTTCGCTTGTACATTTTTGATATATAAACTAAGGTTTTGACGAATTCATGGTCAGTTATATGGAAATCCACCGGTAAATATTTTGGGGGATATGTTAGTCAGTTTTTTCAGGAGCACGTTGATTTGTATTCGAATTAGAAAATGACTCATGGAAAGAGTACGGCTTTACCAAGACTTATCTTCCGATTACAATTCATTTGCCCCATATTTCTGATTGTCGAATCTTACATGCCTACTTGCCGAACCCATATGACCATTTTTGCTCGGCTAAAACTCAGCTTACCAGAATTCATTTCTTTGTGATTAGTTGATGATCTCGTCCATCAGTGCACCTATCTAAAAAACACACATGCACTTTGTGACCGTGTAGTCAATTGTACTCCAAACATGAATTCTGTTCAGCCCCGTGGTAAATCTTGTCCATGGTTCACTTGATGCGCATTCCATACACTCTTCTCCCATCAAATGTAATTTCTGACCAGTATTAGGTTCTTAACAGTGTGTTCACTCTTCGGCTAGCCCAACTGTTTTTCAGTGGATGGAGTTGACGACTGTTTTCTGGCCATTCGGCACTATTTTGTTGTTGTCGATCCTTGTATTATCGGATTCAACACTGTTTCTTCTTGAAATGCAGGCGACATTTGCTCTGCACCATGACCATTCATACAGTTGTGTCTTTGAGTAACCAATTAGAGCTCGGGGTCTACGGATTAGTCCCATGGTGCCGGCGATCAAACACAAAATACCGACCGAAGGCCTACAATTATTTGGAAATTTGGACGAAGGAGATATATACCAATATGGTAAGTTCAACATTATAATAACTGTGAGATCAAAAATGGATGACAAATCTATCAGTGTTGACTTGCGTGCCATACAGAATACACTGGGTTGATGTCAAACTTGAACTTATGAAAAATAATATCAATATTTCAATATATGAACAGCTGTCCATTACCCAAAAATAGAGAAAAAAGTAAGGAGATTATATGCAGGGAATATCAGAGAATAGGAAACTGGTCAATTGTTTCAGTGTATCATGTTCGTACCATATGTTTACACATTTTAGACTCATGTTTTCCACCGTACTTCATGGCACCAATGGATGGACCGAAACTATCAAACCGGATGACGGCATTCAATCGATCATATCTTCACGTGGGGGAAAAGATGACTGTCTGCTACCCGTCCAACATTGGGATTGACATCCGAGGATCAAAGATGATATGTGTGTGTGCGATTGAGGGATCGCCGCTGATGGGTTTCCGTGAGTGTTCATCGGACGTGGAATATTCTTGTTCCCTTACTGATGCGTTCATGATGTTTATTGCACAGAATTTAGTACGTCAAAACCCAGGGCAACGGCAAGTTGGCATTTTCACAGCAACAATACCACCAATTCGCCGTTGTACTGATTGGGTGAATAGTATTGGATGAAACCGAGTATTTTGTTGCAGCTCTCCAGCCACATTTGGGCAGATGAGGGAAATAATGACATAGACCATCTCTCACAAAAGAAGTACGTAGTGGAGTTCCATCCTGAAATAAAGGAATAATTCTATTTCTCAAGGTCCCATAAAAAATGGTAGTGCAGCTCATCAAGTATTGAGGATCCGACGCAACCGATTGATCATGTATTGGTCAATCAAATCCCTGAAATTGAAAGGTTCGAAAATATTCAGCACTGGTTGGGCAAAGCGTTGAAATAACAGACATTATCAGAAGGATCACAACATTCATGTGAAAAGGAACGAAGACAAAATAATCCATTTGGTCAAGAAGTTCAGTTTGAGGCAGTGATGAGAATACGATATCAGCGGATGGAATTCAGAGTCAGATAATCAGCGTCAATCTAAACGCCAACCCGAGCATTCTTGTGGTAGATTCCATCGTAGCAAACTGAAAGGCGATCAAAATGACACGCTTCATAATCTGAAGGATAAATCATACGGCTGAAAGTAAAATTTGCATTCCTGTACTAACGATAAGCCGTATCCTCATAGAAAAGTGGGTTACATAACATCACAGAGATACTGTCAGATAGCTTTCAGTCAACCAAGCTACTTTCATTTTGGAAGGTCACCATTCTCACATCTCGTTGGTGATCACTTCTTTTTATGGAAACCTGGTCAACCTCGGAGAAATCAAACCCATTGGACAGCAAAAATGCTCACCGTGTGGTTCGTATCACAGCTTAGCTAAAAAGTGCCGTGTATGTTTCCCAGTAAAAGGTGCACATTCGTACTAAATGAGGATACTCACAGTTCCAGTTTCCACTGTGATGCTGCTTGCACGTTTCGCCAACCAGGTTTTCGTTGAAGTCCTCTGTTTCATCCCACGGTAGATAGGTGGCATTCTTCAGCTGTTTGCCCTCTGTATGAAACTGGTAGGTATACATACCCAATCCAATCCATTTGTTCAGGTTTTCTGATGACACGATACTCTGCCTTTCAGGCCCGATGCCAATAAAAATTTGATCTTGCTCTTGGTAGGAGATCACTTGTGACACCATAGGGCCCAGCTCTGGACGACCAAAAGTGTGAAATCGATTATATATAGTTCGAAAAATTGCGAGTTTATTGGTGATACGGGTCTCAAGATAGCAAATATCGATAAATCAACTAGGCATATATTTTCCAATGTTCTTTAACCACAATGTCTTGAAAAATACAACTCGCCGGTGAATAACAGAGTCAACATTGAGACTGTGCTAAGTCTATTTGATGGAGAGGCGATTATGAAGTAGTTGCTCGTGAAATGGGATGAAATTGGGTTTAAATAAGTGCATTGTTTCCAAGTTGGTATCTTACAGCACTTGATGAGCTGCACTACCATTTTTTATGGGACCTTGAGAAATAGAATTATTCCTTTATTTCAGGATGGAACTCCACTACGTACTTCTTTTGTGAGAGATGGTCTATGTCATTATTTCCCTCATCTGCCCAAATGTGGCTGGAGAGCTGCAACAAAATACTCGGTTTCATCCAATACTATTCACCCAATCAGTACAACGGCGAATTGGTGGTATTGTTGCTGTGAAAATGCCAACTTGCCGTTGCCCTGGGTTTTGACGTACTAAATTCTGTGCAATAAACATCATGAACGCATCAGTAAGGGAACAAGAATATTCCACGTCCGATGAACACTCACGGAAACCCATCAGCGGCGATCCCTCAATCGCGCACACACATATCATCTTTGATCCTCGGATGTCAATCCCAATGTTGGACGGGTAGCAGACAGTCATCTTTTCCCCCACGTGAAGATATGATCGATTGAATGCCGTCATCCGGTTTGATAGTTTCGGTCCATCCATCGGTGCCATGAAGTACGGTGGAAAACATGGGTCTAAAATGTGTAAACATATGGTACGAACATGATACACTGAAACAATTGACCAGTTTCCTATTCTCTGATATTCCCTGCATATAATCTCCTTACTTTTTTCTCTATTTTTGGGTAATGGACAGCTGTTCATATATTGAAATATTGATATTATTTTCCATAAGCTTTTTATGAGAACAAGAATATAAATGAGCTGTTTCATTGTACAAATGCGCTAATCATTGAACCGTAACCTATCCTGCATGAAAATGTCAAATCAATTTGCCCGTGGCTTCTGGACATAAAACTATCGAATCTTCTTGAAATAGGCACTTTAGTTCGTCAAAATAACAGTATGTTTGTAGCTAGGATTTTGCATGGATACTGTATCTCACTTGAGGGAATAGCACAAAATCACACCTTAAACCACTTACTTCTCCCCAAGCGGATGATCCAAGCATTTCAGACCGATTCCAAGCTTCCACAGAGCCATACTTTCCAGATGCACGTTTTTGGTTGCATTACAGGAGACTCGTGAATGTTGAATACAACCAAACCTTGTCAGACCTACTTGTAAAAGCAGTTGAATCGGGGATCGGATAGGCGACAACAACGAGTTCTCATCTACCGTTGGACCACGACTGAATTTCCCCAAGCGAAATTGAGACAGCTATTTAGAGAGGGGAAGGGGGTTTGAAAATAAAACACCCATATGGATCAGCGGATCAGTAAACCGGCAAGCCAATTATTTTTTTCGAGTAACTTGGAATTTAACATAAATACTCTTCCTCCTTCTATCAAAACGCCGTCGAATTACGAAAGAGTAAGCAAGTAGCAAACACAAACTGAAAACAGGTACAAATGGTCGCATAACCCAAAAAATTTACTTTTCTCTAGCATCTGCTTTTTCCAATGTAATGTAATTCGTGACCAACGAACTCCATTACCGATACAAGATAACTGCATATCAGAAGAAAAATGCACGTTGAACTTTTCAGCTCATCTTAAATAGGAACTGGTTACGGAATCCGCAGGTGGTTGATGTGGAACTACATAAAAATGTTCATAGTTAGCGCAGACGAAAGTCATTGGGCTGCGGTTTCCCACGCTATACTCCATGTCTCCCCAGAAACACTTTGTGGGTACATTTCATTACAACTGGCTACCTCACCATCACACAGCATATCACAAACTTCTAAAAAGTCCCCGTGTACGATAATCCATATTGAGTCTACAAACAAATAACTATGGGGTGATCAATTTAATCCACATGATGATATTCCTTCATCCTACTGAGTAAGGTGTGAGGTGATGCTTGTTGTGTTGGACCCATGAGAAAAGCTTCTTACCTAGCAAGGCTAATTGTCCCGTTGCATAAAGTGTTACACTATGAATCTCAGAGAATTATCAGTGTAAGTTTAAATTACACGAGTGTTTTCCTCTTATTGAAGTATACTAATTTTAAGAAATTATTGGTTCTCTTGAGTCAAATAAAGTTCTCACAAAGCACACAAAACAAACATAATCATCAACGGATTTCTGATGGTACGAAGTCTATCAAACTAGACCGTAAGACTAGTAGTGATAATGCGAGTAGACAACTAGACTCACTTCAACTGCCGCCATCGGATGTATCGCGGCCCATCCCTGTGTGATGTCCCAAACGTCGGATCCAAAGTGGCAAGTCACATGCACTTGCACAATCGTGCGTGCATGTGTGCGGTCCGATCCTGAATGGATTCCTGCATGAACAGTTACAGAAAATGAAGTCCGAGGCACCGAGGCCACCAGCCTCACTGCCCCGGTGATTTCATCCACTGCTATACGATTTATATCCGACAGATCATCACTGATCCAGTACCGGATTTGTCCCATTGATTTCACATTCACAATCTCAATTTTACCGATAATATTGTTGAGCTTTATAGAGCCATGCTCAACCTTGAAGTCGTAGATTGGCCTTGAGAATGAAATAGAGCTAATGCCTTAATGGGGAATGACAAAAAGAAGTCGTTCGTCACGGTAGCGTTAAGCATCTCTTGTTATCATTACCAAATTAATGGTGAAAGTGAGGCTTTTCCACGTGTAAGCTGTTCACGTTTTGAATCCAGTCAATCATTTATATTGACGCATGTTCTTTAAACAGTGAGTTTAATTGGCAAAAGAATTGGGCATATTCAGAAAGAATGAAATGCAGTTTCGTATGTTGATCATGTACTCATAACCGTATTCTGAAACTCACGAGACGGAATCTGTACAAACGGAAATATTTTGGTGAAGACGTGAATTTGCTACTTCTTTTATGTTAAATTGTGTAATAAGTATCGAAATAAAACAATCGTTTGGTTCATGTTTTGCAAATCAGGGATTCTGTAACACAATAGAGAGCACTCAAAGCATTGTAAAGTGCGGTTTTGAATTGTTGGTTAATACACACGCACACACACTTCTCCATTGATCATTGCCCAGTGCTTTTAGATTTCTTCTGTGAAAATGATCTTACCTATATCGCAGAAGTTATATATATATATATATATATATATATATATATATATATATATATATATATATATATATGAACGAGAAAATGAAACAAATTTCGTTGTAGCCTACGAGGACATGAGGTGTGTGCGACATGAACTTGTATCCTAGCATGTCCACCATTGGTGTTCCAGTGGTTTAGAGCATTGAAATACCACCTGATCATCCCCGGTTATTTTCGTGGTAGACAGTATTCCACTGTTGCCTGGTTCGTTACCACACCTGGTTATCCATTCCAAAACTCAGGGTCTGGTTACCTGTTATCCTTAACAGTGCAATGGGACTTTGTGACTATTAGTTTTATACCTTTCCCACTACTTGTTTTAATGTCTGAAAAATACCCATTGCATCATATAGAAGTCCAAATCGGCGAAACAATTGTTTTTCAGTAATTCATTCTCAAGCCATTTACAGATTACATAGTAGACATTAGACAAAAGATCATGAACATAGACATGGAATAAACACCAATCATGGGCAGGGGTTTGTCAGTCAAGTTATCCTTATCATGTGATTGGTTTATCTAGCTGACGCCTTCTAGGTAACCGGACGGTAGATTCATGCGGCCTTGTTCAATCTTGGGCCAGGGGAGTTGGAGTGCCCGGACCAAACGCTTTTGGGCGCACAGGTCAGGGGTCAACTTCCTTATTCCGATTGCCTCGGCTATCGCTAGAGTGTGCAACTGAACACCTTTGCATTTGTTTGGGGGGACACGATAAAGAAATTTGAAAGCGGCTTCCGGATTCACATGATGTCCAGTATCGACCAAATGCGCTAAGATTGAGCTATTTATCGATCCAGTTTGTCCTTGACTCAACCAGCGTGGATGATGCTCTTTAATCCGAGTTGATAGCTGTCGTGCCGTTCGACCTACATAAGATGCGTCACAAACACATCTGAAAGAGTATACGACCATTGATGAGGTCAGCATCGGCAGTCTATCCTTGTTCTGAATCTGGATTAGAGGAGCACCTCGGAACACAGAACGTTGTGTGGCGGCATTGAAAGTATTTCGAATTTCTCTCCCCAGTCGACGGTTTAGGATTTTACTAACAATATCGCCTTTAAATGGCAAACTAATATAAAGATCTTTCTACCTTACGGTTTCCACGGTGATTTGTGCACTCTTTCGATAAGGTTTCTTTCGATAAACCGATCCGGGTAACTGTTCTCATGTAAGGTGTTTCTTATGAACATTAGTCCGTCATCTAAAGTCTCTGCGGAACAAATTTTCCTCGCTCTGAAGGCTAGGCATTTTACTAAGTTTCGCTTCTGTTGCATACTAACAAAACTGTTGAAATTGGGATACTGGCCGCTCCACGTTTGTTTTCGGTGCACGTTTCGCTGGATCCGACCATCCTCCATCCTCGTGAGAGTCACATCGAGAAATGGAAGTTGATTGTTTATTTGACGTTCAGTTGTATAGCGTATTGCTTTGTGTGCCCCATTGAATAATGTTTGCACAAAATCAAGGTCACAATCAACGTCAGTCACGCAAAATATGTCATCCACATAACGATAGTAATGATCAAAGCTGTCAATTGTAGATTTCAGCTTGGTTCTTTCTAACTTCGCTAGGAATGCGTCGGCAAGAAATGGACCTAGTGGTGATCCCATAGCCACACCGTCCCGTTGTCTGTACAAAGTTCCATGAAATAGGAACTGAACATTAAATGTGCATCGAAGCAAGAGCTCGCGCAAACCTTCTAGTGGTAAACCGACGTTCATATTATTCTCTTTTATGTAGTTCACCACGAAGTCGATGGTTTCTGTTAGTGGTGCATTCGTGAATAGAGACTCGACGTGAAGCGAAAACATTATTTTGTCACTCATATTGACATCTTTTATTCGCTCTATGAAATCAAATGTGTCATTGAGAGAGATAAAAGTCCAAACCGCGATTCTCGGGTCAGCCTACGATACTGTGGACAAGAATTTCCCTTGCTCGCAGAGCATTGCAATGCTCTTTGTTCGGAGCACGGGACGGGACAGATTCTGTTGGCAGGACTGATACACGATGTCCCTGAGTCGCAGTGAATAGTTCGCTTTGCTTTGGCTCATTTGGGTCAGATCAGATTTATCATTATTGAATTCCCGGATAAATTTTAAACAACTGACCATAGAGGATATATTCAAGAGTTAGTGGGATTGCACTAATAACTGAATTCTGTAAAAACCTGCTTTAATTTTCATGGTTGTATTGGTCTACGTTTTACTCTGCACTTCATGGTGGAATAAAATAATTGGAGAATTGTGAGTAAAGAGAACGGTTACAAGGTTTCATCTCGTATCACGTGATTCAACCGAGTCAATGCGCGTGGTTGGATAATGGTTTTTCGTTCAACTTCAACTCCAAATGGTAAAACTTTAAGAGGTATTAAATAGGCTCACTGAAGCTAGTAATTGAAAGTAGAGTACAGCTGTCCCTCAGATAACAAATAATAGTGATGGTAGTGTCAAGTTTAGAACGGTTCATCTAGTTTGATGCACCGGCATTATTTGGCGTCATTTGCACAAGAAAACCGAAGGTGTTTGCCGAGCTTGTACTGAATTTCCGGTAGTCTCGGCACTGGATATGTGAACACCATTCAGAACTGTGTAAAACGTGAAGGGTCTGAGCGAAATGAAGCATTCCACCACAGTTACCCTTGTTTTTCAAGTGAATTCTAAAATAGTTCTGTGAGAAATTACTAATTAATTTCAATTAGTTCACTTCTTTAGTGTATCGGTACAGAAAACCAATGTTTCAGCGTAACAAAATTCGACCAATTTCCTTATTACGAACACCAGTACTGGGCAGCCAGAAGTAGCGAGTCAGCGAGTTTGACGTGTGGTGAGTGAGTGAGTGATTGATCGAGAAATTTTCGACCACGTCGGGGTGGCTTTCCAAAACTACTTCATCCCACGTGCGATGAGCCCCCAGAACATTCCCATGTAATCCCAGTTAAACAGATTATCAACTCATTCCGCCTCCCTTTTCGTGAACCGATTCCATTTGGAACCGTGTGCACTAAACAACCCAACCAATTGGGATTTCCGTATCACTCGATCATCAGTGACCATTTTTCGGTGAGAAAATGACTTCATTCTAAGGAACATTTGTATTCGTCACTTCTAAATTTTAGCAAATAGAAAAGTATAAGGAAGATTTTCTTGAGAATTGGACTTTTTAGAACTCAATCTGAACGAGCATACACATTTCAGCAGCTTCAATGCTGTGGAACACCTAATTGATACATTTTACTTGTTCCCTGCTTGACGACTGGGAAGGATTTAGAAAGTGGAATACGTGGCGATAACCAGCAAAAAACCACTGGTTTTATCATAATTGAGGAATCAGTCGTTTATAATTAAACCCGGTTATGTTGTGCCAATTTATTAAAGTCGTTGTGGCTCATTGATCTGCTCCGAATAAATTGGAAAGATCAGAAAAGGAATGATCGAAAGATTCCTCAACTAGTTTGTCACTTCGATCACGGATGAATAAAGTTTGCCCACAATCACGATTTCGCCCCGAAACGGCAGTGTGTGTTAAATCAGTGTGACACTTTACGTTCCAAACTATCGGAATACGAACGGAATATTTCACAACGTCAGCACTTCATAGATTGCTTAAATGGAGACTTGAGAGTAATGTTTCTTAACTACGCCGGAGCTATCCTGGATTCTCGAACAAGGAAGAAACAGAATGCATTGACGAAAGGGATGGAAGCCAAGACTCCTCAGTGTGTTTTCCCTAATCAACCCAATCGGTATGTGCATAACTGCTCTAACTTGCATTTGAGTGATCATATGATTGAGGCCTTATCACTTGGTCCTAAGTTCTGTATCCCTACAAGAAAACGTGACAAGTTTGATTACGAGGTGCATTTTGAAACCCTATATTCTCAAACTCAAGGATTGATGCCAACATCGAATGAAGCATTAGAGGAACTCAAGTCAACCCTAGTGAACACTTGCCATTCATATCGAAAGATTAACCCGAGACTACAAAGGCCAGTCAAAAAAGAGCATTTAGATGCAGTGAAGGAATTGTTGAATAATAAAGATATCTTACTGAGCAGACCTGACAAAGGTAGTGGAATAGTGGTGATGGACAGATGTGACTACATTGGAAAACTCACAGCAATTCTGAGTGATGAAACCAAATTCAGCAATAGTCCTGGTGAGACAGACTCAACTCAACAGGTTGAGCGCCAGATAACAACTACTTTGAAACACATGAGGGATGCTGGTTTTGTTTCAAACCAATTGTACGAGCAGCTAAGACCCACGGGATCTACAATCCCCAGGCTGTACGGACTCCCCAAGATCCACAAACCTGGAACACCGATTCGCCCCATCCTATCAATGACAAATTCACCCTACCATAATGTCGCTCGATGGTTATCTGAATTACTGGAACCAATCAAAAAACAAATGGCCACACACAGTCTCAACGACACTTTTGATTTCATAGAGCGAATAAAAGATGTCAATATGAGTGACAAAATAATGTTTTCGCTTCACGTCGAGTCTCTATTCACGAATGCACCACTAACAGAAACCATCGACTTCGTGGTGAACTACATAAAAGAGAATAATATGAACGTCGGTTTACCACTAGAAGGTTTGCGCGAGCTCTTGCTTCGATGCACATTTAATGTTCAGTTCCTATTTCATGGAACTTTGTACAGACAACGGGACGGTGTGGCTATGGGATCACCACTAGGTCCATTTCTTGCCGACGCATTCCTAGCGAAGTTAGAAAGAACCAAGCTGAAATCTACAATTGACAGCTTTGATCATTACTATCGTTATGTGGATGACATATTTTGCGTGACTGACGTTGATTGTGACCTTGATTTTGTGCAAACATTATTCAATGGGGCACACAAAGCAATACGCTATACAACTGAACGCCAAATAAACAATCAACTTCCATTTCTCGATGTGACTCTCACGAGGATGGTCGGATCCAGCGAAACGTGCACCGAAAACAAACGTGGAGCGGCCAGTATCCCAATTTCAACAGTTTTGTTAGTATGCAACAGAAGCGAAACTTAGTAAAATGCCTAGCCTTCAGAGCGAGGAAAATTTGTTCCGCAGAGACTTTAGATGACGGACTAATGTTCATAAGAAACACCTTACATGAGAACAGTTACCCGGATCGGTTTATCGAAAGAAACCTTATCGAAAGAGTGCACAAATCACCGTGGAAACCGTAAGGTAGAAAGATCTTTATATTAGTTTGCCATTTAAAGGCGATATTGTTAGTAAAATCCTAAACCGTCGACTGGGGAGAGAAATTCGAAATACTTTCAATGCCGCCACACAACGTTCTGTGTTCCGAGGTGCTCCTCTAATCCAGATTCAGAACAAGGATAGACTGCCGATGCTGACCTCATCAATGGTCGTATACTCTTTCAGATGTGTTTGTGACGCATCTTATGTAGGTCGAACGGCACGACAGCTATCAACTCGGATTAAAGAGCATCATCCACGCTGGTTGAGTCAAGGACAAACTGGATCGATAAATAGCTCAATCTTAGCGCATTTGGTCGATACTGGACATCATGTGAATCCGGAAGCCGCTTTCAAATTTCTTTATCGTGTCCCCCCAAACAAATGCAAAGGTGTTCAGTTGCACACTCTAGCGATAGCCGAGGCAATCGGAATAAGGAAGTTGACCCCTGACCTGTGCGCCCAAAAGCGTTTGGTCCGGGCACTCCAACTCCCCTGGCCCAAGATTGAACAAGACCGCATGAATCTATAGAAGACGTTCGGGAGCGGCTGGCGAACGTGTCTCCTATCGGGTCTAGCAGCGAATACCAACGATATCCCCTCTATCGGACGAATAGAGAAGACGTAAGTCGGTTTGCAGATGCGAGGTGTATTCTATATATCGTGGCACCGAAACAGTACCGATACGAGAAATACACCGAACGGAAAACGGAACGAAACGCGACGGCTGTGCTGAGAGCGAACCGCGAGCGAACGAACGAAAATGAAAGTGATTTGAAACGAGGTCGACGGAAACCTCGGAAAAGTCAGTCCAGTAAAACGTAGGCAACCGGGGAACACTGAGGTCAATGTCAAACGTCAGAAAAGATCGTGGAGAAAATAGATCCAAAATGGTGTCCAGAAAATAGTCATTTTCTCAAAACGATCGAGGTCACTAGAGCAGCCCCCCGCTAGAAAGCACGGAAAGCTTTCGAAAAAATGTCAAGGAGGAAAAGGCATACAAACGGTATTCGTGTGCGCGAATGCGTGCAAAATACGTGCATGTAGCTGTGCTGTAGGATGCTGACGGGCAGAATCCGTGGTATGCAGGAACCGTAGGATGATGGTCGAGCGTAAACCAGATTCGTTGCCAATGACGTCGGTTGCGTAAATCGTCATCAAGGTGTGCCACACCAAAAACGTCCAGTGTCGGGTAACCGTTAACCAATATGATATCCGGAAGCCAAATCGATAGGTTCGTAAATGGGCAGGAACGAGAACGACAAGGCCGATCCAGAATGCAAACGTTGGTGCCAAAATTCTCCAGATTTCGTGGGACCAGCGAAGCGTACCATATGGCGAGGTTCCATGAAACAAAAAGAAACGAAAAACTGGTGTAGCAACCGCAATGGACTTGACTAGAATACAGTAATAACTAATGAGGTATGTTAAATCGTGTCGAAACGATAAACACGAAAGTTATTACTGCGAAGTGCATTGGTTAAGATCGTGTTTGACCTAGTCGCGAAAACGTGCTGGGCAAACGATCTTCCGACCGGAACGTGAGACGGGAGCCTCATTCACGGACGGGTGCGTAGGCGTGCTCTGCTGACTTGAACGTGAGACAGTATTCTCATTCGAGGACGTAGCAGGGCCAACTGGCTGCTGACTTGAACGTGAGACGATAGCCTCATTCGAAGTCGTAGCAGTACCAACTGGGTGCTGTCCTGAACGTGAGACGATAGCCTCATTCGAAGTCGTAGCAGGCAACGCTAACCGCAGACCTTGACGTGACACGGAAGTGTCGTCAACAGGCAGTGCAGGGTTAACATCGAATCTCATGTCAGCGGGCGACACGCTATCATCAACGTACGCGGCTTTGAGACGATCGATGCTAACAGTATCGACGCGACCGTGTCGATCAACCTTAAAGGTCTTATCGTGACGAGAAATCACGCGAAATGGACCTTCGTAAGGCTGTTGTAATGGTTTCCGTACCGAATCAACACGAATGAATACATGCGAACAAGTTTCGAGTTCGGTCGGAACAAAAACCTGTCGTCGCTGCATTCGAGTCTGCGCCGGAGCGAGAGTTTGCATGTACGTAGACAAACGATGAACGTAAGTCTGTACGGCAAGTGAATCTGTACTCCGTGGCGTAAAGAATTCCCCAGGCAGTCGTAATGTCGTGCCGTAGACAAGTTCTGCGGCGGAACATTGGATATCTGCCTTTATGCAAGTCCTGATACCAAGCAGAACTAGCGGTAACGTTTCGTACCAGTCGGGGCTCTCGTGTGCTCTAAGAGCCGCTTTGAGTTGGCGATGAAAACGTTCGACTAAACCATTCGATGCCGGATGGTACGCGGTCGTGCGAATGCGTTCCGTACCCAGCATGTGAGTTAATGAAGAGAATAGATCGGACTCAAATTGTTGCCCTCGATCGGTAGTGATTGTGGAAGGACAACCATATGAAGCTATCCATCGTTCTATCAGATGTCGAGCCACTGATTCGGCCGTGACGATAGAGATGGGAATAGCCTCGGGCCACCTCGTAAATCTATCGATGCACGTTAGTAAATAGGTATACCCGTGTGATGGGGTCAATGGACCCACAATGTCTACGTGGATATGATCGAAGCGAGCATCAGGCGTAGCAAAAGTACCGATAGGCGAAGCTACGTGCCTATGCACTTTAGATCGTTGACATTGTAGACACTGTTTTGCCCACATACGAACATCTTTATTCATGGACGGCCAGACGTATCGTGCAGCTACTAATCGGAGACTGGCTGCGATGCCTGGATGTGAGAGTCCATGAAGGGTATCGAACACGAGACGTCGATATGCAGAGGGTACGACTGGTCTAGGTATGCCAGTAGACATGTCGCAGAGTATCGTCCCAGCACTGGTGGCTAGAGGTACGGACTGACACTGTAGCGACGATGACTGAGCTGCTTCCATACATGAAGAATCCTGTGCCTGTGCGGCAGCCATGGCAGGGATGTCTAAAACCGGAGATTTAATGGCATTAAGCGGAATACGCGACAAAGCATCTGCAACGCAGTTCGACTCACCTTTAACGTGTCGAAGGTCAGTCGTGAACTGAGAAATATAGTCTAAATGTCTGACTTCTCGTGGAGAGTAACGATCAGACTTAGTATGCAATGCATACGTCAGAGGCTTATGGTCTGTAAAGAGGATGAAATATCGACCCTCGACTGCATGGCGGAAGTGCTTAACGGCATTATATGCAGCCAGCAGTTCGCGACCAAAAGCACTATATTTGGTTTCCGTGGGATTGAGGCGTCGAGAGTAGAACTCTAATGGCTGCCATATCCCAGAAACAGACTGTTGCAGGACCGCTCCGATGGCAAAGTCGGATGCATCCACCGCTATGCTTAGCGTGGCGGAAGGAACTGGGTGCATGAGGAGCGTGGTCTGAGCTAATGTCGCTTTAATCTCCGAAAACGCTACTCGTGCGGCATCCGTAAGCGACAACTTACGTGGATTGCCACGAAGTAGGTCAGTTAATGGAAGCAAACGTTCAGCGGCATGGGGTATGAAACGACGATAAAAGTTAACTAACCCCAAAAATGCCTTGAGCTCCTTGATTGAGGACGGTACGGCGTAATCTAAAATAGCGCGCACTTTATCCTCGCAAGGCTTAATACCCTCTCGAGTGATCTTGTGGCCGAGGAACACAAGTTCCGGCTTGCCAAGTTCACATTTATCAGGATTGACTACTATTCGATGTTCGGACAAACGTTGAAATAGTAGCGTCAAATGTTGGAAATGTTCATCTACGCTCGACGATGCAATTAACAAGTCATCGATATAGACGTGAACAAATTCCAAGTCTCGTGTAATGCTATCGATAAACCTCTGGAATGTCTGAGCAGCATTTCGCAAACCAAAAGGCATACGTAGGAACTCAAACAAACCAAAAGGAGTCGTGACAGCGGTTTTCTCGACATCTTCAGCGGCGACTGGGATCTGGTGATACGCTCGTACCAAATCGATCTTGGAAAATACAGTCGTGCCGTGAAGTGATGCCGTGATGTCGTGTATGTGGGGTATCGGATAACTATCGTAACGGGTAACCGAATTTAGTGCGCGATAGTCGCCACATGGTCGCCAGCTAACGCCATCTTTCTTAAGAACCATGTGCAGAGGTGAGGCCCATGGACTGTGAGAAGGACGAACAATACCTTTAGAAAGTAAAGTGTCAAACTCACGTTTGGCGAAAACCAATTTGTCCGGTGCCAGTCGGCGAGGTCGTGCCGTGACTGGTGGTCCGTTAGTGACAATGTGGTGTGCCACACGATCGGTCACTGTCTCTATCTCTTCAAATGGTTTAGTCAATATGGGGAATTTAATGAACAAAGACTGAAAATCGTGCGGAATGTTAGAAAACAATCCTGTGATTCGGTGTGCATCTGTTCGAGCTGCAGTACCCGTAAATTTAATGTCCGACGAAGGATCGATAAGCTGCAGCCTACGTGAATCAACAAGTAATTCATAGTGCTGCAGAAAATCGATTCCCAGTATGCCTGTGGGAACATCCGCAAGAATGAACGTCCACAGATACCGTCGTCGTGGTCCCAGGTTGACCGCAAGCTGTCTCGTGCCGTAGGTAGGAATGGAGGAACCATTCGCCGCTGACAGCCGAAGCAAAGAAGCTCGTGGCTTGTCTTTACCAACCGGCAAGACAGAAACTTGGGCCCCAGTGTCGACTAGGAACCTAGCGTTAGTGCACGAATCATGCACGTAAAATAAACGGCCAACCTGAGACTGATTGCCGGCGAGTACGGCCGCTTCTACTCGCCGGCAGTGGCGTTTCCCGCCGCGTATGAACACGGCTGTCTGCACCTACGGGCGGCTGGTCCGAAAACGCGATGGAACCAACAAAAGCCGCTGGTAGGATGATCGGGTTTGGATGAGGCAGGTGAGGCGGATTCACGGCGGACGTGGGCAGTGGAGGGCGCCCGTCCGTGCCGCTGTTTACGTGGGCTACTGCGAGGTGTAGGTATTTCAACTCTGTCCTTGAAGGACAGGCGGCGCTGGATGGATCGAGAGTGCCGAGGCCTCTCCGGCGATTCATCCAGGTCGACACCCCTAGGATTTCGCGATGTCGTGGCAATGAGGGGATTAGCCCCACTGCCGACACGTGCGACAATTTTGTCAGCCACGGCGGCTGCTCGTTCCAAGGACGAGTCCTCGAGGAGAGCAGTAACGGTGGTCTGAACGTGGAAGGGTAGAGAATCCAACCACAGTTCCTTAACTATCTCCGAATCCTTATCGGCGGGCCCTGCCAAAGACCGGAGATGAGCTAGGTGGCGGCTGGGTTTAGTATCACCTATGGGGTGCCGTGCTAGTAGCTGACGTAGCCTTTCCTCCCGGGAAGGAAGGAAATGTTGTAGTATAGCCTCCTTAAGCCGATCGTACGGCTGCACTTGAGGAGGATTTAATACCAAATCCCTCACCGAGGCGATAACATCACCTGGAATAGCCTCTAAGGCATAGGAAAATCGTTGGCGTTGGCCAACAATCCTACGTGCCTCAAACTGCAGCTCTAAGGCTGCAAACCAAACCTCTGGATCATGAGGGATAAACGCCACTGGTTTAAAGGCAACCGCAGACAGAGTGAGATCTGTGTCGAGCTGCGCCTTATCCTCTGACATGGCTACGTTGCGATAATATATCGTAAAAAATATATATCGTGCAACGAAAGGAGGACGTGAAACAGCGATAAATCACAGACTCACCGGGCGGGCGAATAATCCAGGAGGTTCTGGAAGTTCTTGGGCTCACCAATATAGAAGACGTTCGGGAGCGGCTGGCGAACGTGTCTCCTATCGGGTCTAGCAGCGAATACCAACGATATCCCCTCTATCGGACGAATAGAGAAGACGTAAGTCGGTTTGCAGATGCGAGGTGTATTCTATATATCGTGGCACCGAAACAGTACCGATACGAGAAATACACCGAACGGAAAACGGAACGAAACGCGACGGCTGTGCTGAGAGCGAACCGCGAGCGAACGAACGAAAATGAAAGTGATTTGAAACGAGGTCGACGGAAACCTCGGAAAAGTCAGTCCAGTAAAACGTAGGCAACCGGGGAACACTGAGGTCAATGTCAAACGTCAGAAAAGATCGTGGAGAAAATAGATCCAAAATGGTGTCCAGAAAATAGTCATTTTCTCAAAACGATCGAGGTCACTACAAATCTACCGTCCGGTTACCTAGAAGGCGCTACAGTTTCTGGCTCAGCCACTGATTCAGTTGTCGAATGCATCACAACAACTTATCATCGCCCAATCAAGCACTCGCGTATTGGATATCAGATCGTGCCGGACGAGGACAGCATTGACCTAATGAGATAAAAGCGGTCATTAGGAGTGGTAAGGATGCACGTGAACCAAGATTTCAACGAAAATCATATTTGTAGTCCATTTAGGGCATTGAGTTTCATGTGTCGTCCTCCCGTGTCCCAATGGTTTTCCCCAACGCACCTCAATAATCTGTCATAAACAACAAAATTGGTATATCAATCGGATTTGTGGGAACTGCAATTACCGCATGATTATTAGAGACTGAACTTTAGCAAATCGTGCACATAGCTCTGACCTGCTGTCGGAACGATCTGATTTCAGGCAACCATGGACTGACGGAAACTTGTTGCATTTGGACGTTGGTCATTTATGCGGCACCGGTGGTGTCGACAGTGTGGTGAGTTCATCATGTATTACTGTATGTTGTATCTTCCTCCCATACAGTCATCCTTAACCACATCTTATCCAGTGTATCCCCCACAGTATGCATATCTTTATATGAATTCTTCAAGGAAAAGTGGCTAACACCAACAATAATAGAACACAAATCATCCATGAAATGCCGGCAAATCTGGGTACAGGCAAAATAATGGTCGGCAACTGCTCATAAGGACAACTATGCTGTGCATACCCTTAAGGCAAACGTATTCCGTTGTACTCGTCGTTTTCAATTTGCATGAGATATACGAAGTTTGTCATGGTGAGTTACTTCTAATGCGACTTAAATTAGTGTCCCTTAGATTACAAATATTTGTATGTTTAAACAATACATACACAAGTCTGCCACGCTAACCAGTAGAGTCAGCAGTGGTGATCTACTCATCCAATTTGACGTCGACCTTGAACGAAGTCTGCTTGCAAAGAGCAGTAAATTTTCAACTGGTCTCTGCTAGTACTTGTAATTCTTCTTCAATCATAACGGAAATAAATCGGTCGCTCATGTTACCCATCACCTGATGGCTCTGACTAAAATGATATTTGTGTGGGATTTCCTGTACTCCTTACCGGAGGGTAACTTCCGTGCAAATTCAACTATTTCCATCTTATATAGCACTATCTAGACATCCATTAGGTGGGTTTTATGTTCTGGAACAAAGTGTGATGTCTATTTTACCTGAATTAGTTGATGTGTCTTTCCCTATGATTATCTCCGACTTGCGTACCATGTGGTGATTTATGAGTCCTAACAGAAAGCGGACTGAACATTCTATGAAAACCACCCAATTGTCAGTAAGATTTGAAGCACTCAATCCACCACCTCCTATTTGTCCAATTGGTCCAATCCCTTAACATGTCGTAATATATTGTGAAGTAGTGGCACGAGTATGAATCACTAAAAATGAGCTTGTTTGCCAATCTGTGTTACTTGAAAATATCAACCTGGCTCAAGGACAGACTCACACTTTAAGTAAAGGATTCGCATGCAGTTCATTTGATGCTCTAGAAACGGTGACTGTCTGTTTCGCCTTCTCTGCAGGTCGAAAGTTCAATCAGCGCTACAGTTTCTGGCTCAACCACTGATTCGGTTGTCGAATGCATCACAACAACTTATCATCGCCCAATCAAGCACTCGCGTATTGGATATCAGATCGTGCCGGACGAGAACAGCATTGACCTAATGAGATAAAAGCGGTCATTAGGAGTGGTAAGGATGCACGTGAACCAAGATTTCAACGAAAATCATATTTGTAGTCCATTTAGGGCATTGGGTTTCATGTGTCGTCCTCCCGTGTCGCAATGGTTTTCCCCAACGCACCTCAATAATCTGTCATAAACAACAAAAGTGGTTTTATTAGTTACGGAGTTTGTGAAACTATCCGATTGAAACATTGGAACAAGTGGTATCCTTCATATTTGTTTTCCATGTTCCACGTGTTTTTCGGATCGGAACACAATTTTAGCAAAACCGATTTTCATTCTTCGGCTGACCCAATGAATAACCGTTTTTTTATGAAATTGCTGTTTTATAAATATTACACTAACATGAAACCGCAGCTATTGATTAGGGAAACGCACCTCTTTCGCGTGCAATTTTCCACTATTTAACCAAACACATTCTATATGCCACATTCGGATAAATTCTCTACATTTTTTACTGGTAAAGTTTCAGATCACTGGATTTGGAGAAGTTCAAAAGAGTCCTTTGAACAAATTGGTAAACATGACGCTCGATGCAATAATCCCCGAAGACGACACGTCACACAATTTGACGATTACTGCAGCATGCAATCAGTGCTATTCTACAGAAAAAGCACAGTGCACTGTTGATGTACTAGAAGAATTGAATAAACACCTTCTCCCAATGCTTCCATACAACAAAACTCGTATCATTCAGTTCGACAGTGCTCAGCATAATCAAGTGGAAGTGTGGTTTACCAAAGTAACAATAAAAGGCAATGTTAATACTTTCAGTCTTGGCATATTTGATGAAGAACATCGTCGGGATCACTGCATGTTAACTTAATCAGTTACTCGAAATGTCCTATCACTTCCAATTGGTCACACGAAAAGGTACAATTTTTAGGTAAAAAGCGAAAATACTAAGTAATCCTTTATTCAGATGAAATATGAGTAAATGGAAGGACAGAACCACTAATCATTTACTGCGGATAAAATAACGATTTCGATAATTATACTCATGTCAATGTCATGGAAAGATTAAAATGAAGCCACTTTACTTCTAATATGTTTTACACGTTTAGGAAGAAAGTGATTAGGGAATAAAATAACTGGAATTCGTTCACGTTCTATTTCATCCATCATCAGGGATGAACAAACAAACGATATTGAAGATGACCATTTCTGCTCGACTAGCAGACTGCAAAGAAACGACACATGGAAGTGTGGTTAATTTGACGGTGAATGCAAAATTCGACAAGGAAGACCGCTCGTATGTATTCAGCATTCCGGTGTACCGACCTGAAAATACGGACGAAACAAATTTATCTCTGGAGATGCATGCAAACTGTTCCGATGTATATCCAGAGTAAGCGAAAAAAATTCACCCTTCGATAATCTCCTATGTGGTGACAAATGCGTTTTTTTTCTTCTCATAGTTGGATTATGTTCTCTGGTTCATACCCACACAGAGTCAGATACGGTGCCACATCAAAAATGGGAGGGAAAACCCATAGAAAGGTAAACAGTTTCCTTTTTGTTTCACTTTAAGCTTATCTTTTACAGAACATTTACGAATAGGTGTGAAACTCGGGTGGGGTGATAGGTTTTTCCTAGTTCTCCTAGTTATCAATATTCCCAACCAGCAACATTTTCAATCCGAAAAATTAGAATGAACCAACTGAGACCAATGTCACTGCTAACATCTCCATGTACGTAGTGTTATTACTGCCTAGTACTAACAGTACTACCGGCGTGCCTCGAAGAAATTGCTAATTTATTCTGACCGCTATCAAAATTTAATCTTTTTTAAAACAATTGGAAAGTAATTGCTCTAAATGTTTGGTAAACTCGTGTGACATCTCTTCAACTCGTTTTATTCAGTGACATAGTTCATTTGGATGCTACCGTTGCACACACTGGGCTATCCAATCGGGAGTGCGATTCTCTGATTGTCATCCTTCATAATGGCCCCTGGGTTACTGGCGTAGATGTTTTCGTGGACAAAACGAAACTAATAAATGAATCAACAGATGATAATCGCCTGAAAGTAATTCACGTGAGTTTTCCAATTTGGTTTGATAACTGAGATTCCGAATGCCCATGGAATTTTTCAGCACGGCTGTTATTCTTTCTTCACAACAAAATGCACATTTTGCAGATGCAAAGATTATACTTCGAAGACAAGCTCTCGGTGTCAGGCAATGTGTATTTTTCGGGAAAAATTCAACTGCCGAACAAAATCAAACTGCGACTCATTTCATTCACACTGGAAGTTGCATGTGAACTGAAAGCCGAATCTCAAAGAAACAAGCAGTTGTTTTCATACACTACTGCGAATGTAGTTCTCCACGTGGCACGCGGTAAGAACATCTGGAAATCAACATATTTATTAGACAATGAGCAATCTAAACTAGGATATAGCATTATGTTTCTCACACAAACGCAGCCAGGTAGTGAAAAGTTGTTTTCCCTATTCATTTGCATTTTTACACTGCGTATAGACACCATTTTTGGGGCACAATAAACTTATCTTAGAACAATAACCTGAGTTGAAGGTTGTTAGCTGTGTTTTGCTGTGTCGCTGACAGCATGAAGCTGAAGGGATTATGAGGCATTCGGTATACTGCAGCATCTTCTTTTGTTGCAGATACTTATCAAAATCTAATTGTTCCGACAAATAAGGACACGAAGGATTGCCGTGTGAAAACATGGAGAACAGCCTATCAGCCAGCAAGTGTACCTGTCCCACGTGATTCCCATGGTAATTACATTTCACTTTTACCAGCCTACTTACGGCACGTCACTGTCTCCTTGGGCAAAATGAGCACCTTCTACTTCATTCGCATCAATCTAACCACAATGAACGCTATGGCATTTAGAAGCCACATACTGGTGACCACAGATGGCCAGTCGTATATGCCTGTTGAAGAGGTAACTCCATTTACGATTTGCTGACCATTTCTATCATCTATTCAATGTGTTCTGGAAAGTGACAGCAAGGTTTGCATGATCCCTAATAATTCTTGATGACTGTGAATGACTCCTTGAAGTGTGAAAGAGTCTAGTGAAACATTTGAATACCTGCTCCTTTCTTTACTTTGACCGTCGTCATATCACTACCAGTATGAACCAGCCTAATGTTGTTTTGCACGATGCCGTACCAACTGTGATGAATAAGTATGAAAACCTATCTTGTGTAAGCCTCCCAAATATCACTTGCTCGTCCGCACGAAATTTCGCTTGTACATTTTTGATATATAAACTAAGGTTTTGACGAATTCATGGTCAGTTATATGGAAATCCACCGGTAAATATTTTGGGGGATATGTTAGTCAGTTTTTCCAGGAGCACGTTGATTTGTATTCGAATTAGAAAATGACTCATGGAAAGAGTACGGCTTTACCAAGACTTATCTTCCGATTACAATTCATTTGCCCCATATTTCTGATTGTCGAATCTTACATGCCTACTTGCCGAACCCATATGACCATTTTTGCTCGGCTAAAACTCAGCTTACCAGAATTCATTTCTTTGTGATTAGTTGATGATCTCGTCCATCAGTGCACCTATCTAAAAAACACACATGCACTTTGTGACCGTGTAGTCAATTGTACTCCAAACATGAATTCTGTTCAGCCCCGTGGTAAATCTTGTCCATGGTTCACTTGATGCGCATTCCATACACTCTTCTCCCATCAAATGTAATTTCTGACCAGTATTAGGTTCTTAACAGTGTGTTCACTCTTCGGCTAGCCCAACTGTTTTTCAGTGGATGGAGTTGACGACTGTTTTCTGGCCATTCGGCACTATTTTGTTGTTGTCGATCCTTGTATTATCGGATTCAACACTGTTTCTTCTTGAAATGCAGGCGACATTTGCTCTGCACCATGACCATTCATACAGTTGTGTCTTTGAGTAACCAATTAAAGCTCGGGGTCTACGGATTAGTCCCATGGTGCCGGCGATCAAACACAAAATACCGACCGAAGGCCTACAATTATTTGGAAATTTGGACGAAGGAGATATATACCAATATGGTAAGTTCAACATTATAATAACTGGGAGATCAAAAATGGATGGCAAATCTATCAGTGTTGACTTGCGTGCCATACAGAATACACTGGGTTGATGTCAAACTTGAACTTATGAAAAATAATATCAATATTTCAATATATGAACAGCTGTCCATTGCCCAAAAATAGAGAAAAAAGTAAGATTATATGCAGGGAATATCAGAGAATAGGAAACTGGTCAATTGTTTCAGTGTATCATGTTCGTACCATATGTTTACACATTTTAGACCCATGTTTTCCACCGTACTTCATGGCACCGATGGATGGACCGAAACTATCAAACCGGATGACGGCATTCAATCGATCATATCTTCACGTGGGGGAAAAGATGACTGTCTGCTACCCGTCCAACATTGGGATTGACATCCGAGGATCAAAGATGATATGTGTGTGTGCGATTGAGGGATCGCCGCTGATGGGTTTCCGTGAGTGTTCATCGGACGTGGAATATTCTTGTTCCCTTACTGATGCGTTCATGATGTTTATTGCACAGAATTTAGTACGTCAAAACCCAGGGCAACGGCAAGTTGGCATTTTCACAGCAACAATACCACCAATTCGCCGTTGTACTGATTGGGTGAATAGTATTGGATGAAACCGAGTATTTTGTTGCAGCTCTCCAGCCACATTTGGGCAGATGAGGGAAATAATGACATAGACCATCTCTCACAAAAGAAGTACGTAGTGGAGTTCCATCCTGAAATAAAGGAATAATTCTATTTCTCCAGGTCCCATAAAAAATGGTAGTGCAGCTCATCAAGTACTGTAAGATACCAACTGGGAAACAATGCACTTATTTAAACCCAATTTCATCCCATTTCACGAGCAACTACTTCATAATCGCCTCTCCATCAAATAGACTTAGCACAGTCTCAATGTTGACTCTGTTATTCACCGGTGAGTTGTATTTTTCAAGACATTGTGGTTAAAGAACATTGGAAAATATATGCCTAGTTGATTTATCGATATTTGCTATCTTGAGACCCGTATCACCAATAAACTCGCAATTTTTCGAACTATATATAATCGATTTCACACTTTTGGTCGTCCAGAGCTGGGCCCTATGGTGTCACAAGTGATCTCCTACCAAGAGCAAGATCAAATTTTTATTGGCATCGGGCCTGAAAGGCAGAGTATCGTGTCATCAGAAAACCTGAACAAATGGATTGGGTTGGGTATGTATACCTACCAGTTTCATACAGAGGGCAAACAGCTGAAGAATGCCACCTATCTACCGTGGGATGAAACAGAGGACTTCAACGAAAACCTGGTTGGCGAAACGTGCAAGCAGCATCACAGTGGAAACTGGAACTGTGAGTATCCTCATTTAGTACGAATGTGCACCTTTTACTGGGAAACATACACGGCACTTTTTAGCTAAGCTGTGATACGAACCACACGGTGAGCATTTTTGCTGTCCAATGGGTTTGATTTCTCCGAGGTTGACCAGGTTTCCATAAAAAGAAGTGATCACCAACGAGATGTGAGAATGGTGACCTTCCAAAATGAAAGTAGCTTGGTTGACTGAAAGCTATCTGACAGTATCTCTGTGATGTTATGTAACCCACTTTTCTATGAGGATACGGCTCATCGTTAGTACAGGAATGCAAATTTTACTTTCAGCCGTATGATTTATCCTTCAGATTATGAAGCTTGTCACTTTGATCGCCTTTCAGTTTGCTACGATGGAATCTACCACAAGAATGCTCGGGTTGGCGTTTAGATTGACGCTGATTATCTGACTCTGAATTCCATCCGCTGATATCGTATTCTCATCACTGCCTCAAACTGAACTTCTTGACCAAATGGATTATTTTGTCTTCGTTCCTTTTCACATGAATGTTGTGATCCTTCTGATAATGTCTGTTATTTCAACGCTTTGCCCAACCAGTGCTGAATATTCTCGAACCTTTCAATTTCAGGGATTTGATTGACCGGTTGCGTCGGATCCTCAGTACTTGATGAGCTGCACTACCATTTTTTATGGGACCTGGAGAAATAGAATTATTCCTTTATTTCAGGATGGAACTCCACTACGTACTTCTTTTGTGAGAGATGGTCTATGTCATTATTTCCCTCATCTGCCCAAATGTGGCTGGAGAGCTGCAACAAAATACTCGGTTTCATCCAATACTATTCACCCAATCAGTACAACGGCGAATTGGTGGTATTGTTGCTGTGAAAATGCCAACTTGCCGTTGCCCTGGGTTTTGACGTACTAAATTCTGTGCAATAAACATCATGAACGCATCAGTAAGGGAACAAGAATATTCCACGTCCGATGAACACTCACGGAAACCCATCAGCGGCGATCCCTCAATCGCACACACACATATCATCTTTGATCCTCGGATGTCAATCCCAATGTTGGACGGGTAGCAGACAGTCATCTTTTCCCCCACGTGAAGATATGATCGATTGAATGCCGTCATCCGGTTTGATAGTTTCGGTCCATCCATCGGTGCCATGAAGTACGGTGGAAAACATGGGTCTAAAATGTGTAAACATATGGTACGAACATGATACACTGAAACAATTGACCAGTTTCCTATTCTCTGATATTCCCTGCATATAATCTTACTTTTTTCTCTATTTTTGGGCAATGGACAGCTGTTCATATATTGAAATATTGATATTATTTTTCATAAGTTCAAGTTTGACATCAACCCAGTGTATTCTGTATGGCACGCAAGTCAACACTGATAGATTTGCCATCCATTTTTGATCTCCCAGTTATTATAATGTTGAACTTACCATATTGGTATATATCTCCTTCGTCCAAATTTCCAAATAATTGTAGGCCTTCGGTCGGTATTTTGTGTTTGATCGCCGGCACCATGGGACTAATCCGTAGACCCCGAGCTTTAATTGGTTACTCAAAGACACAACTGTATGAATGGTCATGGTGCAGAGCAAATGTCGCCTGCATTTCAAGAAGAAACAGTGTTGAATCCGATAATACAAGGATCGACAACAACAAAATAGTGCCGAATGGCCAGAAAACAGTCGTCAACTCCATCCACTGAAAAACAGTTGGGCTAGCCGAAGAGTGAACACACTGTTAAGAACCTAATACTGGTCAGAAATTACATTTGATGGGAGAAGAGTGTATGGAATGCGCATCAAGTGAACCATGGACAAGATTTACCACGGGGCTGAACAGAATTCATGTTTGGAGTACAATTGACTACACGGTCACAAAGTGCATGTGTGTTTTTTAGATAGGTGCACTGATGGACGAGATCATCAACTAATCACAAAGAAATGAATTCTGGTAAGCTGAGTTTTAGCCGAGCAAAAATGGTCATATGGGTTCGGCAAGTAGGCATGTAAGATTCGACAATCAGAAATATGGGGCAAATGAATTGTAATCGGAAGATAAGTCTTGGTAAAGCCGTACTCTTTCCATGAGTCATTTTCTAATTCGAATACAAATCAACGTGCTCCTGGAAAAACTGACTAACATATCCCCCAAAATATTTACCGGTGGATTTCCATATAACTGACCATGAATTCGTCAAAACCTTAGTTTATATATCAAAAATGTACAAGCGAAATTTCGTGCGGACGAGCAAGTGATATTTGGGAGGCTTACACAAGATAGGTTTTCATACTTATTCATCACAGTTGGTACGGCATCGTGCAAAACAACATTAGGCTGGTTCATACTGGTAGTGATATGACGACGGTCAAAGTAAAGAAAGGAGCAGGTATTCAAATGTTTCACTAGACTCTTTCACACTTCAAGGAGTCATTCACAGTCATCAAGAATTATTAGGGATCATGCAAACCTTGCTGTCACTTTCCAGAACACATTGAATAGATGATAGAAATGGTCAGCAAATCGTAAATGGAGTTACCTCTTCAACAGGCATATACGACTGGCCATCTGTGGTCACCAGTATGTGGCTTCTAAATGCCACAGCGTTCATTGTGGTTAGATTGATGCGAATGAAGTAGAAGGTGCTCATTTTGCCCAAGGAGACAGTGACGTGCCGTAAGTAGGCTGGTAAAAGTGAAATGTAATTACCATGGGAATCACGTGGGACAGGTACACTTGCTGGCTGATAGGCTGTTCTCCATGTTTTCACACGGCAATCCTTCGTGTCCTTATTTGTCGGAACAATTAGATTTTGATAAGTATCTGCAACAAAAGAAGATGCTGCAGTATACCGAATGCCTCATAATCCCTTCAGCTTCATGCTGTCAGCGACACAGCAAAACACAGCTAACAACCTTCAACTCAGGTTATTGTTCTAAGATAAGTTTATTGTGCCCCAAAAATGGTGTCTATACGCAGTGCAAAAATGCAAATGAATAGGGAAAACAACTTTTCACTACCTGGCTGCGTTTGGGTGAGAAACAGAATGCTATATCCTAGTTTAGATTGCTCATTGTCTAATAAATATGTTGATTTCCAGATGTTCTTACCGCGTGCCACGTGGAGAACTACATTCGCAGTAGTGTATGAAAACAACTGCTTGTTTCTTTGAGATTCGGCTTTCAGTTCACATACAACTTCCAGTGTGAATGAAATGAGTCGCAGTTTGATTTTGTTCGGCAGTTGAATTTTTCCCGAAAAATACACATTGCCTGACACCGAGAGCTTGTCTTCGAAGTATAATCCTTGCATCTGCAAAATGTGCATTTTGTTGTGAAGAAAGAATAACAACCGTGCTGAAAAATTCCATGGACATTCGGAATCTCAGTTATCAAACCAAATTGGAAAACTCACGTGAATTACTTTCAGGCGATTATCATCTGTTGATTCATTTATTAGTTTCGTTTTGTCCACGAAAACATCTACGCCAGTAACCCAGGGGCCATTATGAAGGATGACAATCAGAGAATCGCACTCCCGATTGGATAGCCCAGTGTGTGCAACGGTAGCATCCAAATGAACTATGTCACTGAATAAAACGAGTTGAAGAGATGTCACACGAGTTTACCAAACATTTAGAGCAATTACTTTCCAATTGTTTTAAAAAAGATTAAATTTTGATAGCGGTCAGAATAAATTAGCAATTTCTTCGAGGCACGCCGGTAGTACTGTTAGTACTAGGCAGTAATAACACTACGTACATGGAGATGTTAGCAGTGACATTGGTCTCAGTTGGTTCATTCTAATTTTTCGGATTGAAAATGTTGCTGGTTGGGAATATTGATAACTAGGAGAACTAGGAAAAACCTATCACCCCACCCGAGTTTCACACCTATTCGTAAATGTTCTGTAAAAGATAAGCTTAAAGTGAAACAAAAAGGAAACTGTTTACCTTTCTATGGGTTTTCCCTCCCATTTTTGATGTGGCACCGTATCTGACTCTGTGTGGGTATGAACCAGAGAACATAATCCAACTATGAGAAGAAAAAAAACGCATTTGTCACCACATAGGAGATTATCGAAGGGTGAATTTTTTTCGCTTACTCTGGATATACATCGGAACAGTTTGCATGCATCTCCAGAGATAAATTTGTTTCGTCCGTATTTTCAGGTCGGTACACCGGAATGCTGAATACATACGAGCGGTCTTCCTTGTCGAATTTTGCATTCACCGTCAAATTAACCACACTTCCATGTGTCGTTTCTTTGCAGTCTGCTAGTCGAGCAGAAATGGTCATCTTCAATATCGTTTGTTTGTTCATCCCTGATGATGGATGAAATAGAACGTGAACGAATTCCAGTTATTTTATTCCCTAATCACTTTCTTCCTAAACGTGTAAAACATATTAGAAGTAAAGTGGCTTCATTTTAATCTTTCCATGACATTGACATGAGTATAATTATCGAAATCGTTATTTTATCCGCAGTAAATGATTAGTGGTTCTGTCCTTCCATTTACTCATATTTCATCTGAATAAAGGATTACTTAGTATTTTCGCTTTTTACCTAAAAATTGTACCTTTTCGTGTGACCAATTGGAAGTGATAGGACATTTCGAGTAACTGATTAAGTTAACATGCAGTGATCCCGACGATGTTCTTCATCAAATATGCCAAGACTGAAAGTATTAACATTGCCTTTTATTGTTACTTTGGTAAACCACACTTCCACTTGATTATGCTGAGCACTGTCGAACTGAATGATACGAGTTTTGTTGTATGGAAGCATTGGGAGAAGGTGTTTATTCAATTCTTCTAGTACATCAACAGTGCACTGTGCTTTTTCTGTAGAATAGCACTGATTGCATGCTGCAGTAATCGTCAAATTGTGTGACGTGTCGTCTTCGGGGATTATTGCATCGAGCGTCATGTTTACCAATTTGTTCAAAGGACTCTTTTGAACTTCTCCAAATCCAGTGATCTGAAACTTTACCAGTAAAAAATGTAGAGAATTTATCCGAATGTGGCATATAGAATGTGTTTGGTTAAATAGTGGAAAATTGCACGCGAGAGAGGTGCGTTTCCCTAATCAATAGCTGCGGTTTCATGTTAGTGTAATATTTATAAAACAGCAATTTCATAAAAAAACGGTTATTCATTGGGTCAGCCGAAGAATGAAAATCGGTTTTGCTAAAATTGTGTTCCGATCCGAAAAACACGTGGAACATGGAAAACAAATATGAAGGATACCACTTGTTCCAATGTTTCAATCGGATAGTTTCACAAACTCCGTAACTAATAAAACCACTTTTGTTGTTTATGACAGATTATTGAGGTGCGTTGGGGAAAACCATTGCGACACGGGAGGACGACACATGAAACCCAATGCCCTAAATGGACTACAAATATGATTTTCGTTGAAATCTTGGTTCACGTGCATCCTTACCACTCCTAATGACCGCTTTTATCTCATTAGGTCAATGCTGTTCTCGTCCGGCACGATCTGATATCCAATACGCGAGTGCTTGATTGGGCGATGATAAGTTGTTGTGATGCATTCGACAACCGAATCAGTGGTTGAGCCAGAAACTGTAGCGCTGATTGAACTTTCGACCTGCAGAGAAGGCGAAACAGACAGTCACCGTTTCTAGAGCATCAAATGAACTGCATGCGAATCCTTTACTTAAAGTGTGAGTCTGTCCTTGAGCCAGGTTGATATTTTCAAGTAACACAGATTGGCAAACAAGCTCATTTTTAGTGATTCATACTCGTGCCACTACTTCACAATATATTACGACATGTTAAGGGATTGGACCAATTGGACAAATAGGAGGTGGTGGATTGAGTGCTTCAAATCTTACTGACAATTGGGTGGTTTTCATAGAATGTTCAGTCCGCTTTCTGTTAGGACTCATAAATCACCACATGGTACGCAAGTCGGAGATAATCATAGGGAAAGACACATCAACTAATTCAGGTAAAATAGACATCACACTTTGTTCCAGAACATAAAACCCACCTAATGGATGTCTAGATAGTGCTATATAAGATGGAAATAGTTGAATTTGCACGGAAGTTACCCTCCGGTAAGGAGTACAGGAAATCCCACACAAATATCATTTTAGTCAGAGCCATCAGGTGATGGGTAACATGAGCGACCGATTTATTTCCGTTATGATTGAAGAAGAATTACAAGTACTAGCAGAGACCAGTTGAAAATTTACTGCTCTTTGCAAGCAGACTTCGTTCAAGGTCGACGTCAAATTGGATGAGTAGATCACCACTGCTGACTCTACTGGTTAGCGTGGCAGACTTGTGTATGTATTGTTTAAACATACAAATATTTGTAATCTAAGGGACACTAATTTAAGTCGCATTAGAAGTAACTCACCATGACAAACTTCGTATATCTCATGCAAATTGAAAACGACGAGTACAACGGAATACGTTTGCCTTAAGGGTATGCACAGCATAGTTGTCCTTATGAGCAGTTGCCGACCATTATTTTGCCTGTACCCAGATTTGCCGGCATTTCATGGATGATTTGTGTTCTATTATTGTTGGTGTTAGCCACTTTTCCTTGAAGAATTCATATAAAGATATGCATACTGTGGGGGATACACTGGATAAGATGTGGTTAAGGATGACTGTATGGGAGGAAGATACAACATACAGTAATACATGATGAACTCACCACACTGTCGACACCACCGGTGCCGCATAAATGACCAACGTCCAAATGCAACAAGTTTCCGTCAGTCCATGGTTGCCTGAAATCAGATCGTTCCGACAGCAGGTCAGAGCTATGTGCACGATTTGCTAAAGTTCAGTCTCTAATAATCATGCGGTAATTGCAGTTCCCACAAATCCGATTGATATACTGAGCTTTTTATGAGAACAAGAATATAAATGAGCTGTTTCATTGTACAAATGCGCTAATCATTGAACCGTAACCTATCCTGCATGAAAATGTCAAATCAATTTGCCCGTGGCTTCTGGACATAAAACTATCGAATCTTCTTGAAATAGGCACTTTAGTTCGTCAAAATAACAGTATGTTTGTAGCTAGGATTTTGCATGGATACTGTATCTCACTTGAGGGAATAGCACAAAATCACACCTTAAACCACTTACTTCTCCCCAAGCGGATGATCCAAGCATTTCAGACCGATTCCAAGCTTCCACAGAGCCATACTTTCCAGATGCACGTTTTTGGTTGCATTACAGGAGACTCGTGAATGTTGAATACAACCAAACCTTGTCAGACCTACTTGTAAAAGCAGTTGAATCGGGGATCGGATAGGCGACAACAACGAGTTCTCATCTACCGTTGGACCACGACTGAATTTCCCCAAGCGAAATTGAGACAGCTATTTAGAGAGGGGAAGGGGGTTTGAAAATAAAACACCCATATGGATCAGCGGATCAGTAAACCGGCAAGCCAATTATTTTTTTCGAGTAACTTGGAATTTAACATAAATACTCTTCCTCCTTCTATCAAAACGCCGTCGAATTACGAAAGAGTAAGCAAGTAGCAAACACAAACTGAAAACAGGTACAAATGGTCGCATAACCCAAAAAATTTACTTTTCTCTGGCATCTGCTTTCTCCAATGTAATGTAATATCCGACAGATCATCACTGATCCAGTACCGGATTTGTCCCATTGATTTCACATTCACAATCTCAATTTTACCGATAATATTGTTGAGCTTTATAGAGCCATGCTCAACCTTGAAGTCGTAGATTGGCCTTGAGAATGAAATAGAGCTAATGCCTTAATGGGGATTGACAAAAAGAAGTCGTTCATCGCGGTAGCGTTAAGCATCTCTTGTGATCACTAACAAAATAATGGTGAAAGTGAGGCTTTTCCACGTGTAAGCTGTCCACGTTTTGAATCCAGTCAATCATTTATATTGACGCATGTTCTTTAAACAGTGAGTTTAATTGGCAAAAGAATTGGGCATATTCAGAAAGAATGAAATGATCATGTACTCATAACCGTATTCTGAAACTCACGAGACGGAATCTGTACAAACGGAAATATTTTGGTAAAGACGTGAATTTGCTACTTCTTTTATGTTAAATTGTGTAATAAGTATCGAAATAAAACAATCGTTTGGTTCATGTTTTGCAAATCAGGGATTCTGTAACACAATAGAGAGCACTCAAAGCATTGTAAAGTGCGGTTTTGAATTGTTGGTTAATACACACGCACACACACTTCTCCATTGATCATTGCCCAGTGCCTTTAGATTTCTTCTGTGAAAATGATCTTACCTATATCGCAGAAGCAATATATATATATATATATATATATATATATATATATATATATATATATATATATATATATATATATATTTATGTACGAGAAAATGAAACAAATTTCGTTGTAGCCTACGAAGACATGAGGTGTGTGCGACATGAACTTGAATCCTAGCATTTCCACCATTGGTGTTCCAGTGGTTTAGAGCATTGAAATACCACCTGATCATCCCCGGTTATTTTCGTGGTAGACAGTAATCCACTGTTGCCTGGTTCGCTACCACACCTGGTTATCCATTCCAAAACTCAGGGTCTGGTTACCTGTTATCCTTAACAGTGCAATGGGACTTTGTGACTATTAGTTTTATACCTTTCCCACTACTTGTTTTAATGTCTGAGAAATACCCATTGCATCATATAGAAGTCCAAATCGGCGAAACAATTGTTTTTCAGTAATTCATTCTCAAGCCATTTACAGATTACATAGTAGACATTAGACAAAAGATCATGAACATAGACATGGAATAAACACCAATCATGGGCAGGGGTTTGTCAGTCAAGTTATCATTATCATGTGATTGGTTTATCTAGCTGACGCCTTCTAGGTAACCGGACGGTAGATTCATGCGGCCTTGTTCAATCTTGGGCCAGGGGAGTTGGAGTGCCCGGACCAAACGCTTTTGGGCGCACAGGTCAGGGGTCAACTTCCTTATTCCGATTGCCTCGGCTATCGCTAGAGTGTGCAACTGAACACCTTTGCATTTGTTTGGGGGGACACGATAAAGAAATTTGAAAGCGGCTTCCGGATTCACATGATGTCCAGTATCGACCAAATGCGCTAAGATTGAGCTATTTATCGATCCAGTTTGTCCTTGACTCAACCAGCGTGGATGATGCTCTTTAATCCGAGTTTATAGCTGTCGTGCCGTAGTTGATTGTTTATTTCGCGTTCATTTGTAAAACGTATTGCTTTGTGTGCCCCATTGAATAATGTTTGCACAAAATCAAGGTCACAATCAACGTCAGTCACGCAAAATATGTCATCCACATAACGATAGTAATGATCAAAGCTGTCAATTGTAGATTTCAGCTTGGTTCTTTCTAACTTCGCTAGGAATGCGTCGGCAAGAAATGGACCTAGTGGTGATCCCATAGCCACACCGAGGCAATCGGAATAAGGAAGTTGACCCCTGACCTGTGCGCCCAAAAGCGTTTGGTCCGGGCACTCCAACTCCCCTGGCCCAAGATTGAACAAGGCCGCATGAATCTACCGTCCGGTTACCTAGAAGGCGTCAGCTAGATAAACCAATCACATGATAATGATAACTTGACTGACAAACCCCTGCCCATGATTGGTGTTTATTCCATGTCTATGTTCATGATCTTTTGTCTAATGTCTACTATGTAATCTGTAAATGGCTTGAGAATGAATTACTGAAAAGCAATTGTTTCGCCGATTTGGACTTTCCCACTACGTTTAATCCCAAGCATGTAACAAAGAAGGTGGTCGAATCAATGCAATCGATTAAACAAGTATGTATTCTGTAAGAGCATGTTCATTTTTCACACTTTTCACTTGTTAGGTATTGTAACATAATAAAGGAAACGGTAATATCTTAAGAAATAAAATGTCGTAGATTCTTGACTCAGCAGAACTCCATTTCAAGTTGGATATTGCATGTGCCCCGTCGATTTACTCACGGCTTTAGTTAGTATTGCTAAGGTGAATGAAAATATACTCCTTGGTGAGTTCTTCCTCATGTCAAGATTTGCTCATGAAGAAATCACTTCAATCAATCCGTCTTCTCAGCCATTTTTGATGGATGCTCTTCTTTTGTAACGCATAATCATCGAAAACCCGAAATTCTCTTTCACATCTGTTTCATGAAACCAAATTTCCCTAACACTTATTGGAATCGATCTGTGATCTGCATTAGCCCACACGGTTCACACTTCCTAAGATGAACCCAATTAGCTTACCATATTGCTAATTATTTTGAAAACTGGTCCATAATGGAAAAATGTCAAATATGCTGATAGCGACGTTTTACTATCAGTCAGGCGTTTGCAAAGCTGAAATGCTGCAAGAAATTTATTTATGAACTGTACTTTCAGCTTTCAAACCGTCAAGTCAGACAGTTAATTAGCGTGTATGATTATCCTCAAAATGACCTACAACTCTGTCGAGAACAATCAGGTCAGTAAGTAAAATGAGATTGTCACCATAAAAAACCGGCTGTGTGAAAGAAATATGAAAGCATAAACAGAGTCAACCGGAAAATGTGCTTTTGAAACACGTCAGGAGTTCAAAAATGTTAGCTTGTCTGAGAGACCGACTTACCCGTCAGTACGATTTGGAGAACAACTAACAATTTTGCCAGTGCGAGTCGCATGACTACCAGCTACAATGGGAGAACCCGTGGGGAAATATTTGGATGGAATTAACCTTGCCTCGGAATTTATTTGGTTTTCGGAATGCACCCAACTCATCTTTGACTGTCTGCTACAGCGCTCACCGCGGATTCGTTAGCAGTTAGCCAATTGCCTTGCAATAAATTAACTCCCCTGTAAATGAGTGCATGCGTAGGTGTCGTCAGTTGTATTGATGGTGGGAGGGAAAAGGGTGAGAGATAAAAGTCCAAACCGCGATTCTCGGGTCAGCCTACGATACTGTGGACAAGAATTTCCTTTGCTCGCAGAGCATTGCAATGCTCTTTGTTCGGAGCACGGGACGGGACAGATGCTGTTGGCAGGACTGATACACGATGTCCCTGAGTCGCAGTGAATAGTTCGCTTTGCTTTGGCTCATTTGGGTCAGATCAGATTTATCATTATTGAATTCCCGGATAAATTTTAAACAACTGACTGTAGAGAATATATTCAAGAGTTAGTGGGATTGCACTAATAACTGAATTCTGTAAAAACCTGCTTTAATTTTCATGGTTGTATTGGTCTACGTTTTACTCTGCACTTCATGGTGGAATAAAATAATTGGAGAATAGTGAATAGAAAGAACGGTTACAAGGTTTCATCTCGTATCACGTGATTCAACCGAGTCAATGCGCGTGGTTGGATAATGGTTTTTCGTTCAACTTCAACTCCAAATGGTAAAACTTTAAGAGGTATTAAATAGGCTCACTGAAGCTAGTAATTGAAAGTAGGGTACAGTTGTCCCTCAGATACCAAATAACAGTGATGGTAGTGTCAAGTTTAGAACGGTTCATCTAGTTTGATGCACCGGCATTATTTGGCGTCATTTGCACAAGAAAACCGAAGGTGTTTGCCGAGCTTATACTGAATTTCCGGTGGTCTCGGCACTGGATGTGAACACCATTCAGAACTGTGTAAAACGTGAAGGGTCTGAGCGAAATGAAGCATTCCACCACAGATACCCTTGTTTTTCAAGTGAATTCTAAAATAGTTCTGTGAGAAATTACTAATTAATTTCAATTAGTTCACTTCTTTAGTGTATCGGTACAGAAAACCAATGTTTCAGCGTAACAAAATTCGACCAATTTCCTTATTACGAACACCAGTACTGGGCAGCCAGAAGTAGCGAGTCAGCGAGTTTGACGTGTGGTGAGTGAGTGAGTGATTGATCGACAAATCTTCGACCACGTCGGGGTGGCTTTCCAAAACTACTTCATCCCACGTGCGATGAGCCCCCAGAACATTCCCATGTAATCCCAGTTAAACAGATTATCAACTCATTCCGCCTCCCTTTTCGTGAACCGATTCCATTTGGAACCATGTGCACTAAACAACCCAACCAATTGGAAAGATCAGAAAAGGAATGATCGAAAGATTCCTCAACTAGTTTGTCACTTCGATCACGGATGAATAAAGTTTGCCCACAATCACGATTTCGCCCCGAAACACGGAAGATTATTCCAACGAGGCTGGTACGGTAATTTTCAGCCATAAAGTGCGTAAATTCATGGAAACTCGACGAATAACCAATTGAGAACAATGCGATACGAAACATACAACCGCTTTCACTAAATTCTATACGTTCACTCTTTAGCGGTTGACCGAGGTAAATGCTGTTGTCATATGATTGTAAAAATTGAGGGAGGGGTCTCTATTGTCTGGTTTCGGAGGTGAATTCACATCCCACCACCACGCGTGATATTCGACGGCGGGTTTTGGGGGTTCATTTGGTGATCAGTGGATTTTGGTCCTGTCCGAAGGTAGCTGTAGACCCTGGACGGGTCTCTTTTGTAGACCTAGTTTAAAGCATATAAGACCAATGGTGATTGCCTTTATCAGGGCTATGGCCCGAAGAACTGGATTTGATCGAATAAGTAGGACGCGATATTCAGCAATGAATGCTTTTCCTGGGTCGATTTTGTAACCCCAAACAACCAAGTGGCCCAGAGTTGAACTGGTTTTGACATCGGTCTTCCCCTTGCTCAACAATGGCGGGCGATAATACTTAGTACGTTCCGACAAAAGTATAGCAGAGCAGCCTAAGTAAGATACATTGCATTCTCACCTAAACGAGAGAGTGATCATGCAGGAGGTCAGCTCACGTAGTTTGTTTTTAATTTGCGTACGGATCACCGGAGAAGTACAGAATAAACATTTATTTCTGTAGCTGAGAAAATTGCGTTCACAACTTCATTTAGTGTTTTGTCAATCTTCAATGTGTCTATTACTTTTAAATAGTGATTTCAATGAAAAGTTCGTTTCTGGTATGCGAGCAACCATGCCCCAGGAGAACTTTGTTTTATTTTCTGTTGAATAATTTTTCTCATCTATCACTTGTGAAAAGAAACCACTTTCGTCCTCCAAATACCAAGCAGAGTACATTTTTCGGGCTCCGAATAAAGGGTATTGGCACTAAATTCCGCCGAGGTAACATTGGCATACAGCTAGATAAAATCTGTTTACGGCATTTCTTTGTCTTTTTTCCATAGACCAACCTATCTTCAAATCTAACCGTCAGTTGGTCGGGGAAAGTCAATTGGTTCTCGGATTTTGAATCGAACATGAAGGCTAGCGAGTCATAAATGTTGGTAAATTACCCTAAAAAGCTAGATAAGTTAAAGTCTTGGCTCAGTAAATAAAATATTCCATCCGTGCGCCGGCTTTAGTGGATGAACGGTTCCACGATTTGGTTTAATTTTCCATTTTTAGCTTATCCATGTAAATTCCCTGTAGAAATGAGCCTTGTGAAGGGCTCTGGACGCGACCATCTCATTTTCGGTGACAACAACCATCCGTTGTAAACTTAGTGTTCAGTATGCAGAGTAATGATATTTTCTTCAGGTTTCATCTAGAGATGCTTCTTTCCTTCTTGGATTCGGTCTCGTATTCACATAGAAATGTCACGTTCTCCAAAGGAAAGACGTTTGCAAGAGGTTAGGTTACATCTAGTTAAAGCATACGGATGTTTCCCAAATTCGCTGGGCAAACATTTTTCTTCGTATTCCCTGGACATTCTGCGGTACATCCCAGGACAAGACTGAAATAATTATCAGTGACGTCAGTTTCGTTGCGATCCACTGATGACTGAAGTTGTGTGACCTTGATCACTGTGATAAATCGGTCTGAAGTTCGGAAATCCGAAATGAGTTGAATGCTACACATGACCAATTGGTAAACCGTCCGAGGTAAAGTTCACCATGAGCGGTTATTCCATTGAGTAATACATGCTTATTCTACTAGAACCATTTCTTCTCCTAGAATTGTGTCATTTTTCTACCTAATAACGAGGAGCAACAACGAAAGGAATACTTATACGGAATAGTGTGTTTTCTAATAGTTCAGCAACCAACTCATAGTGAACGGTGGCCTCATCATGGGAAAACTTGTTTTTATCGAGTGGATAACCCGTTAAATATCCATTTACTTTTCGCTGTACTGAAGATACCTCTATGAAAAACCTAAAGCTCCGCTAGAACACGAAAGAGGTTTGTAGGACCTTTGGGTAAGGCTTGTGAATATGTCTTCTATGAGGTCTCGCAGCGATTTACCAACGAGATCCCCTCTGTCTAAAGAATAGGGGAGATTCGAGTCGGTGGTCATATGCCAGAGTGTATTCTATATGTCGTGGTACCGAAAGAGTGCCTAAATAAGGAACACATGGAATACAAGCAAATGCAACGGCGAAACAGAACGCGAACCGCGCCCGAGTACAGTTGGCAACAAACCGGAAGTAGAAGTGATTCAAACATGAGGTCGACCGAAACCTTGAGAAGATCAGCTCAGTTTAACGTACACAACAGAAAAAATGGTGGGGTTGGAACCAAAGGTAAGGAAAGATCGTCGAGAAAATAAATTGAAGATGGTGTTCAGAAAAAGGTCATCTCCTCAGGAAGATCCAAGTCACTACAGAGGAGAGAGGTGACATTGTGCGGGTGCATCAAAAATTCATTCCTGTGCTAAAAATGTTTTATTCTTCTTGTGAATAACAACAAGTTTCTTCTCATGTAAAATGTGGTTTTGCAAAAATATTTTGTTCACAGTGGACGAAAATATCCGACCTGGATATCGGTGTTAGTTGTACTGATGTGAAATTAACAGTCCAATACCAATAGATAGTCATTTTCAGAGGAGATACGTTAAACAAGGTCTCATACACTTCTGCAAACACGTGTGGAGCAAAGATGGTTGATTAAGCCTTTAGCAGAGCGGAAGCCATACCATGCAAACAACAGAGGTGGTCAACTAGCGTAACCACGAAAACATCCGAGTCAACGCGTGATTTGCTTTCACCATCAATGTACTGCCAACGAACAGGGGTGCGAGTTAGGGGTGTACAAATACGTCCGTCTTATTAATAAACTTCCAAAAACAAGCTCATTCCAGTGGTTTTTGATTCGCCCAACTTACCACACCAGTTGAAAAGAGCGGCGAAAATTCTCGATCAGGCTTATTAATTGAGCTTCGTTGAAGATATCCTGAACGAATTAGAATTCACCATGCCCAAAAGATGAAAGTCCTTGGTCCGTCACAGTAGAACACATTCTAGTAAAACTGTCTTATTTTTGACTGATGCCCAAGGTCATTTCTCACACTAGGCCGTACATCTTAGAGGCTTAGATAGCTCTATTCATTTGTTATAAAGTCTCACAATAGCAAAACCAATGGAAATTTCAATTATACAATTTACACAATTTTCTGCAAAATGTCCCCGTTTGAATAAGGCTGATAATTTATTCTTTGTATAAGGTAGAAGTGATTGCACATTTTCAAGTAACAGAATATTTTATGAATATACGACCTTGTATACGGGAGATTAATTATCATGAATAATCCTGATATCCAGGTAATTTTCACAGCAGCTGCAGTCTTTTCTGATATGTCTAACTCTTGTTTGATGAGAGCTAAGTCAAAACTGTTTCACAAGCTGTAATGGGCAATTCTCGAGCGGACGGGTTCTAGTAGTTCTACAAGCGACTGACCTGTTCCCTGATATAGTGAGTTAGTCATGATTGTAATTGGTTGAGTAGAAAATCATTGTTTGTGGATCTTTGGGAGGCAATACAGAGATAAAAAGATCATACCACTGGATTTCGAGATTTCGTATTTAGCCACGGTAGATATGGTCTTCAAATTTTCTTGCACAATCGGCAAGTTTGTTTTAAATTTTCTCGATTTGATCTTCTCTGTAACTTGTGGAAAAACGTTTCGGTCCTAAATTATTACGAACATTTTTAAGGTAATTTGCTTTATTTATAAGGACGATGTCGGAGCTCATATCTGCTTATAGATTGAAGAATGGTAAAGTCAGATATGGAATGTAGGGTCATCCTCATGGACAAGCAGTAGCACTTCGAGGCAATTTCACAATTTATTTGAGGAACTGTATCCGTTGAATACGTGACCGTACTTTGTTTGGTTGAGTTGGGCTTAGCGGTAGCTGAGAGAAATTGAGATGATAGAGCATATATTGTACTCTGGTGTGAACGGCTTTCATAAGTCGTTAGTTTCAGTGTCACCAAGGCAGAGGTATGTTGATATTCTGATCATATCAACATTTATCCAAACTCATATTACTGAAGTCACTGGAGACTGTGCCAAACTTCCCTGAATATGAGTTCCGAGTACTCTATATTTGATGAAAATTTCCACACAGTATGATTTATTAAATTTCTGAGGTATTTCAGTTTCTCAGAGGAAAGTGACAGGTTAAGTATGGAAACAGCCAAGAATAAAAACTGTTTTGGAAATTTGATAACGTTTCACCACATGCAGTCTCCTTCGTCCAATATGAGATGAAATCTTATACGCAGAAAAAGATGAATGGAACAACGGTAAACGGAGCCCAGTAATACGGAGGTGGATGTAAGTCACACGTCTCCGACTTCGAGATGGCCACTCGCCCATAACGCCCATTGAAATGTTCCCAAATGACTATGGGTTTGTCGCAGCTTCTGCCAAGGAATTCTTACTCACTGCCTTCACGTGGCGGAAGTGTCCCCACTAAAGTGTGCGGACGAAAACGAATAATCAAAGCTTTCGCCGGTTTGGCTGACTAAAATCCAGCGTAGAGATAACTAAAAACTGATTCCGAAGGGGCCACTCGTGATGTATGAGGCGTGTAACACTATGCTCAACAGCATCTGTGGCGAAGGTGCGTACTAGGTACCCAGAATGTTCGGCCCCATCCGAAGGGCTAGTGAATTGAGCAATCAGTCACCGGCTTCTATGGCCTTTCAGGAGCGAAAAACGAACCATACAATCAGCCACTGGATCATCTGGACCCAAGGTGCTGCCTTACCAGACGGACTTGACTGTGCAAAGGTCAGAGATACGTTCTTGAATAAAAAATTTTATTCTGAACTGGGCGACTGAGTAGCACAACGGCCTACAATGCAATAAACATGAAAGAGAGAACTCACATTGATTGAGTCTTTTCACGCGGGCACTTGATCACTCCCTCACGTCGCACACAACATGTTCTCCCGTCTCCACTGCCACTCAAGTTTTCACTTTCACACCTCATAGGTTCATCGGCAGACCTCACTCGCTGAAGTACCGCTGACAGAAATCCTGTCTATGTTCTCTCCCGTCATTCTTCGACTAGCTTCGGAGTCTTCCCGACCCGGCTCTCATCAGCTGATGCCCAGCCTCCTCTCCAATGCCCATTCAAACTAGTCACTTTCAATGCTGGAGCCGTAATGCTCATAGGACAGACGGCGGGTTTAGCTCGTACACTTGAACACCTTGCCATTGATTTCATTTCATTTCATTCGGGAAAGTAGTATTCAAGACTATCGTTCCCCCATCTAATCCCACCTACTCCAGCTGTGAATTTTCGTATACGGTTATCTAGGGACATTGAGGCCGCGGCTTCCGGTCTTGCTGGCGTTGGCATCTCTCTTAATGAAAGAGCTAAAGAGACACCTCCAGACTGGATCCCAGTCGACAGTCGTTCATTCACAATGAGACTCAGGGCTTCGTGCAAAGTGAGCAGTCGCCGTCCTGGTAAGTGCAACCTGTTTGTCGTTTTGTCGTATGCACTCACCGAATGAAGCCCAGTTGCAGTCAAATACAACTTCCACCAAGAGTCCCACTACCTCTGACTCGTCTCTGCGTCTTCTCGATGCACGCCAGTCGATACCAGCTGGAAGCGATTATAACAAAGCATGGCTCGTAAAGGGACATGCACTCAACGCGACTCTTCGTAGGGATCTCAAAATCTGGTGACCACTACATCTGATACGAAACGTGCTGTCTCCATGGAAAGTTTCTCCAAGCCATTCCTTCTCATTCACATCTCTGGTTGACGGCCACTAGATATGGGTGAAAAAGTCCCATTTGCTTCAAAGCTATTTGCACGGATCGCACTTCGCAAGTTGTACCAAACGCGTGAAGAGCAGCCTCGAGAGGAACAAGCTGAGTTTGGTGACGGTCGTGGATGCTTCCATCAAATCTTCGCTCTACGATAACAGCTAAAAAGCACTCACACTTCCAAAAACTAACAATCATCGTGTTCCTGCATATTCGCGCGGTCTTTGATTCTATCAATAGGACCGCATTGTGCAATTGTTTGTTGAGGAATAGCGTACCTGAGAAGTACTTATCAATCCTCAGAGAGTTGTATCTCCACATCTCAGATTGATTTAGGTTCTATGGCCAGCTTTCGTTCCGTTGTATCGTCTCCAAGAAATACAACAAGGTTGCCCTATATTCTCATCTCTCTTCAAGCTTAATATAGAGGATGTTATCCGGAATACCTTGTCCAGTCGTTCAAACGTAGGGTTTACCCTCTTCCCACAGAACAAAGCTTTCGACTTGGGATATCCCGATGATGTCGCCTTGCTCAAAAATAATGTATAGTTATCAAAACACAACCTGGGCCGCCTAGCTACTGTGATATCCATATAACTGTATGCGCTTTGCACCTTGCAAGTGAAAAGTGCTTCTGCAAGATTGGCAGGAGCCTGTGCTTACAGTTGTCCTTTGTGGTGATCAACTTGAGTCAGTCGACAATCTTAAATACCTTTGGAACTTGAAAGTAGCCTGAGGTGGTGTTTCGAAGAATACATCACGAATAGCAAGAGCTAGATCAGCTTTCACAAACCTGCGGTACTCGAGACATCACCGTGACATCCGGCTCTGTCTTAGAGACGGGTTTGTGTTGTTTCGTCTCACAGTACTTAACTCCACGGTTTCGAGACCTGGCCTGATAATGCTTTTCGTCTTTCTGTGCTTGATAAGCGATGTCTCTGAAGCACTGCTCTCTTCTGATGGCCGCATCAAGTGAGTAATAACGGGGTTCGCCGTTGTGTGGTAATCAAGAATAGCCACCTTCTTAGCGAAGTATTCACTTTACACCGGCTCCGGTGGTTTGGTCATGTTTCACAAATGCCTGCCCATTGTATATTCCCATGTGCTGAGCATGACTTCGAATGGCGACGGGGTAGGTCAGGTCATAATTTATCCTAGAGGTATGAACAAGCTAGCATCAGTTTTGGTTTCCGTTGATGCTCCTCACCTTCCTAATTGGGGCCCAAGGGACGCGGATTGTGGTTGGTTAGAGAAGCTGAAGGAAATGTCTGGGAATAGACGTCAGTAGTACCAGTGCTGTGTGATTTGTTTGTCGAACATTCGTACCTAATCACAAAATTTCCAACCGACAAACAAACGATACAACGAGGTCAAAATCCGCACGGTGGCTGGCGAAACTAATCAGCGTCTTTCCACTAATTTTCTCTTTTGTGTAATCTAGTCCCCTTCTATTTGCTCAATTGTCTCTTCAGCGTTGGCACCTTCTTTGGTCTCAAGCCGATATATATATATATATATATATATATATATATATATATATATATATATATATATATAAAGACACTAACTTGCATGCCATTTACGAGTAACTGACTAACGATAGATAGCCTATTTAAAATTCAGTAGGTTGAAACAACCCAACAAAGAGATTCATGCCAGAGACGTATAGCAACTGGAGTTTTAAAAGTAACCGACGTAAATTGTCATAGGAAGCATCTACTCAGCTAGGCTGAGTAATATTTAGAAGCAGATTGGTCTTTGAAAACAGAGCTGATCTACACGGCCCACTAAGACAAATGAAACGAAGAGGGAATATTTCATCGTGTACAAATTAACGAAGGCCCTGTTGGATCTGGAACAATGGGGCGATTCGTGGCGTCGTCGAACCTCTAAAATGATCGAAATATGGTCTGTTATTGCTCGCTAGCTGTTTCCATTAGGAAAAGACAATTTGACGAACAACCCCATTTTTAGTTTTAATTATTCATGCCATTAGAGCACAATATATTTGGGGGTACAATACACAAAATAAAGTTAGGGATCATTGTTTACCCATAGTACGGATCATCCAGTGACTTGAAGTGAGAGGGAAAACGCGTTACCAAGGTGTCGGCTTTCGGACGGTCTTAAACCTGACGTTGAGTGGTAAGTGGGCCGATGTAGACTGATATCTTGGAAAAATATCTGCTGAGAACAAAAGTGTCGGCTCAGGGAGAGAATCGCGACCGTTTCAGCCGTGATCAAGAATAGATTTCCCTGGTTTGTATACAGTACCTCCTGAGCATATAGAACTGCATAACCTCAAGATAAACTGTGTGGAATGTCCAATGTTCCCGATAGCGAGAGCCCCCACGTAGATTAGGACTGGTTATTCTCAGTGCGTGTGCTGGTCTATTGGTGAACAAGTTGGTTCCAATCAGCCATCTCTGTGACTGAGTGTTTAACCGTTGTAGAACAGTAACCAATCTTTATGTGCGTGGGGTCTGGGGCTAAACAATCGAAGGGGAAAACAAGGGAAACGGAGGCCGATCTCGGTCATCCACTCGAGACCATTCAGGTTGCACGTGCAAAATATTTACCCAGTGCAATATTAATTTCTATGGGCAAGTAAACAGCACTAAATTAATTTCGGTGATGAACTGAGTCACTCTTATTCTCAAGATTCTTTCAACCCAATTGTGATAGGCAGTCTTCGCAATTCCCCTTCGGTAGGGTAAATAAGTTTTGAATACATTGTGCAAACCTCCTATCCGCGGCGTTTCCCATGGCGAACAAATTAATCTGGTCGTTATGACAACCCGTTTGTTTTGAGAAGAGAGATAAGTCCTCAGACCAAATTATGTAGCATGAACTTATCAGAAAAACAACAAGAACTTTTTTGGAGTGCATGATTCTTGCTGAACCAGTACTATGTTTGGCCACATTCCTGATTCTGCCTGGACAAATAATCTTACTCCGAATGAACAAAATTTGATCAAATGGCAATCGATGACGTGGAATTAATTTTAATGGTTTACACAGTTCATTGACTCCTTACGTACATTCCTGGTGGGTCCGTGGGAGGATGAGAATTTTAAGTTCACAATAAGTTTCCTCTATGAAGTAAACTTGGGCAAACAATAAGTGAACAATGGTCAGTCAATTAATGCCAACCATTCTCGTTCTTACTGGGTATTGCGAAATTTTTTAGAATAACTGATGCGCTGAAAACGAGACATTAAGAGGAGATTTTGTGAACTCGAACGTCTACATTTTTAAATGTGAACCGGAAACGGGTCAGATGATTTCAGCCTTCCTCCTTCAGTAACTGCTGAAAGCAATGCCCGAACTAGCGGATATTTGGAAATCGAATATTGGAAAAGATTCCAAACCGGATTATACATTATCCTTCTGCTAGAATAGTCATTTTAAATGCAAGATGACTATTTGTTTTTTGGTTCTGAAGAACGGTCGCTTTCATTATTGTCATCGGTAGTGGACCCTACGAAGTCGACCGCGCTCTGGATTACACCTATCCTATCAAACGTAGTCCAATACGGAATCCCATTTTGATTTACTGAAATCAGGTTTGGGCTTTTCCTAGCACTATACCATGAAATGTCTGATCCCAAATATTCTTCCAGGAATCTTGTGATGCGCCTGTTTCAATAATTTCCCCACGCAAAGGTCGATGAAGTGACCTGTAGAAACTATCCCGATTACTTGAACTTTCAATATAGCAGAAAACTTAGTCTCACTAGCTTTACGCACGATATGGGCTGTACACGGCTACGGGCAGCAGAACAAATTCCAAATGTATAACCGTGTTTATCGTAATTTCGTGATTCTAAACAATGCAATACATAAAAATACATAAATGCAATGACTTACAGCCAGGTGAGCAACCAAGGGCAACAGTACAGAAAGTTATCCGAAAAATCGGGACAGCGCAGTCATAAACGGTCCACTCAGCAAGGAGTCATGCGAAACTGTAGCGCAGCACGGTTGCGGTACAGACAGTGGGTCAAGAAGCGTAAGTGAAACGTTCTGCAAATTTTTCTTACAAGGGGAATGTTCAATCATAGAACAATCGAGTCGGGAACATAACGTAAAATGTTCACGCACCATACGTCGGAAAGGGGTAAATCTGAACAGTCAGGAATGAATGAAAAAAGACACCTAGGCGACGGAGCAAACGCGGTGGTGTTATATACTAACGCGCGGAACTTGCCAAAACCGCTGACGAACAGAAAGCATCAATAGTTGCCGTCACGGAAACGTGGCTTTCTGAAGAAGACCATGTGCCAGGCCTAATAAGTAACAGCTTTGCAGCCTACAGGCAGGATCGGGAACAAGATTGCCTTGGTGGTGGAGTAGCCATCCTCGTTAGGTCAGGTGCAAACCACCTTGAGTCCCAGACCAAGATGTGCACTCGCAATATCCAGCTATGCGCCGTTACGATCATCCTTCCAGGCAGAAGGGTTAACGTCGTCTGTGTCTACAGGGCACCAAGCACAAACCACGAAGAGGACGTTTGCTTGCTGCGGACTTTGACTGAACTAGTTAAGGACGCACAAAAGACCCTCATAGTGGGTGACTTCAATCTTCCGCACATCGACTGGGTGGCTGAGGTCTGCGTGCCGGGATCGGAGGAGCAAAGCTACTTAGAATGGCTGCATGACAATGCGTTGCATCAGCATATTAGGGAGAATACCAGATATAGGACTGGATGCGTTCCATCCCTGCTGGATCTAGCTATAACGAACTTCCCCAACGATGTGGCTGGGCTGCATTATTGTGCACCGCTGGGAAAGAGTGACCACGTGTGTGTCAAAATAGTTCTATGCATGCGGCAACCGAAGGTACCCTCAAGGCTGATTAGGAATTTCGGTAGTATGGACATAGATAGGCTTCGTAATAGGGCGATGGGTTTGACCTGGGACGCGCCAGAGGAGGCTACTGTGGAGGAGCGCTGGCAGGCCATAAAAGGATCCCTGACTGCCCTACAGGAAGAGTTCGCACCCTTCAAACGAAGGAGTGGGGAGGGCAAGCCCATGTGGTGGAAGGCTGCAATAGCCAAGGCCATCAGACGTAGAAACCGCTCTTGGAACCAGTACAAAGCTTCCGGCAGCCAGCTAGCCTGGAATCGCTATACGAAGCTGAGAAACGAGACTGTAAGCCTTTTGAGAACTTCTAAACGGGAATTTGAGCTGAAATTGGCCCAGTCTGTAAGACAACAGCCGAAGAAGTTCTACAGCTATGTACAGTCTAAAGGCTCAACAAGAAATGCCGTAGGTCCGCTATCCACTAGAGAATATGGTATTGTCACTGACGACCAGGGCAAAGCAGACGCCCTGGGGGAATACTTTGGTAGTGTACATAGGATAGATAGTGGGGTACTAGTAGATCTGGCGCTGATACATCCTCCTCAGTTAAACGAGCTAGATCTTTCAGAGGAATGCGTGCGTAAGTACCTACAGGAGTTAAACAGCCACAAGTCAGCGGGCCCAGATGGCATTCATCCAGCTATCATCAAGCCGTTGGCGGATATCATAGCTCCATCGGTATGCAGATTGTATAGATCCACGCTGGACCAGGGAAAGCTGCCTCAGGACTGGAAAGTCGCGGCAGTCGTGGCAATACATAAGAGTGGGCCTAAGTCGGATGTGCAGAACTACAGGCCGGTAAGCCTAACTAGCATTCTCTGTAAAGTTCTCGAGAAGATCATCCGTGCTCATATCTGCCAGCACTTACTGCAGCACTCCATGCTAAGCCCGGCGCAGCATGGATTCCTGAAAAATAGATCTTGCCTGACCAATCTCCTGTGCTTCTTAGATGAAGTAACTCGACGACTGGACGAAGGTAAGCATGTTGAGGTATGCTACCTCGACTTTAGCAAGGCGTTCGACTCCGTTAATCATCGTCTTTTGCTATGCAAGATGGAGACTTTCGGGATAGGTGGGCCAGTATATAGGTGGCTGGAGGACTTCCTCTCACACAGGACGCTTTATGTCAAAGTGGGGGACAGGTGCTCCAGTTTGGTGAACGTCACCAGTGGTGTACTTCAGGGATCCGTCCTAGGCTCGGTCCTATTCTTGTTATTTATTAATGACCTAGCATCCACTCTTCAATCGCCCAGCTTTATTTTTGCGGATGATGTGAAGATTGTTGGATCTAAGGGTAGGGCGGACTTGGGCAGGGAAATAGGCACCGTCCTAAACTGGGCATACAAATGGGACTTACCTCTAAACGCTCAAAAAAGCCATTTGTTGTCAAGGGCAACAGAGAGCCTAACTGTCGCTCATGATCAAGGGCTGTTCACCGTAGAGGCAGCCAGTAGGGTTAAAGACCTGGGGGTCATCATGAACACTGACTTCAAATGGTCGGAGCAGTTCAACGCTGCTGCTCGTAAGGCTCGTAGGGAGCTCTTTCGACTGCGATCAGCTTTGTCTTGCCGGAAGCCAGAGGTATTCGTACCTATTTACATGGCTATAGTACGACCTCACTTTGAAGGTAGAGTGCAGGCTTGGTCACCCTTCTACAAAAAGGACGCCGCCTGCCTCGAGATAGTCCAACCTCCCGCCACGCGAATGGTTGAAGGGCAGAGGGGTAAGACTTACGAGCAGAGACTCTGTGACCTGAATCTCTTCTCGTTGGAAAGGAGGAGAAGTCGGGGAGATCTCATAGAAACGTTCAAGGTAATGAAGGGATTTTCTGGCCTCAGACCAGATAGTCTATTCCAATTGGCCGTAGACTCCAGAACAAGGGGACACGAAAAGAAGTTGATAAAAGCCCGATCTAGGTTGATGGCTAGATCGCACTTCTTCAGCAACCGGGTTGTGAACAGTTGGAACGGTCTGCCTGGTGAAATGGTAGATCTGCAGACAGTCCAATCCTTCAAATGTGCCCATGATCGCAAGTGGTACGAGATCTTTCCTTGTAGTGAGCCTTGAGAATATCAACTAGATGGATGACGGGTAGCACTGTGGTCCTTCTGGAGTATGTTTTAGCAGACTTTTTCCCTCATTGCATACTGTCTCAGTGAACGCTCACGATGCATAATGTCTCTCGCAGTTGATGTGCGATGAGGTTTTCCGTTTCCCTCTCATTTTTAGCGGGGATTCGACGAAATACACTTGGCAGTGGTGGGTGCATAACTGGTGTGCATACCATCGAAGGAATTCTGGACGCTCGATTGGCCGTGGCCATTACCTGTCCTGTGCAGACTGAACTGAACTGAACTGAACTGAACTGAACTGTGTCAGTACAGTAAAAACAGGGAATTGGATCACAAGTATTCGAGGTTCATGAGGGATATACACGCTACTCACGAGTAAGACAAGCGAAGATGTCGTCGAAAATACAAATTACAAAAAGTAATTTACACTGCTTCGGGTTGATGGAAGACTCTTCCACGAACTCAGAGTTGAACATACGCTCCGAGCTCATATCCAATTCAGTGGCCGTGACATGACTAACATTGGCCGTCGCGTTACAAGGACGTTGGCACGAAGTCGGTCCTAATATCACCCATTCTAGAGGTCCTCTCACGCCATAAGGATCATCTGGACTGCCCGTTCGTTGTTCTAGCACCCAATGTGCCTTTGGAACGTCGGCACCAATGAGAATACGGATGTCGGAGTCATCAATGGCTGGCATCAGGACTTCTTGCAGATGACTCCAAACTTCTAAATCTTGCTTTAGGTTGAGTGGTCTCAGTTTAGGCAAGTTTTCTACTGCCCACGCTCGGCGGACTTGGATGACTTCCTGACCGTCTAGCGAAGTTAATGTAAAGGATACAGTGCGCGCTTTGGTTACACAATTACTATCGATGGTCTTAACCGTCAGAAGCTCAGGCTTCCCATTGAGACCCAATTTTGTCAGGAGCGACTGGTCTACGAAAGTTGTGTCCAATCCATTGTCCAGCAATCCATTCACTGTGACCTCCCCTAAAGGACCTCGGAGGCGGACTGGCAATATAGCAAGGGAAATTCGACGGCCGGCCGTACTTTCGTCTGCTAATACGTGACCAACCGAAGCAGTGTTGTCTGTTGGCAGGTTTTGGTCACGATTAGATTCTGGGGTTTTTGGTCGATGTAGCATCGGGTGGTGTTGGCCTACACGGCCCTTCAGGCCACACGTCTTTCGCGAACGGCAGTTTTTAGTTACATGATTAGGCTTTAAGCATGAAAAACAAATTCATCTTCTTCACGGCATTATACGTGTCTATTACCTGTAAGTCTCGAAATTCGCTACACTGGTCCACGTAGTGGGGATTTCCACATATAGGGCAAACTTTGTTGGGGGTCAGCTTAAGACTGGTGGCTAGATGACATGATTGTGGCTACTCGCTTGGTGGAGTATAGACTGCTAGCAGGCTTTCGAGAATCTGGTTGTCTAGACGCAGAAATGGCCGGTCGAGATACGTAAACGAGGCTAACCAAGGCAGCATCACCCTGATCGCTGACAAAACTCGTTAGTTCATCGAAAGTGGGCTCCCGTCCCGATCTGAGAATGAAGGATGCCCGGTCGAACCATCTAGACTGAACACTGGTGGGCAGTCGTTGCACAATAGCGCTCAGCGTCCGGCAGGCATTCAGATCAGCCTGGTAGCCGAGGCTCTTCATCGTGGCCGAACACACCTTCATCTGATCCGCCAATTTTACCAGCGCCTTGGTATCAGTTTGCTTCAGCACAGAGCCGTCACTTAGCTCATCGATACATTTTCTGGCAATCACGTGAGGCCTGCCGAACCGGCGTTCTAGTATGCGTATGGCTTCGTCGTAGCCTTCCTGCGGCTCAAGGACCGTGCACCACCGAATGGCTTCAGCTGGCTCCCCCTCACAGGCCGAAATCAAGTAATCGAGGAGGTAGGCGGGGTCGTTATTGTACCTAGCGACTGTGGACTGGAAATTTCTCATGAAACCAATGAAATCCACGGGATTTCCATCGAATTTGACTGATCGGCGAGCAGGCAGGCTCACACAAGCTTGCAACAGCCTGGCGGTCTCGCTGACGTGGTCGAATTCCCTGGATTTAGCGGGCAGAACACGTATTTCCGGTCCGTTCAGTGTAATTTGGTCTTCCTGCCTTGTTTTTGACCCTGGTAAGGACATGACATAATCGTGAACAATTTTCAGTCTTTCACTGCGAGGTGGCGTAGGTGGCAGTATAGGCTCCGATCCAAAACTGCAATTATCGTCGGACAATTCTTTGACGATTTCATCCTTGACTTCATTTATGCGTTTGGCAGCCTCGGCCTCCAGCTCTAACTGCTTAATCTTCAACCTGGCCAGTCGCAGTTCACGTTGTAGCTCTGGTCTGGAGGTTGAGCCATTTGCTGACTGAGCCTCTCCGAGGTTTGCTGGATGAGCCTCCATGCGGTTTGCTAAAGAAGCCTCCGTGCGGTTTACTGAATGAGCCTCCATGCGGTTTGCTGGATGAGCCTCCATGCGGTTTGCTGAATGAGACTCCATGCGGTTTGCTGAATGAGCCTCCATGCGGTTTACTGAATGGGCCTCCATGCGGTCTACTGAATGAGCCTCCATGCGGTTTGCTGAATGAGCCACATTGCGGTTTGCTGAATGAGCCTCCATGCGGTTTACTGAATGAGCCTCCATGCGGTTTACTGAATGAAGCACCATGCGATTTGCTGAATGAGCCTCCATGCGATTTGCTGACTGAGCCTCCCAGTAGTGTTTCGGCAAACCAGGCAATTCATCATTAGAAGACTGTATACTGGACGTAATTGACTCCATTTCAGACAAATATTGGTTACTGGCTAACTGTAGAAACTATCCCGATTACTTGAACTTTCAATATAGCAGAAAACTTAGTCTCACTAGCTTTACGCACGATATGGGCTGTACACGGCTACGGGCAGCAGAACAAATTCCAAATGTATAACCGTGTTTATCGTAATTTCGTGATTCTAAACAATGCAATACATAAAAATACATAAATGCAATGACTTACAGCCAGGTGAGCAACCACCTTCTTTGGTCTCAAGCCGATATATATATATATATATATATATATATATATATATATATATAAGACACTAACTTGCATGCCATTTACGAGAGTAACTGACTAACGATAGATAGCCTATTTAAAATTCAGTAGGTTGAAACAACCCAACAAAGAGATTCATGCCAGAGACGTATAGCAACTGGAGTTTTAAAAGTAACCGACGTAAATTGTCATAGGAAGCATCTACTCTGCTAGGCTGAGTAATAGTTAGAAGCAGATTGGTCTTTGAAAACAGAGCTGATCTACACGGTCCACCAAGACAAATGAAACGAAGAGAGAACTATAAGAAATGAAAATCACAAAACTCTCATTTTTTACTCATGCAAACACAGACGCTGTCTTTGCTCGCTTGTCGTGCACAGATTCGAAATGAAACCCACGGTTCAATCGGGAGTATTTCATCGTGTACAAATTAACGAAGGCCCTGTTGGATCTGGAACAATGGGGCGATTCGTGGCGTCGTCGAACTTCTAAAATGATCGAAATATGGTCTGTTATTGCTCGCTAGCTGTTTCCATTAGGAAAAGACAATTTGACGAACAACCCCATTTTTAGTTTTAATTATTCATGCCATTAGAGCACAATATATTTGGGGGTACAATACACAAAATAAAGTTAGGGATCATTGTTTACCCATAGTACGGATCATCCAGTGACTTGAAGTGAGAGGGAAAACGCGTTACCAAGGTGTCGGCTTTCGGACGGTCTTAAACCTGACGTTGAGTGGTAAGTGGGCTGATGTAGACTGATATCTTGGAAAAATATCTGCTGAGAACAAAAGTGTCGGCTCAGGGAGAGAATCGCGACCGTTTCAGCCGTGATCAAGAATAGATTTCCCTGGTTTGTATACAGTACCTCCTGAGCATATAGAACTGCATAACCTCAAGATAAACTGTGTGGAATGTCCAATGTTCCCGATAGCGAGAGCCCCCACGTAGATTAGGACTGGTTATTCTCAGTGCGTGTGCTGGTCTATTGGTGAACAAGTTGGTTCCAATCAGCCATCTCTGTGACTGAGTGTTTAACCGTTGTAGAACAGTAACCAATCTTTATGTGCGTGGGGTCTGGGGCTAAACAATCGAAGGGGAAAACAAGGGAAACGGAGGCCGATCTCGGTCATCCACTCGAGACCATTCAGGTTGCACGTGCAAAATATTTACCCAGTGCAATATTAATTTCTATGGGCAAGTAAACAGCACTAAATTAATTTCGGTGATGAACTGAGTCACTCTTATTCTCAAGATTCTTTCAACCCAATTGTGATAGGCAGTCTTCGCAATTCCCCTTCGGTAGGGTAAATAAGTTTTGAATACATTGTGCAAACCTCCTATCCGCGGCGTTTCCCATGGCGAACAAATTAATCTGGTCGTTATGACAACCCGTTTGTTTTGAGAAGAGAGATAAGTCCTCAGACCAAATTATGTAGCATGAACTTATCAGAAAAACAACAAGAACTTTTTTGGAGTGCATGATTCTTGCTGAACCAGTACTATGTTTGGCCACATTCCTGATTCTGCCTGGACAAATAATCTTACTCCGAATGAACAAAATTTGATCAAATGGCAATCGATGACGTGGAATTAATTTTAATGGTTTACACAGTTCATTGACTCCTTACGTACATTCCTGGTGGGTCCGTGGGAGGATGAGAATTTTAAGTTCACAATAAGTTTCCTCTATGAAGTAAACTTGGGCAAACAATAAGTGAACAATGGTCAGTCAATTAATGCCAACCATTCTCGTTCTTACTGGGTATTGCGAAATTTTTTAGAATAACTGATGCGCTGAAAACGAGACATTAAGAGGAGATTTTGTGAACTCGAACGTCTACATTTTTAAATGTGAACCGGAAACGGGTCAGATGATTTCAGCCTTCCTCCTTCAGTAACTGCTGAAAGCAATGCCCGAACTAGCGGATATTTGGAAATCGAATATTGGAAAAGATTCCAAACCGGATTATACATTATCCTTCTGCTAGAATAGTCATTTCAAATGCAAGATGACTATTTGTTTTTGATTTGTAGCGGTTGCCATCTTCGTTCAGACTTTTACCACGTTTATTGTTTAACTGAACGCTGACTGCCAAGCGCGGTTGCCATTTGACCGTTGCTCTTGCGCACGCTCTCACGCACGCTCCCAAATACACGCTAACCACTATCTCTCCCAATCGCCTTCTCAATCTCACGGGTCGTGGAGAATACTGTTCTGGTTAACATATTTGTGCAGTGCCGCACATAAGAGTAACTTGCAGGTGGTCCACGCAGTACAAAGGACCGAAGCACGCGTTTACTAAGGAAACGGCGAAGTAAGGTCTAATCAACCTTACAATTAATGAGCCCGACGTGATCCTCAGGTCACGTGAGTTTCCTTGTTTTCTACCGTTGAAGGTCCCGTCTGCGTACGTTTTTGTGTTTTATTGTTTCCCTGTCTGTTGACTATTTTGGGTCGGTTTACGAAATAATTTTTTTTTTCCATACATTTTCGGTGTCTAGTTCGTCGTGATTTTTGTTCTTTTCACGCGAAGAATATAGTGCCCCATTGATCGTTGGTTTCTTTTCCCGTCTGTGTTCGATAAAGCAATCGCTATATCTACTGAACGGAAACCCTGCTCAGACCCCACCGTTGGGGCGATCACGCTGCACATACCGGCATTCACACCTGCTGATCCAAAACTCTGGTTCACGCTGGTCGAGTTAGAATTCGAAAACTGCCGTATAACCAGTGACGCCAGCCGTTTCAGGTGGGTAGCAGGCCGCCTCCCGCCGGAGGTCACAATGCAAGTAAGGGACGTAATAATCTCTTCCCGAAGCTATGAGGCTTTAAAGGAGGCTGTCATTGCCCGCACGACCCCAACGCAAGACCAACGTATGCAACAACTTCAAAACGTTCGGCTCGGAAGTAGGAAGCCCTCCGAACTGCTGCGTGAGATGCAGCGCTTCAGAGGACCGACAGTAGGTGAGGACCCGCTCTTGAGGGAACTTTGGCTGCAGCGTTTGCCGCATAACATTCCACTTTTACTAAGTGCCACGCGCAAATGCTCGCTAGAGGAAACTGCAGCGATAGCTGATGACATTATGTCACGATACAACCCCGCTGTAGCTGGAGTAACCAGGCCGTCCGTCGCAACGGTGCCTGCCTTGCCAACATCTAACGAACTCGCGTCAGTTTTGTCTAGAATTGATGCGAGCCTGCAACACCTAGCAGTTAGAAGTGGGTCACAGGAACAACACAATGCACGCTCACCTAGGCTCCATAGTCCGTCATTGCGGCGCCATTTCGTCGGTTCTTCAAAAGTAGGATATTGTAAATACCACAGTCGCTTCGGTGAGGGAGCCAAACGATGCGAACCAGGGTGTACGTTTCCCGGTGCTCATCAGGGAAACTAAACCCCCGGCCCGTGGTGGCGACCCACGAAGCCGGGTATCACACCAATAGTCGTCTTTTGAACGTAAGGGACATCATTTCAAATAACCTATTCCTTGTAGATACCGGTGCCGAAGTGAGCGTCCTCCCCCGAGCGAAAGACGACAATAGCACACCGCAGGCCCAAACACTACGCGCTGCGAATGGCACGGCCATCCCAACGTTTGGCCAGCGGTCGCTCACCTTGAACTTGGGTTTAAAGCGTAATTTTCGTTGGGTATTCATCATCGCCGACGTCCCGTACCCAATTCTGGGCATTGACTTCCTGCAGCACTTTGACTTGTTAGTTGATGCACGGCGCCGCAGAGTGGTGGATCGTCAGACCACTCTCGCCGTTGCGGGTCATAATTCGCGAGTAAATCACGTCACGCCCTTTTACGTTCAACCACCGGCACACCAACCTTATGGCGAACTCATCGCCGCCTACCCGGCCATGTTTCGGCAGGCCGGGCCTCTCCCAGCAGTGACGACCAGTGTCACTCACCATATCGATACTAAGGGACCCCCAGTGTTCAGTAGGCCGCGTCGGTTAGCACCAGATAAGCTTCGTGTTGCACAGGCCGAATTCGAACATATGCTAGAACTGGGTATAATACGCCCTTCTAGTAGCCCTTGGGCTTCTCCCCTTCATATGGTTCCTAAGTCTAGTGGCGACTGGCGACCCTGTGGTGATTACAGAGCGCTTAACAAAGTCACCGTCCCGGACCGATACCCGATTCCCCATATACAGGATCTTACTTCGTCTTTATCAGGTTGCTCCGTCTTCAGCCGTATCGATTTGGTTCGGGCGTACAACCAGATCCCGGTAGCAGAGGCCGATATACCTAAAACTGCCGTCACTACACCTTTCGGGCTGTTCGAGTTTCTGCGAATGCCGTTTGGACTCAGCAATGCAGCCCAGACCTTTCAACGGGTCATGCACGAAGCAACTCGTGGTTTGGAAAATGTCCACGTATACCTGGATGATATTTTGGTGGCGAGTTCTTCAGAGCAAGAGTACGCTACACACTTACGAGCACTTTTCGAACGCCCTAGCCAGCACGGCGTTACGATCAATATCGCGAAATGCGAATTAGGCCGGTCTGATATCACTTTCATAGGACATTCTATTTCATCCTCGGGTATCCGCCCTCCGTCAGATGAAGTTTCCGCTTTTCGCGACTACCCTGAACCCCAATCTTTTCGCCAGTTGCGTCAGTTTGCCGGCCTGGTGAATTTCTACCGCCGATTTATTCCTCACTGTGCGGAAATGATGCAACCCCTCACCGACCTGTTGCGCGGAGGTAAGCGGAAGTTCGTGTTTCCCGACACGGCACAAGCCGCATTCGCCTTGGTCAAAGATGCTGTCGCCAACACAGCACTCGTTACCCACCCCGACCCTTTGGCTCCTATTTCGGTAGTGACGGATGCCTCGGACACAGCGGTTGGAGCAGTACTGCAACAGTTCGTAGATGACTCTTGGCAACCTTTAGCATTCTTCTCCAAGCGCCTACAACCCTCGGAATCAAGGTACAGCACGTTCGGTAGAGAGTTATTAGCCATCTACTTGGGAATCCGTCATTTTCGACATGCACTCGAAGGCCGTTCGTTCACGGTGTTTACAGACCACAAGCCTTTGGTTTAAGCACTGAAGTCAGCTTCCGATCGATGCTCACCACGCGAGATTCGCCACTTAGACTTTGTCTCGCAGTTTACTGTGGACATACGACACGCCTCTGGAGTACTTAATCCCGTCGCAGACGCCTTATCGCGCGTATATCAACTAAGTCTGTCACAAACGCCTAACATCAATTTGAACGCAATGGCACAGGCTCAAACTATGGACCCTGACATCGAACAACTTCGTCAAAACGGTTCTTTGAGTTTAACCACAGTGCCTATCCCAGCTTCCCAGAATACCATCGTGTGCGATGTGTCGCAAGGTCGCCCTAGGCCAGTAGTTCCTGCTGCCCACCGTTATCCTACGTTCATGACACTCCATAATCTGGCTCATCCGGGTGTGACTGCCTCGGTGAAACTGATAACTGAGCGTTTTGTTTGGCACAATGTCAAACGAGATGTCCGTCAACGGGCTCGTGCTTGTCTGCAGTGTCAACGTGTTAAGACCCATAGACACACTAAGGCGGCGTTATCCAGGTTCCCAGAACCTGAAACACGTTTTCATCATGTGCACGTCGACCTCGTAGGACCACTCCCACCTTCGCTTGGGTACGTTTACATGCTCACATGCGTGGATCGTTTTACTCGCTGGCCGCAGGCCATCCCTATCCCTCGTCCCACCTCGGAAGAGGCCGCGAAAGCTTTTCTGACCGGTTGGGTTAGTCATTTCGGTTGCCCGGCAATAGTGACCACCGATCGCGGTCCACATTTTGACGGCGCTTTCGGCAGCCTACTCGCTACGCTCGGTTGCCAACACGTTAAGACGACAGCTTACCACCCTCAGGCCAATGGTATGGTTGAGCGTTTCCACCGGCAATTAAAAGCCGCCCTTCGAGCAAACGGTAACCCCCTTTGGAGTGAAACACTATCATTAGCACTCTTACGTCTGCCTAGTACCATTAAGGAGGTGTTACACACAACACCAGCCGTACTAGTATATGGTTGTACACTTCGTCTGCCTGGGGAGTTGGTAGCCCCCTCACCAACCGTGACTTTCGACTACGGTGACTATGCTCAGAGCCTTACGCAGCACATGCGAGTGCTCAAGGCCAGTCCGCCGCGTGAACAACAGCCTACAAGCTATGTCCCAACTGCGTTAGGAACCGCTACTCATGTATTCCTTCGCGTCGATGGCGTTCGATCACCACTACAAGCGCCATACACTGGCCCGTTTCGGGTGATAAAACGTAGGGCAAAAACATTTGTCATAGACATCAACGGACGACACGACACCGTATCTATCGACCGTCTCAAGCCTGCCGTCATTGAGGGCAAGCCGCTCGGCCAATTTACACCTGCTCAAGTCGCTCAGTCACCTGCATCGAGCGAGTTACTACTGGGAAGTTCGCCATGGATTTACCAAAAAAAACAGACCCGTGAAATTACAATCGGTAGTTATGGTTTCATTTTCTTCTGGTCTCCTAGCGACTACAACAACACCGAACATCGTTTGTGTGTTGTTATTACGGTCCAACATCCGCCGGCGCCCTCAGGCGCTATTTTGTTCCAGTTTACCTTGCCCTCTCTCAGACGGATCTAACAAGTCACATTGGCTTCATCCGTAGCCTGGCTGACTCCCGTGCACGTTCAAGGAGCCAACCGCTCACTGGACAACGGGACGATTGGTCAGCCTGGTACTGGAGACGGCAACTGGACGCCTTTTTGGATGGACCTGACGAGGCATTTTCCGGCTTGCATACGTATGAGACCCGTGGGCGCCAAAACACAGTTGGACCGACGCACATCGGACCTCGAGAGTGCAGGCACCGGTAAACTCATCAGCAGTCGTTCGACGTCAACAACAATATGACGGAGAAGCTATGAGGAGTTCCTGGACAATCAATAATTCCGGCTTACCATCACGATCGAAGCCCAACTCCGTCGGACTTCTAGGAGGAGGCCCCTGTAGCGGTTGCCATCTTCGTTCAGACTTTTACCACGTTTATTGTTTAACTGAACGCTGACTGCCAAGCGCGGTTGCCATTTGACCGTTGCTCTTGCGCACGCTCTCACGCACGCTCCCAAATACACGCTAACCACTATCTCTCCCAATCGCCTTCTCAATCTCACGGGTCGTGGAGAATACTGTTCTGGTTAACATATTTGTGCAGTGCCGCACATAAGAGTAACTTGCAGGTGGTCCACGCAGTACGAAGGACCGAAGCACGCGTTTACTAAGGAAACGGCGAAGTAAGGTCTAATCAACCTTACAGATTCTGAAGAACGGTCGCTTTAATTATTGTCATCGGTAGTGGACCCTACGAAGTCGACCGCGCTCTGGATTACACCTATCCTATCAAGCGTGGTCCAATACGGAATCCCATTTTGATTTACTGAACTCAGTTTTGCACCATTCATGAACATTTCTATATTCCTTTTGTGGTTTTTTCTCCGCTTTTCCTAGCACCTATACCAAGAAATGTCTGATCCCAAATATTCTTCCAGGAATCTTGTGATGCGCCTGTTTCAATAATTTCCCCACGCAAAGGTCGATGAAGTGACCTTTGCTTGTTAGTTGGGTACGGTTGTGTAATTCTCGTTCCCAAGGTGTCCTTTTGTAACAAGGACGACAACGCACGGCAGGATACTTGTATTCCCACGGTCACACAAGTCGAGTCATGGCACACATACAGTCGCTTATATAGGCTTTTTTCCAGACTGCGCGGCACCAAGATTACTATTGTCGCTGCTTGAGCGCTTCGGCTGCATTCTGTCCATTTGCCTGTGGCCGATGGCTTGCTTCTCTTGCCCGTCATTTCCCTTCGGTTGGTCCGACTGTCTCAGTTGACGGCTCGATCGGCAGCCCTTCACCTGAGCTATCTTGCTGGTTGCCGGAGGTCCCACTGCTTCCTCTCTGGTCGTCTGTGTGCTTCTTTTTGCCTGCTTCGGGACGCCTCCGACATATTCGCCACCTGTTCTCTTGTCTGTGGCCCTTGTTTGGTTCGTTCGTTCGCCTTGATGTTTACGCCGTTCCCTGGCCCCAGCATTCCCCGTTACACTTTTAATTGTACTGTCACAAAAACGATATCCACTGAACAAGCTATGCATTTTTATTCCTGTAAAGCGAACCAGGTCACGGATTAGCAAAATATATGAATAAGTTTCGTTGGAATTAGGAGCTTTGGATTAAACTTCAATATGCAATGGGGCATTGATCTCAGATCTACCTTGGTCAGACAATACTCAGACACTCAGTACGTAATGTGGACTGCTTCCGGAAAAAACATAAGGAGCTTCAATACAGTCAACCGCATGTCGATTGTGGAGACGCTTCGTAATAATCCAGTTCTACTGGATAATATGATTGAAGTAAACTGTTATGTGCCAAATTGCAGCTAAAATATGGTTGTCGTTGGAGGAACTACTAACATATTCCTAATTTTTCCGTGGTTTGTTTAGATTCTGAGGCAGAATTGGTCATTTCATGGGTGAATGCCTGATTTTTCCTTTGTTTAGGAAAACTGATTGAATCGAAGTGGACGTGTTCAAATAACTTCACTCCATCCATAGATTTTATCCGCTGACAGCGCCCAATCACTCTTTGAATGTGTACGGGAATTCTTTCTTTGAGATGACTGAGCAGCGGTTTAGGCCAGTTGAATACAGCTTGGTTGAATAGATTTAATTTTGCAGATTTTGACAAACTTTAAATGGGACAGAGCAAACTGAATAATTTAGGCATCGTCGATGAACCAGCTACATATCTCACGAACACAACCCAATGGCGTTAGACAATTTTCAACAAATAACACAACAAGGTAGCTTCTTTCATTGTTAGCAATGATACTTACGACCAGTTAGTAAATTTTATTTTATCTAGAATTTCCGAGGTCCCTACTATGAGATTCCTAATTTGCTTTGAATATTACTCGAGAAAATGACATGAATTAGTCCTGAATTTGTTGTTTCGTGTGTCCCATTCGAACAGTATTTCACACGTTTTACGTATGCGATCGAGAAGATCGGAGGGAATGCCTGAATTTGGCAATTTATTTATATTTTTACTAATAAACTGGATCAAAATGACCAAATATTTCCAATGGTTACCACTTTCCTCGTATTTAAGATAACTCCATGTGTGGCCTCGGTTTTCGCAGTGAAGTCATTTGAACACTGTAAGCTAAAACTCATTGGGTTTCGGAAGTATAGATAAAATGGTGAGTAGGATCATTTAGGAAAACCTAACCTATATTTTCCAACTCTTCGTACCCCAACTGTTCGTTAGAAATCGTCAGCCACTATGGTAGTGATAAATGTGCCTATGCTAAAAGTTCAAAAAACACTCTTTTACAACGTGGGAATATTTCATTATAATTGGTCTGATAGTACTTTGTACTGACATGGACATTTTTCATCAAGTTAAAACGTGATCTAAAGGTCATTTTAATGCAATTCGTTATTCGTTTGTATTGTTCGTCCCCAGTTAAAGAGCAAAGAGGCCATAAAATTAGGGTGCAATGATGTCTCAAGTGTTTGGGGGTAAATACACGAACCTTTGGTCGAAAAATTCCTGGGACAACGTCTACGCAGAAAGCGTTCAGAAATAAAAAACCCAGTACACAAAAATGTCAAGTCAAGTCAAGTAAAATCAAGTCTTTGCTTAATGCACCCCGACAGATGAATATTCAGCACTGCATAGCTAAACTCACAGCCATTGCACGAAAAAGAAAAGCGCAATTAAAACAACAAAAAAGCAGTGCTATTTGGGGGAGTGATTTAGGAGCTAGGACATTAAACGATGTCTGAGTTCGAAGTCAATGTTTTCAGGACTATATAAGAGGCGAGGACGATACTTGTGCAACGGTGGTCAGGTAGGCAGTCGTGACTGCATAAATCGCTTTGCGATAGTTGCGGATGGAAAAGGAGGAAGCCCACATGCTGAGATCTCTGTGAACCGGGTGAATTGAGTCATTCAGAATTCTCTCGGCGAATCGTTTGCACATTTTGTGAAGTCGGAAAATAGTAAAGTCCGAGATCTTTACGAGTTGTACAACTTGAATGGAATAATTGCCTGAGAGGCCATTTTATTGTGGTGGAATTTTCAGCATGTAGACCAGGGGATAAGACGGGAGAGGAATACAACCCGTGAGATAATATGCACACAGAGACAAAACGTTGAATAATATAATAGAGTGCAAACATTGCTTTCAAACGCAAAATGTAGTACATCAGTCTTCTCACTTTTGTGTAGACTCACGCAACACGTTCAGTCCAACAACAATTATGAGTGATAGTAATCCCAAGGTGTTTGACCGATTGTCGAAGATAAACGGCGGTATTTTTCATTTGATCGTCCGTACAGGATTCCAAAAATTTTACCTACCTAGAGTTTTTGAGGAGAGAGAAAACAATGCCTGAACATTTATGAGGATTGGAGGTTAGGCTAAGGGCCTTGGACCATTGGTCAATCTCTGAGACCAGATTAGAGCTCAGATGTAACTGATGCATCGGGATTGGGTAACTAAACCGTAACATCATCTGCATACTTCATAATGAAGGAACAGTCATTGCCAGGCACGGAAGTCGTGTAGGCGGAGAAAGAAAGGGGAGATGGATTGTATCTTGGTTCGAAACAGAGATTGAAGAGGTTCTGCCCTCGTATCTTGTGAACTGGTACCAACTGAAAATATTATCACTCAAGTCCAATGAGGGAGAGTTGTATTCCATTAGAGGCATAAATTATCGCCTGAAAGTCCTGATACACTGAACTATAGTCAGCTGTGGATGTAGTTATTCCCTGGACTACTGGCTGTAATCCTCCAATGTAATATGATGAACATTTTTGCTTATATTACTCTAGTCTCGTAATGTCAATTCACTGGACAGTTCCCAGATTGATAACTTCTCAAACACCTTTTATGGAATGGAAATACAGGCAACTGGATGAAATTTCGCCGTTCTTTCCTTGGGTTCAGGTGTGATGAGAGCTGATCTCCAACAATCACCAATCTTCTCGCAATCCAAGCATTGAATAAGTAATAATGCCACGACTGCTCAAGTACAACTGAGAAAAGATCATCAGGACCGTGGGGTTTGTTACACTTGAGTTTTGATAGCTCTATGTAAACAGCGTGAGGGGATATGTTGTGCGGGGTACAGTTGGTCAGTCTGTGGCTACGTGGGATTTTGATGCGACTGAACAACAAAGGACGCGATCACTCGTTGAGTCCGCGGTTTAGATCTGCAAAGCCGAGTTTCGGGAATGACTGTCTTATAGGGATACCACTCAAATGTTTGACAAACATCCACATTTCTCAGAGATTATTGTCGGCTAGGAGCATATGACTGTATATGCTAATAAGCCTGCGGATTTCTGAATTGTTTGTCGAAAAAAGGGTTTCCCCTGCGTGATATTTCCCAATTTTTTAGACATTTTATTCCCTACGGAGTAACCTTTTGAGAGACCGACAGGAAAACAGGTCACTACGGTTTTATACGATCAAGATTGGCGGCAATCCTAGTGGCAAAGCTTAAAACGTTTTCACAGACAGCAGCGTCAAAGTTTCTAGCTGAGAAGGGTGGAAATCATCGTAGACAACGCACAGCGAACTATCAATGTAGTTTAAACTTTTGGAAGAAAAAATCTCAAAGAAATCCCTTCAAAAAATAGCAGGGCATTTGGAAGAAATATAAGCTCTTGCACTGATCATGGAGAGAGATATATACTCATTAGTTCAGATTTATATGAGGTTGTCAAAGTAATATTGCAGAAATTTGAGTGCATGAGTACCATGTTGAAAGACGTGTACTAATTATCCACATGGTAAGTATTTATCCTTCTTAGGCGTTTCTTGAGAAGCCAGAACCGATCAATTCGGTAGCAATTGAGTCCATCGAGATGGATAACCTCGTCATCAGTATTGTCACTGAGCTAAGTTTCTTGTAGCAGTATGACTCCAAGATGCTCATATTCCCGACAGAGGACGAGGTTTTTCAAATCACCGAAGTTTCCAATGAGTGAGATTATGTTGTATTACTTTTATCTGTCTCCGAAGGGTCACTTTCCATCCGGCACGGCGTTTCTTCACTAATCCAGAAGCTTTAGCGTCAATCCAATTTATTCTTTCTCTTACTCGTTTCTCGATAAATTTTGTGGTGTGGTTGTGAACTTGATGAATTTCATAAATTCGACAGGGTACTTTGGCATTTCCTAACGGAACCATGATCGTTATGACAATCAAGTTTGATTAACACCAAAATTTTTTGCTGCGGTATAGGCTACATGTTGGTTAACCCGCTGATGGAAGTCAGGATAAAATCACGGCCAGTTTAAAAAACCTCACTTCGGCGACGAATATTTATCAGCAATAATCCCCAAAACAATAACAAAGAAAATCTGTGCCCTCAACAAAGTGACAGCATTTTCCTAGTCAGTAAATTGTATGCTATCTAAGGAGAATGAAACGATTTGAGAAGTGGCAAGTTTCAGTTGACGAGAGGCCTGCAAGAAATTCATTGCAAGGAAGAACGTTTATTGATTGCGTCAGAGAATTCAGTTCAAAAGCATGCAGTTTTGACAATCAGTTTAATCTACGGACGAATACTCAGTGCATGCGTAGCCACGAAGTGCTCAAATTATCATTATTTAAGGGAAACAATTTCTGTGAATACGTAATTCCTCCAATGCTATGGTCTCAAAATCAACACTATTGTCAGTTTGGTATGGAATACAATGTGGACAGACTTGTTAATGGATTGCAATAAGAAGAAAATCAGAAGTTGAAAATTCGTTGATGCCATTTTTGGAATGTTTCCAGAATTTCGTGAAAAGTCATTTAGAAATTCAATACTTTTCCAAAATAACCCTCCGTGCCACATTTCACGGGAGGCTTGTAAATGTTCTGGCGTGACAGGTTTCGTTTGTTTATTATTTTGTTTTAGAACTGTAAAGGCATGCACAGCATAGCGATTCAGCTAATCCAATCAGTTCGATTTTGATTATAACGCGTTTCGTTTGTTTGATATGAAAAAAAGTAATTTGTTTCTGGAAAGTAGCCACGAACAATCTCAGGCTGCCAAATGGGGAAACGCGCCGGCGGTGGGATAAACTCGATCAGAGAACTTCAAGGCCTAATGTTCACAATGATGAACACGTGACTATCGTTGGATATCGGTGCCAAGTTCTTGAGACCTAAATCCAACCACGACTATAGAAAATATGATATAAAGTTCAATATGCTAATAAAAGTTAGTGTGTCACGGCACGGATCAGTGGAACCTCGAAGTGAAACTGTCCGAGAAAGGAAACAAGATTATCAGGTTGGTATATAGTGCTTGTGTTGAAGAAATTCAACTTTAGTCATAATCTTAGTTCCTAGTTGTAATGGTACAACGTGATAGACCGGCCTAGGCTTTTTGAAGCATTTGTTACCTATTTTTGATTTTGTGGCCGAGTTACCTACAATTTGAGGTGGTTCATTGTTATTGCACGAAGTAAAACAAACTTGTGTTCTCTGCATTGGCACTCGTGGCTCGTCGATCGTCGAGTTACTCAATTACCGGACGACAATCCTGCAAACCAAGTATCACCTCTTTTCTGTATTGATTATTTTGTTCAAGCTATTGGTCTTCCCTTATACGGTCGTGCTGTCAAATTGGCCGAGCTTTTCCATTGAATAGTATTTTGCACCGTTTTCGGTGGAATCGCTCGTCTGATTTTTGTTGAAGTTACCAAAAATAACCTTAAATATTGTCTTATAGGGGTTGCCTCCTATAGCCATTATATTTTCCCACAAAACGCTTCGATCAGACGATGTCCTGCATGAAGATCTCAGATTCCCGTGATACTGTAGTTGACCTCGCAAAAATCACAACAAAAGAAGGAGTACAAAAACGCTGAAATTATCGTGTTGTGAATATTTTGGCTGAACAAAGATAAAGCTGAGGAAATGATGCAAATAGATGGTTTTCACGCGTTACGAGCCAGTCGTTCCACGAGTCTCACAAACCGCAGTGGTGGAGTTATCACATACGTGAAAATGTGATGCAGTAGGATAGTCAAACTGGCCTACGAATACTCAATCGAAAACACAAGTTGTCACAACCAAATGGAAGCTATACTTTCTGAGAAGGTTTCAGTCAATACTCATTGATAGTATTTACCAACAACATGGACCGCAGAGCAGTTATGATCAATGGATTACGAAGATTTTTTCAGTTATATAAACAAAGAAAACTCGATGCGCAATATTGAGACGAACGAGCAGAACTGTCAAATTGAAACTGCTCCTCCCAAATCTGGGAGATTTTCAAACTTGTGAATTCCACTGGTTTCATCATGTTTTTCATTCAAAATCACTCTATGTTCTGTGAGAGCCTTATGGACAACCTAGTTTGTGTTTTCAAAATTGTTGTCCGTAAGAAACTACCCCTTTTCAGTCCGATAGACTTCCCTCTCAGTTACTGAAACAACTACGAAAGAAGACAGCGCAAACCTACATATGCGAGCGAAAGTCTGAAGTAAAGTAGACATATAAGTTGACATGATTGGAAACCACAGGTCTGAAAGAACTATACGTAGAAATTATCCTGGAAAATTCCATTTGTTAGAACACGTATCGTATTATAAATTGGCATTGTGTTAATAATTCCATGGTCGGGAACCGTTACGTTGACGTCGAAATAATTACCAAGGATTATGGGTGAACACCTGTATTCACGTCTGTCGCAGCTCCTAGGACCCTCCTTCTATCAGACAGATATACAACAATTATCACACTTCGTTACCACATTTATGATATACTGATCAAAACCTCGTGTTGTTTGCATGGTGCAAGATGTTGTGTACGGGTTGGCAGAGCTGTCAGATGTATTATCTGCTTTGTTTTCGTGGTTGAGTAGATTTCTTCGTGCACCTAACTTGCGATCGCGCAATGCTTAGTGTCGTGGGAAAGTCAAGCAATTTTTTCACCTGATTTACCTTTGCTCTGTTGATGATGCAACCCTGGTGCAAACCCTACACACAAGTTCGATTCCGCATCGCGGCGTTTGACTTTTCGATGTGAGAAAAGCAAGTGGATTTTCCAATAACAGAAAAAATTCCATTCACAGTTATCTGAAGTCACACTGGAATGTGTTCAGCCATTCGATGACGTAATTCCCTCTCGGTTTTGCCTTAATAGATGGCTGAGCACTCAGATTTGACTCGGCGTGGACAGATGATAGTTCTTTTATCGATCGCCTAGTCAACCGACTAGTCGTAAATACAATTGCTGGATCAGCTACACAGTAGATCCGGTTGACAGCTGAATGCAAACATTTTCTGATCAACTCACTTACACTGACACATCATTCCTGAACGAGTATCTGACTGGCTTCAATAACTTGGCTAAGCATTTCACTGGTTTGTGTTGTGGAGCGTTGGTCATTTACAAGATTGGCCGTAGAGTTCTGTCTGATTTGTGTACTTTTCGAAGACCATACAGCTGAGGTGCTTGACTTCCTCCGGGTCTCAGTGACTTGGTTGTTGACTCGCGAATAAAGCCTGGTTGAACTAGAGTTCGCAGTTCCGTGGTACGTTTCTGTCCTAGTTTGTCTAGATCATCTGATGTTGGGTTCCTTCTCAATTAAGTATCATCCTCTAGAATAGTTAACATTTTCTGCAAGCATCATGACTTGTCCATAATCACAACTTCAATTCCCTGGGCTGGACGACGAATTGCTATGTTGGAGTTGTTCTTCAATCTATCGAGAGCTTCAGTGTGCCTGTTCGGTCACAACGGTTGCCGCTGTTGTGTTGTTGTCGCTCGATACTGGCATTCCAAATCGACCAATTTCACCTTAAACCAACACTGAGCATCCGAAACTGCCTACCTCAAAAAGGTCACTTGTTTGGAGTACCCTCCAAAGTTTTTTTGTGAATAAACGTGGTTGATTTCTCTTACTGGAATGGAATAATTCAAGTCAAACGAAAGTGCATGTAGTTGAAGGTGGTCTGGTTGAAACGAGGATGCACTACAAACATATTTTTATAAATCAACCGGAAACAGCGTTACTCATATATCATGGTTTATGGGTTTTCTATGGAAGTAATCTCTTCGAATGCAGTGAACACACTTCGTAAGGATACAGTTAAATGATGCTGGGTACATCTGGCAATCTGTTTCGAACTTATGTTTCCAACTTTTAGACGAGTTTTGGTCAACGCGTGGATCCCAAATTCTCACAATCCCAGTTTTATCCCAAATGATACTCGGTGAATATGCGATGCGCTGACGATTACCAGGTTTCCCGATGAAACCACGGCGAAATAGTGCTGTGGAATTTCCATGATGAGCAAAGCGCCGATAATGCCTGATGAGGCAGTCATGAACCATTCAGATCTCTTTATGATTGAAATTAGAAAAGAAACCTTTTCTTCAGTAAGTATGTCGGATATCAGCAGAATTTATTATTGGCACGAAGTGTCCGTGTCCTGCGTAACGGACAACCCCAGTTCAAATTTCCCGCCCTTAATTTCAATAGTGCAGTTCGAAATCAAACTGGCCACTTTCCACTTGTTGGCAAATGCTCCACCAGCCGAGCTACCACATTAAGACCATCTTAGAAGAGATAAGCTGAGTGAATATCCAGTGAAGTTCACCCATTACTCCAACGGTGCAGTACAACTGTTCCGGCTTTACCCACTGAACTAGTTGCGTAGATCACTTCTTAGTGAGATTTAAAATGCAGGTGGATTTTACACTACGTCATGCCTAGGCTTTGAGCACGCATGATAAATTATATGGATAAATGTTGTTATCCAATGCGCTGTGCCTAGACTCGAGTTGTTAGTCTCTTTGTGCCTGTGATTCAAAGCAGAACAGATCCCGAGTATCACTGGAATAGTGGTTGGGCTTTATTGGATATTCACTTGCATTATTCATACCCAATTAGTCTTGTCAGGATAGATCAGTTGGAAAAACTTCCGGACGGTGGTCGGAATATCGATGGTTCGACTTCGACTTTCACCGCTGGATTTGTTGTTGAGAAAATGCAAGTGGGTTTTCCCATGACTAAAATGGGATGCAATTTTCGTAAATAATTAATTTCATATTTTACCAAACTATTCAACTTTTTGCTAGATTCCTATCATTATGGCCTTTTACCTTCGAGGCCCAAGAGAAGTTAGATGCCAGTGATTGTTTTGCCGTAATCGAAACTGGTCCACCGGAGTAAATGCTGGAATTGAACATAATGCTTTATGCAACTGATCCTGTTCGGGTAATGGCAAGTACTGTGAGTAAAAAATGCTGTTTGGTAAAGAAAGAAACACCGAAAATCCCATTCTGCCAGTTTGCACAATTAACACAGTTTAAAGATTTTCAGATTCAACAAGTGAATGATGACCCATAGAAAGCTTTATGGATTGTGTAACGACAAATTTTGAAAGTTTAAGATACCTCAACCATAGGTGTACCATCATTTTGTGGTTTGTTTTCGGTTCTGTTCGTTCCACTACGTCTGAGTGGAACTTATCTTACACCTGTAAACTCATTTGAATTTTATGAAGCGTGCATGGACTAACAGCCGATCTTGAGGACCACAAGGTGGTTCTTCTGGAGCTATTTTCTCGGTAATACGTCTCAATTTTAGAACAAGTACCCATAGCTTCAAGAATCGATTTTTGAAATGAGTAGTACAGTGCTGTGTTTGAAAAATAAACGATTTCAAATCCTGTTTAAACTCAAGAATGAGTGGGCACTCATTGTTGATGTCATCTTAGAAAAATAAGTGGTATTTTTTTTGTTCTGCTAGATTTAAAATTGATGTTTTGCAAAGACCAAGAAGAAAACATTTAGATATGGACAAAATGAAATCTCTCGGGTGGTAGACGTGTCACTGATGAGGAATCTATAGGGATACACGACAACAATGAAAGCGATTGAGACTAGACCACTCCCACCTCGATATAGAAACTTGCGTGACGTTAGCAGCTCAGTCACTGTCTGTGTGATTTTTGGTAACTTCTACTTTGATCCCAATGACTGGGTCTCACAATGAGCGTAGTAAACTATGTTTGACAAAGGCTAGTTGGAGTTACGGTCGCAGAGGGTCGTCAGAGACAGTTGTCTCATTTGTTGGTCGGGCATCCAGGAAGACTTGGAAGAAACGGTGCGTGAAAATTGCGTGCGTACAACTGACCGGAATGCCGAATAAAACAACAGTTTTCTGTGGGTACATGCCTCAAATCGCTCGTATCCATGTGGACGCTCCGTATCGAAATCCCCGGCGATATGGGATAACTGCGGTTTCCTAATTACTGATTCTTCGATCAGTCAGCTCCAATTTATAAAGATAAAATTTTAGGTTCCTTCATCTAAATACCGCTCCCGTTTTAAATCGTTTTCTAAATAGCAATAACTTTTCTACATTTATCAACCTAACTCGTACAGTGAAAAATTGTGTAATTCTTACTCGTCTTCTCCTTGTGCGGCTGTGCTTCCTACATTGACCCTTCCAATTCACCACTGGATGCAACAGATATGTCTTTGGTCAATCGCTACTCTGATAGACCAAGGAAACGACAACCATCTAGTAAATGTTAACGGGCACAGCTTATGAATATAGCTGAGCTGGGCTCATTTCCCTGTCACTGACATCTTCAAGCCCGAAAGGGTTTCACAGGTGATATGGACACCGAAAACGTTTGATTGAGCTAGTGCAAAATGGTGACCCTCCTGTGGATCTGGAAGTCGTTCATTGTTGCACTTTGTGGAATAATTCTGTCTCATTTTTTCTCGAACCCCTTCTTCGGCTGTGGGCAGTTTTTGCAATCTAATAATTTATCGTGCAAGTATCATGGTGCATTCAACAATAATCTTTTATTATAGGGCCTACAAACCTAATCACCATCAAACAGTCAAAAGTCCGTCTGTAGTCTGTCTTACCTAATGAATATTCAGACATAATAAATCTACTTGGCTGTATCTGATGAGAGGAATTTCTCACAAATATACCCGGATTCAGAACTTGACAAAGGGTCAAGCCAAATACCTTCAGTATTTACTGTCGTAAGTTGCACACTAAATAAAAACTAATACATCCGATGGATAGTTGGCATGTCTTTTGATTTAATTTCACTAGACATGGCGTCGCGGCGTGAAAATGTTGTTGATGGAACCGCTAAACCACAATGCAATCCAAGTGAAGTTAAATACTCGGTGGAATGTTTTAAACTGTGGTATATTATTTGTAAAGAACGAGAACAATATCGGGTGGTTCTGGTTCTTAATGTTGGTGGTCTCGACAAATATTCCTGTGGCCCCTGCTTAACTGTGAACTGAAGAGCTGAACAAACTACTGTTGAACCATATTCTCTCAGTAAATTCCCGCACCATGCACCGGGCTTGATTTGGTTTACTAGCTTAAATTGAAATGTTACCGTGTTGAGATTCAATTATATTGCTGCAATAACAGGCAGCTCATTGTGACTTTGGTGAGCATTTATTATTATTATTATTTCACAGATAATTTTGTAAAACCTCAAACAGTTCCATTGAGAGTCCGAAAATCGCAGAGTTCCTTGCGGTCCCTGAACTCAACAGGATTTCCTCATTTCCATAGTAATCGGCTTCGGACCTCAACGCAACAGATGGAATTGAGTGTTGATGATAACAGAGTTAAAATATGGCACTGTCCGCAGAAGAAATATTGATCAGATATATATCCAACCTTCTGTCGAAAAGGAGTAGATTGGTCGAACGACCAAGTTGCAAGTTGCAACCCCGATCCGAGAAATCGGAGACAATTTGGAGCTTCCTTTCGCCAAAACCGGAGCGACACCTGGGATTGTCTCTTAGCCTGATTTGTTAAGACACCAAGTTTATGCCAAACCTTTCCCAGAAAGCAGGTGTTCTTTTTCGACTACTGAGGAAATACTAGACGTTTGACTGGACGGCTGATACGATAGCGGCGTCCTAGGAACTCAAGCTGTTTGACAATATCAAAGCCACATGAAAAATTCACCGTGTTTGGGAATGTCAGTTACATTGGAACTGGAGCAGTATTGTCATAGCCATCTGGGGTGTTCGAGTCCCCCTTCCGGTTGATCACAAGTGCCCAGAGGATCTGTTGACGGCTGAGGAAATCCCAGTAAATCAGCTGTTGTCAGGAGATGATGTTTTCGGACATCAAAGAAATGACACCTTATAATTGGTGGCTTGTTCGCATCCTCACCTGCGATGCATGGCTTACTGGAAACATGGGGGTGATTGCATGCGGGAGACTGCAAGCCACTCATTGAAGTCGATGTGGGACTAAGGACTGCTCTTTTGTTCGCGAGGTCGTAAGTGAGCGTACGATACAGCTGGCGCACGACAGTGTTCACATGGGACAACAATGAGTCCTCGAACTGTTGCGGAGTAGAGTCTTCTGGCCCACGATGGGGTATGATGGTAATAACTACATACGAACTTGTCCTGCTTGTCAACGGAACCGAGAGAATGTAACAGCGACACCGCCGACACAGTCAACAGAAGCACAGCGAGTCTTTCAAAGCCGGGATTTGAATGAATTTTGGTCCTTCACTCGTGAATGCGACTGGAAACTGTTACATCATGGCAGTGGTTAAACATGTGTTCCGCTGAGCGGACGCAATCCCAATACCGGATCAAACAGGCCATACGGTCTCTCGAATATTTGCTGATTATGTGACGGCACGATTTGGTACATCGGAAACTACCACCACTGACCAGGGTCCTTGCTTTTAATCGGAGAAATTTAAAGACATGTTGGATTAGTGGAGAATCCGGCGAACACAGACATCGCCTTACCATCCCCAGACAAGCGGAATAACAAAACAATTCGACGGAACCAGGAAAGAGTGGTTAAACAACCACGAAATTGATTGGAAAGAAGGACTATTTGAGATATTGCTCAGTTACCGCACGAAGACCCATTCAAAATGCGGAAAATACCGTTCGAACTGGTTTTGGGATAAGAACCCAGAACGCAACTGGAAGTGTGGCTAAACAGGAAGTACGATAAACCATCTGTCACCCCGAATGCACAGGCATGCACAGCAAGTGGCTGCACAAAGGACGAGAGATACTCAGAGTTGAAACAAGGCAAGGTACGATAGACGGAACAAAGCACGAAAACGGCAGCCGTTCATGCCGAGACGGCTGGTGAAAGTAAAGAATCGCAACAGACCCGATGTGGCCAGTCCAAAAGCCAGCAAGTTCCAGAGAGGATGAAATAGACCATGCACTGTATTCGCGAGAAAGAATTCCAGTTTCAGAACGACTCAATGATCTCAAAGCAAATGGGTCAACATATACTACTTGGTACCCTGACACACTCGGACCGACAGTTCTAAAGCTAGAGCGAGTATACCGGTGAATGCTCGAGCGTTAGTACAACACGAAGACCAAGCTGACTGGGCCAACCAGTCGAGAGCCACAGGCCAGAGAACAGACGGCGAATATGTCTGAGGCACCCGACGGAGACAAAAGGAGGAGAACAGGTTAGCAGATGGGAAGCAGCAGGATCTCTGGCAATCAATATGACAGCCTATTTGGGAGGCGTTGGAAATAGAAACGGAATGGAATGTCACACCTATTTTTGTTTAAGTAGCCCCTGGATTACTATGCATTTTTCCTAGACAAGGTTTTCCCAACGGTGTATTGGTTGCTCGCTTTGCGCCAGCTGGGGCAATTTCATATAAATCAGTTAGTTTAAAGGCATTGTCAAAATTTTAGTTCAAGTTCCGAGTCTTCCCAGTGAACTTTCCTTCTCTGAATTTCGTAAAGCCTTCCAAAGTTACAATTATGAATCTTCATGATAGGCAGGGTAAGCATTACCAAAGGTAAATAAAATCATGAATAAAAAATAGCCGTCCTGACAGGAGCAGGTTTTGTGTTGGGATGATGGCAATATTTGAGTCTTCCAAGAAGAAGAAAAACACCAAAAACTCATCTCGTTATTCCGCTGGTCAAAAGGAAATCCACAGGTAAGAGAATTGTCAGCGGAGTAAAAATATGATTCATTGTGAACGCATAGCCTGCATATCACCGTGTTACCAGAGAGTACCATAAAAGATCAACTTTGTTCACGCAGAGAGAGAAGCTTCTAGTGAAAACTCGAATGTCCCTTGGATAAGCACGTGTTCTGCATTTGTGTTAAGTCGTGCTTTCTTGACCGAAATCCTCCACATCTGAGTAAAATAGAGCCAGTGCTTCTATTGTGTTAGAAAGTGGCCGTAATTGAGCAATGAATAAATTAAACACGAAGGAAACCACAATGCAATCCAAGTGAAGTTAAATACTCGGTGGAATGTTTTAAACTGTGGTATATTATTTGTAAAGAACGAGAACAATATCGGGTGGTTCTGGTTCTTAATGTTGGTGGTCTCGACAAATATTCCTGTGGCCCCTGCTTAACTGTGAACTGAAGAGCTGAACAAACTACTGTTGAACCATATTCTCTCAGTAAATTCCCGCACCATGCACCGGGCTTGATTTGGTTTACTAGCTTAAATTGAAATGTTACCGTGTTGAGATTCAATTATATTGCTGCAATAACAGGCAGCTCATTGTGACTTTGGTGAGCATTTATTATTATTATTATTTCACAGATAATTTTGTAAAACCTCAAACAGTTCCATTGAGAGTCCGAAAATCGCAGAGTTCCTTGCGGTCCCTGAACTCAACAGGATTTCCTCATTTCCATAGTAATCGGCTTCGGACCTCAACGCAACAGATGGAATTGAGTGTTGATGATAACAGAGTTAAAATATGGCACTGTCCGCAGAAGAAATATTGATCAGATATATATCCAACCTTCTGTCGAAAAGGAGTAGATTGGTCGAACGACCAAGTTGCAAGTTGCAACCCCGATCCGAGAAATCGGAGACAATTTGGAGCTTCCTTTCGCCAAAACCGGAGCGACACCTGGGATTGTCTCTTAGCCTGATTTGTTAAGACACCAAGTTTATGCCAAACCTTTCCCAGAAAGCAGGTGTTCTTTTTCGACTACTGAGGAAATACTAGACGTTTGACTGGACGGCTGATACGATAGCGGCGTCCTAGGAACTCAAGCTGTTTGACAATATCAAAGCCACATGAAAAATTCACCGTGTTTGGGAATGTCAGTTACATTGGAACTGGAGCAGTATTGTCATAGCCATCTGGGGTGTTCGAGTCCCCCTTCCGGTTGATCACAAGTGCCCAGAGGATCTGTTGACGGCTGAGGAAATCCCAGTAAATCAGCTGTTGTCAGGAGATGATGTTTTCGGACATCAAAGAAATGACACCTTATAATTGGTGGCTTGTTCGCATCCTCACCTGCGATGCATGGCTTACTGGAAACATGGGGGTGATTGCATGCGGGAGACTGCAAGCCACTCATTGAAGTCGATGTGGGACTAAGGACTGCTCTTTTGTTCGCGAGGTCGTAAGTGAGCGTACGATACAGCTGGCGCACGACAGTGTTCACATGGGACAACAATGAGTCCTCGAACTGTTGCGGAGTAGAGTCTTCTGGCCCACGATGGGGTATGATGGTAATAACTACATACGAACTTGTCCTGCTTGTCAACGGAACCGAGAGAATGTAACAGCGACACCGCCGACACAGTCAACAGAAGCACAGCGAGTCTTTCAAAGCCGGGATTTGAATGAATTTTGGTCCTTCACTCGTGAATGCGACTGGAAACTGTTACATCATGGCAGTGGTTAAACATGTGTTCCGCTGAGCGGACGCAATCCCAATACCGGATCAAACAGGCCATACGGTCTCTCGAATATTTGCTGATTATGTGACGGCACGATTTGGTACATCGGAAACTACCACCACTGACCAGGGTCCTTGCTTTTAATCGGAGAAATTTAAAGACATGTTGGATTAGTGGAGAATCCGGCGAACACAGACATCGCCTTACCATCCCCAGACAAGCGGAATAACAAAACAATTCGACGGAACCAGGAAAGAGTGGTTAAACAACCACGAAATTGATTGGAAAGAAGGACTATTTGAGATATTGCTCAGTTACCGCACGAAGACCCATTCAAAATGCGGAAAATACCGTTCGAACTGGTTTTGGGATAAGAACCCAGAACGCAACTGGAAGTGTGGCTAAACAGGAAGTACGATAAACCATCTGTCACCCCGAATGCACAGGCATGCACAGCAAGTGGCTGCACAAAGGACGAGAGATACTCAGAGTTGAAACAAGGCAAGGTACGATAGACGGAACAAAGCACGAAAACGGCAGCCGTTCATGCCGAGACGGCTGGTGAAAGTAAAGAATCGCAACAGACCCGATGTGGCCAGTCCAAAAGCCAGCAAGTTCCAGAGAGGATGAAATAGACCATGCACTGTATTCGCGAGAAAGAATTCCAGTTTCAGAACGACTCAATGATCTCAAAGCAAATGGGTCAACATATACTACTTGGTACCCTGACACACTCGGACCGACAGTTCTAAAGCTAGAGCGAGTATACCGGTGAATGCTCGAGCGTTAGTACAACACGAAGACCAAGCTGACTGGGCCAACCAGTCGAGAGCCACAGGCCAGAGAACAGACGGCGAATATGTCTGAGGCACCCGACGGAGACAAAAGGAGGAGAACAGGTTAGCAGATGGGAAGCAGCAGGATCTCTGGCAATCAATATGACAGCCTATTTGGGAGGCGTTGGAAATAGAAACGGAATGGAATGTCACACCTATTTTTGTTTAAGTAGCCCCTGGATTACTATGCATTTTTCCTAGACAAGGTTTTCCCAACGGTGTATTGGTTGCTCGCTTTGCGCCAGCTGGGGCAATTTCATATAAATCAGTTAGTTTAAAGGCATTGTCAAAATTTTAGTTCAAGTTCCGAGTCTTCCCAGTGAACTTTCCTTCTCTGAATTTCGTAAAGCCTTCCAAAGTTACAATTATGAATCTTCATGATAGGCAGGGTAAGCATTACCAAAGGTAAATAAAATCATGAATAAAAAATAGCCGTCCTGACAGGAGCAGGTTTTGTGTTGGGATGATGGCAATATTTGAGTCTTCCAAGAAGAAGAAAAACACCAAAAACTCATCTCGTTATTCCGCTGGTCAAAAGGAAATCCACAGGTAAGAGAATTGTCAGCGGAGTAAAAATATGATTCATTGTGAACGCATAGCCTGCATATCACCGTGTTACCAGAGAGTACCATAAAAGATCAACTTTGTTCACGCAGAGAGAGAAGCTTCTAGTGAAAACTCGAATGTCCCTTGGATAAGCACGTGTTCTGCATTTGTGTTAAGTCGTGCTTTCTTGACCGAAATCCTCCACATCTGAGTAAAATAGAGCCAGTGCTTCTATTGTGTTAGAAAGTGGCCGTAATTGAGCAATGAATAAATTAAACACGAAGGAAACCACAATGCAATCCAAGTGAAGTTAAATACTCGGTGGAATGTTTTAAACTGTGGTATATTATTTGTAAAGAACGAGAACAATATCGGGTGGTTCTGGTTCTTAATGTTGGTGGTCTCGACAAATATTCCTGTGGCCCCTGCTTAACTGTGAACTGAAGAGCTGAACAAACTACTGTTGAACCATATTCTCTCAGTAAATTCCCGCACCATGCACCGGGCTTGATTTGGTTTACTAGCTTAAATTGAAATGTTACCGTGTTGAGATTCAATTATATTGCTGCAATAACAGGCAGCTCATTGTGACTTTGGTGAGCATTTATTATTATTATTATTTCACAGATAATTTTGTAAAACCTCAAACAGTTCCATTGAGAGTCCGAAAATCGCAGAGTTCCTTGCGGTCCCTGAACTCAACAGGATTTCCTCATTTCCATAGTAATCGGCTTCGGACCTCAACGCAACAGATGGAATTGAGTGTTGATGATAACAGAGTTAAAATATGGCACTGTCCGCAGAAGAAATATTGATCAGATATATATCCAACCTTCTGTCGAAAAGGAGTAGATTGGTCGAACGACCAAGTTGCAAGTTGCAACCCCGATCCGAGAAATCGGAGACAATTTGGAGCTTCCTTTCGCCAAAACCGGAGCGACACCTGGGATTGTCTCTTAGCCTGATTTGTTAAGACACCAAGTTTATGCCAAACCTTTCCCAGAAAGCAGGTGTTCTTTTTCGACTACTGAGGAAATACTAGACGTTTGACTGGACGGCTGATACGATAGCGGCGTCCTAGGAACTCAAGCTGTTTGACAATATCAAAGCCACATGAAAAATTCACCGTGTTTGGGAATGTCAGTTACATTGGAACTGGAGCAGTATTGTCATAGCCATCTGGGGTGTTCGAGTCCCCCTTCCGGTTGATCACAAGTGCCCAGAGGATCTGTTGACGGCTGAGGAAATCCCAGTAAATCAGCTGTTGTCAGGAGATGATGTTTTCGGACATCAAAGAAATGACACCTTATAATTGGTGGCTTGTTCGCATCCTCACCTGCGATGCATGGCTTACTGGAAACATGGGGGTGATTGCATGCGGGAGACTGCAAGCCACTCATTGAAGTCGATGTGGGACTAAGGACTGCTCTTTTGTTCGCGAGGTCGTAAGTGAGCGTACGATACAGCTGGCGCACGACAGTGTTCACATGGGACAACAATGAGTCCTCGAACTGTTGCGGAGTAGAGTCTTCTGGCCCACGATGGGGTATGATGGTAATAACTACATACGAACTTGTCCTGCTTGTCAACGGAACCGAGAGAATGTAACAGCGACACCGCCGACACAGTCAACAGAAGCACAGCGAGTCTTTCAAAGCCGGGATTTGAATGAATTTTGGTCCTTCACTCGTGAATGCGACTGGAAACTGTTACATCATGGCAGTGGTTAAACATGTGTTCCGCTGAGCGGACGCAATCCCAATACCGGATCAAACAGGCCATACGGTCTCTCGAATATTTGCTGATTATGTGACGGCACGATTTGGTACATCGGAAACTACCACCACTGACCAGGGTCCTTGCTTTTAATCGGAGAAATTTAAAGACATGTTGGATTAGTGGAGAATCCGGCGAACACAGACATCGCCTTACCATCCCCAGACAAGCGGAATAACAAAACAATTCGACGGAACCAGGAAAGAGTGGTTAAACAACCACGAAATTGATTGGAAAGAAGGACTATTTGAGATATTGCTCAGTTACCGCACGAAGACCCATTCAAAATGCGGAAAATACCGTTCGAACTGGTTTTGGGATAAGAACCCAGAACGCAACTGGAAGTGTGGCTAAACAGGAAGTACGATAAACCATCTGTCACCCCGAATGCACAGGCATGCACAGCAAGTGGCTGCACAAAGGACGAGAGATACTCAGAGTTGAAACAAGGCAAGGTACGATAGACGGAACAAAGCACGAAAACGGCAGCCGTTCATGCCGAGACGGCTGGTGAAAGTAAAGAATCGCAACAGACCCGATGTGGCCAGTCCAAAAGCCAGCAAGTTCCAGAGAGGATGAAATAGACCATGCACTGTATTCGCGAGAAAGAATTCCAGTTTCAGAACGACTCAATGATCTCAAAGCAAATGGGTCAACATATACTACTTGGTACCCTGACACACTCGGACCGACAGTTCTAAAGCTAGAGCGAGTATACCGGTGAATGCTCGAGCGTTAGTACAACACGAAGACCAAGCTGACTGGGCCAACCAGTCGAGAGCCACAGGCCAGAGAACAGACGGCGAATATGTCTGAGGCACCCGACGGAGACAAAAGGAGGAGAACAGGTTAGCAGATGGGAAGCAGCAGGATCTCTGGCAATCAATATGACAGCCTATTTGGGAGGCGTTGGAAATAGAAACGGAATGGAATGTCACACCTATTTTTGTTTAAGTAGCCCCTGGATTACTATGCATTTTTCCTAGACAAGGTTTTCCCAACGGTGTATTGGTTGCTCGCTTTGCGCCAGCTGGGGCAATTTCATATAAATCAGTTAGTTTAAAGGCATTGTCAAAATTTTAGTTCAAGTTCCGAGTCTTCCCAGTGAACTTTCCTTCTCTGAATTTCGTAAAGCCTTCCAAAGTTACAATTATGAATCTTCATGATAGGCAGGGTAAGCATTACCAAAGGTAAATAAAATCATGAATAAAAAATAGCCGTCCTGACAGGAGCAGGTTTTGTGTTGGGATGATGGCAATATTTGAGTCTTCCAAGAAGAAGAAAAACACCAAAAACTCATCTCGTTATTCCGCTGGTCAAAAGGAAATCCACAGGTAAGAGAATTGTCAGCGGAGTAAAAATATGATTCATTGTGAACGCATAGCCTGCATATCACCGTGTTACCAGAGAGTACCATAAAAGATCAACTTTGTTCACGCAGAGAGAGAAGCTTCTAGTGAAAACTCGAATGTCCCTTGGATAAGCACGTGTTCTGCATTTGTGTTAAGTCGTGCTTTCTTGACCGAAATCCTCCACATCTGAGTAAAATAGAGCCAGTGCTTCTATTGTGTTAGAAAGTGGCCGTAATTGAGCAATGAATAAATTAAACACGAAGGAAACCACAATGCAATCCAAGTGAAGTTAAATACTCGGTGGAATGTTTTAAACTGTGGTATATTATTTGTAAAGAACGAGAACAATATCGGGTGGTTCTGGTTCTTAATGTTGGTGGTCTCGACAAATATTCCTGTGGCCCCTGCTTAACTGTGAACTGAAGAGCTGAACAAACTACTGTTGAACCATATTCTCTCAGTAAATTCCCGCACCATGCACCGGGCTTGATTTGGTTTACTAGCTTAAATTGAAATGTTACCGTGTTGAGATTCAATTATATTGCTGCAATAACAGGCAGCTCATTGTGACTTTGGTGAGCATTTATTATTATTATTATTTCACAGATAATTTTGTAAAACCTCAAACAGTTCCATTGAGAGTCCGAAAATCGCAGAGTTCCTTGCGGTCCCTGAACTCAACAGGATTTCCTCATTTCCATAGTAATCGGCTTCGGACCTCAACGCAACAGATGGAATTGAGTGTTGATGATAACAGAGTTAAAATATGGCACTGTCCGCAGAAGAAATATTGATCAGATATATATCCAACCTTCTGTCGAAAAGGAGTAGATTGGTCGAACGACCAAGTTGCAAGTTGCAACCCCGATCCGAGAAATCGGAGACAATTTGGAGCTTCCTTTCGCCAAAACCGGAGCGACACCTGGGATTGTCTCTTAGCCTGATTTGTTAAGACACCAAGTTTATGCCAAACCTTTCCCAGAAAGCAGGTGTTCTTTTTCGACTACTGAGGAAATACTAGACGTTTGACTGGACGGCTGATACGATAGCGGCGTCCTAGGAACTCAAGCTGTTTGACAATATCAAAGCCACATGAAAAATTCACCGTGTTTGGGAATGTCAGTTACATTGGAACTGGAGCAGTATTGTCATAGCCATCTGGGGTGTTCGAGTCCCCCTTCCGGTTGATCACAAGTGCCCAGAGGATCTGTTGACGGCTGAGGAAATCCCAGTAAATCAGCTGTTGTCAGGAGATGATGTTTTCGGACATCAAAGAAATGACACCTTATAATTGGTGGCTTGTTCGCATCCTCACCTGCGATGCATGGCTTACTGGAAACATGGGGGTGATTGCATGCGGGAGACTGCAAGCCACTCATTGAAGTCGATGTGGGACTAAGGACTGCTCTTTTGTTCGCGAGGTCGTAAGTGAGCGTACGATACAGCTGGCGCACGACAGTGTTCACATGGGACAACAATGAGTCCTCGAACTGTTGCGGAGTAGAGTCTTCTGGCCCACGATGGGGTATGATGGTAATAACTACATACGAACTTGTCCTGCTTGTCAACGGAACCGAGAGAATGTAACAGCGACACCGCCGACACAGTCAACAGAAGCACAGCGAGTCTTTCAAAGCCGGGATTTGAATGAATTTTGGTCCTTCACTCGTGAATGCGACTGGAAACTGTTACATCATGGCAGTGGTTAAACATGTGTTCCGCTGAGCGGACGCAATCCCAATACCGGATCAAACAGGCCATACGGTCTCTCGAATATTTGCTGATTATGTGACGGCACGATTTGGTACATCGGAAACTACCACCACTGACCAGGGTCCTTGCTTTTAATCGGAGAAATTTAAAGACATGTTGGATTAGTGGAGAATCCGGCGAACACAGACATCGCCTTACCATCCCCAGACAAGCGGAATAACAAAACAATTCGACGGAACCAGGAAAGAGTGGTTAAACAACCACGAAATTGATTGGAAAGAAGGACTATTTGAGATATTGCTCAGTTACCGCACGAAGACCCATTCAAAATGCGGAAAATACCGTTCGAACTGGTTTTGGGATAAGAACCCAGAACGCAACTGGAAGTGTGGCTAAACAGGAAGTACGATAAACCATCTGTCACCCCGAATGCACAGGCATGCACAGCAAGTGGCTGCACAAAGGACGAGAGATACTCAGAGTTGAAACAAGGCAAGGTACGATAGACGGAACAAAGCACGAAAACGGCAGCCGTTCATGCCGAGACGGCTGGTGAAAGTAAAGAATCGCAACAGACCCGATGTGGCCAGTCCAAAAGCCAGCAAGTTCCAGAGAGGATGAAATAGACCATGCACTGTATTCGCGAGAAAGAATTCCAGTTTCAGAACGACTCAATGATCTCAAAGCAAATGGGTCAACATATACTACTTGGTACCCTGACACACTCGGACCGACAGTTCTAAAGCTAGAGCGAGTATACCGGTGAATGCTCGAGCGTTAGTACAACACGAAGACCAAGCTGACTGGGCCAACCAGTCGAGAGCCACAGGCCAGAGAACAGACGGCGAATATGTCTGAGGCACCCGACGGAGACAAAAGGAGGAGAACAGGTTAGCAGATGGGAAGCAGCAGGATCTCTGGCAATCAATATGACAGCCTATTTGGGAGGCGTTGGAAATAGAAACGGAATGGAATGTCACACCTATTTTTGTTTAAGTAGCCCCTGGATTACTATGCATTTTTCCTAGACAAGGTTTTCCCAACGGTGTATTGGTTGCTCGCTTTGCGCCAGCTGGGGCAATTTCATATAAATCAGTTAGTTTAAAGGCATTGTCAAAATTTTAGTTCAAGTTCCGAGTCTTCCCAGTGAACTTTCCTTCTCTGAATTTCGTAAAGCCTTCCAAAGTTACAATTATGAATCTTCATGATAGGCAGGGTAAGCATTACCAAAGGTAAATAAAATCATGAATAAAAAATAGCCGTCCTGACAGGAGCAGGTTTTGTGTTGGGATGATGGCAATATTTGAGTCTTCCAAGAAGAAGAAAAACACCAAAAACTCATCTCGTTATTCCGCTGGTCAAAAGGAAATCCACAGGTAAGAGAATTGTCAGCGGAGTAAAAATATGATTCATTGTGAACGCATAGCCTGCATATCACCGTGTTACCAGAGAGTACCATAAAAGATCAACTTTGTTCACGCAGAGAGAGAAGCTTCTAGTGAAAACTCGAATGTCCCTTGGATAAGCACGTGTTCTGCATTTGTGTTAAGTCGTGCTTTCTTGACCGAAATCCTCCACATCTGAGTAAAATAGAGCCAGTGCTTCTATTGTGTTAGAAAGTGGCCGTAATTGAGCAATGAATAAATTAAACACGAAGGAAACAGCTCTGTATCAGTTGTCGGACGATTCAAGGCCCATATTTTGCACCCAAGATAAGTGGCCGTATGTTGCTGCGTTGATTTAATGAAACTCACATCACAAATACTTCTGGACATCGACTTATCTTGTGCGTTCCAACATGAGCGCGAAACCTTCATAAACACGTGACTCCTGATAGGAAATCCACAAACCAACTGAGTTCAACGGCTGCAAGATGACAAAACTCAGCTCATTGGCTAATATGGGCTTCCGTAAATCACTATCTACTTTGTCGGGAAGTTTTTTCAACCATAGTCTGAACAACACAGAATTCGTGGGGCTCAAATTTATTTTCTTCCAGTCAGTCAGAAACAACTATCCGATAAAAATATCTTGCAACAGGGTAATGCACCATTCCAGGAGCCGACAAAGGTTGGATACCATATTATTGTGGACATCATTTATCAGGTACTGTCTTATTTTGGTGTAGGAAAGGCTAAGTTTTCCCCATTACACATTAAAGCTCAGATGAAAATGTGATTGGAAATTTACTTTTTGTCACAGGAAGTTGTTGCACATCCTCCATACTCAGCTTTGTGCGGCGAATTTCAGTGTGTTTTGGCACGTTAGTTTGAGTTTGAAAGAGGTTAGTGAACTAAAAATCTCTCAATACATCTATTTACTTCTGTGGTGTACTAGTCATGCACCTCATTTTATTTTCATTTTTCGTTGGGCACCACTGGCGGTAACGAAATTGCAGATACATTTCTCTTGCATCAAGCACTCTGGGTCGATTTCGTCCCCTACCACACACTGTTCCGTGGCTTGCATGAATGGTTGAACGAAAGCCAAACTAGATCACATTTGAGCAGTGCTGTGTATCAGATCTAGTTCCGTGTGATTGATTGTGAATTATGGGTGCTTCCTTCTCACGTGGATAAAAATGTTGCCTATAAATACATTCGCACAATGTGATATGAACAAACTAGCTAGGTCCAATCGATTATGGCTTCACTCGTGAGTGCAAAACATAAAACGACATCCACGTAGAACAACATTATTCAGTCTACTGTTGATGCGTGTACAAGTGAAATGACGCCTATATGTGATTAGGTGAAAGGAGTCTTTATTCCTACGTATTAGGCCAACGATTTTACGTGCATACCAATAGTTAGTAATAATAAAATCTCATAGTTGTTTTTTAAATGAACGAAATGATGGGATACGTGGTTAGTCGTAAAGAGTCCCACCGAAATATTTTTCTTGCTGAAAATGAATGGCTTCTGTTTTGTTTTTATTTATATCAGTAATGTCGATGGGGAGCCAGAACGACGTTGGTACTGGAAAATCCAACACAAATAAATTAGAATGTCCTTTGAATCTCGTACAGCCGTGTACTGTTCGTCCGATTGTAAATTGACCGACAAGGCCAATATAGTGAATAGAATTAGAGAAGTCGTTTTCTAGATAGCTGAGATAGTATTTATGCATCACTGGATATTTACTTGTTATTTACGTTCAATTTACCAAAGAAACCATTCTAGTAGGGAACCCAAAATCTGTGTGAATTTTTTGATTTTAGAAGGTACTCATCAGCTATCTTCTCGATTTTTGTGATTTTATCAGCTGGCCGTCAAGTGATATTAATGCAGGTAAATAAGTGAATCATATCAAGTCGGAGTTTAATTTGACTGAAGAATTGATAAGAACATCAAAATATGTAAGGACCGCAGTTCGTATTGTAATACTCAAAATAAAATATTTAAGCATGCCTATTGCGTTTTGCCTCAAAACCAGGAATTATTTGTATCCGTTCTGGCGCTACTTTTTAGAGAGCCCTTGTGCTGGGCTTTGCATCCTGTCATGTGAATTGATTCAATGCATACGAATAAGCCGATGTCAGTTTCAAAAATAAGAAATACTTTGTAACTGAATTAGTTCCGCTGATGAAACTTATTTCGCATAATTCTCACCCATTTTTATTTTTTCCTTCAACCTCAGAACCGGGGAGTCCACAGTGCTCTAGTGAATTTATCGCTGTTTCCTTGTAACTAAAAATCAGAGAAGTTTTTGTACTTTATTGACAGCAACCAAACGATCACACTTTGGGCCGTGTTTCTCCACCTCACATATTTCTCAAGTCTGGGTTGCACCAATGGAATGTATATGTGGACAAGGGCCAGATAGAATCGCCATTCACTAGTACTGTTTACCAGTTCTTGCTCAAAGCAATTAGTCGGTTGCATGCTATTCACGTGAATGAAATTTCTGCTCATTGATTTATTGTTGAATTTTGCAACACCGTCAAAATAGCACAACTCTGGTAGATTATTACTTCTTTCGATGTCAATTCAGATCAAGTTCTACTGATTCAAATCAGGTTTTCCGGGTTCCAAGCAAATACCTGTTCGAATATCATGTTGTTTCATGTTTTATCATGAGAATACATTCATCACAATCTATTTCGACAACACTCATTTCTAGAAGTCAAAGATATCCTCATTGAAACTTATATCTTCGTTATTTTCAAGATACTAGTAATACAGGTGGTTTGTTACCTCCACGAGAAATACATGATATCGCTTTCATTCAAGGAATATTTTGAAAAACTCATCATCACTGTGTTTTCTATTAGTCGAATCTGGCCATATTCCTTCACAAGCTAATTTTTCTGCATTCTGGATTTTCATATCAATCAAACCAACTCAATATTCCGTAGCGCAAATCACTTGTTCATTACATTTCTGATCAGTTAGATGGTACGTATTCCTCATTTCCAGGTGAATGGAAATGCCTCATAAGTATCCACGTTCTGTTTTATTTCGGGAAGTATACGGAAAATCAATTACTTTTTTTGGTGTCTGTACGTTTGCTCTGATCCAAAGCAAATCAATCTCCTCGATTTTCGCCACATTCCCTGTTTGACATGTATATATACATGTGAAGGTTCATGGTTGATTTTGGGTAACTCCTAATAAGGGTCACTCACGAGAAAGACCAAAATGTCCCTAGATGCGGTTCAACCCTTCTAAGGGGTTTCATGAACGTTGAATAAGCCAAGTAATTTTACTAAATCAATTAATCTTGCTTGTCGGAAACATGACACATTTGAGAGTTGCTGACAAGTAACTGCTTTGCGATACGCTATGTTGATGAACCACACTCTTTCATCCAAACGTCTCTGACCTTCCGTCCAAAGTGAGCACAGATCTTTCTCTATGCTCCATGTTCAACTATGCGAGATCTGCTTGGCAGACACAAACCGTGAACGGTTTTTTTTGGTTGGCAGTTAACCTGCACTCAGTTTAAAAGCTCGTACCTTTATGTTGCTTATGGCTTTAGTGCAGATATACATCATCCGTCTGAAGAGAGTTCAGATGACCATAGACTGTCTCCGAATTTAAGCAACGTTAATGTGGTGGGTGCACGCCACTAAAGTTGCCCTACGAAACATGAACAAGTGGATAAAACCGTAGCCAAACACATGATGTGTTTGCTTGTAATCAAGTTCATTACATTTTCGGGCACACAAGGTGAATCATGTTTGTTACTATGCTAAACAATTTTACCACAATTCGTTGAGGTGTTTCTTATATGAAGATAGTTTGGTCTCAAGGGATATTGCTAACTGTTGATGATGATCGGAGTGTGTCTCTAAGTCCAGTGGGGAAACTGACGGAAAATACGAACGTATCTTCATGTTCACAGAATGTGTTGTTGGCACGGGGAGTCTTTTGTAACGGAAATTCCACTTGCATTTTTCACACCGAATAGTCGGAAGCCAAGAGCCTGGAATCGTACCGAATATTCATTTGCGTTACTCACACCCAACTGTCCGGACCGCAATAGTTCAATCGGCAGAGCACCTGTCCGGCATGCGGAAATGCGCCGGTTTGATTTCGGCTTGTGGTGTTTGACTCTTCGGTGTGAAAATGCGTTTATATAAATGTGTATATCTAACATGATATATTTTGACGATTTTGCAATCAATCGTTGCAGGCAATCTACCCTTTCATCGAGGAAGACACAAAATTTGACGACTTTCAGACTAGCAAAGACAGAACAGAACCCATTTTCCAAAGATGTTCTCACCATCGAGTGGTTTTTATTTTTGTAGAGAAGTGAATAAAAGTGACTGAGCAACTCTGGCCATCAGGGAATAAAGTGGATAATACTCTGGGAATACTTCAGCTTTATTCGGTTGGTTTCTAAGGGATCCTAATGTTGTTTCAAGTACAGAATGAATTCGGGAAGTAAATCGAGATTATTTGCTCTGTGGTAACTACTATTATTGAATGGAATTCGTTGGCATTTGTTCTGGTTTGCCTCGCAGATTTAGCTTATTTGTTTTTATTTATTAATGACTCCCTTTAGTATTGCAACTGCAGTCTAATTCACGTCTTTGTAACCGGCTTACTGATTAGTGACGGTAAACGTTTCCTGCTTCATTGGTTGAACCGCAATCGAACTGCGCTACAGTCTCGTTTAGCTGCTTCCTAAGTGGGGCTTTTTTAGTTTCTGCGCTGTCCCGATTCTCGGAAAGTTACTGCTCATTTGTCTTCGTTTCTCACCTGGTTGTTAAATCAGCAACTATCGACGAACACAGTTATTCGACTGGAATTTGTTCTACTGCCCGTAACCGTGTACTGCCCATATCGAGTGTAGAGCTAGTGATACCACGTTTCTGCTAGATCGACTTCCCTGTGCTTTGGGAAAGCCTCAATACTCTGAACTGATAAATATTGGCACACTAAGCTTCGTTTTCATTACCGCAGTTTAACCGTAGTAGTATTTTGAGAATCAATAGTGAATGTTGGATGTTTGCACTGTGTTTTGGTTCAATGGTCATTTTGAAGTGAATGGGGGGAAAGAGGAATAGTTCAAGCCTTGCATTTTTAGACAGAATCCCACAAGTATTAGATTTAAATTTGCTTAAAAGGGAACAAATTCAGTTTCGATTTCATCAAAGGGGAAACAGTTCATCTGTAATAAAATTTCTTCATTTGCTAAAGCATGTTAATGTCGGAAACAAACCAAATACCGAGGAAGTGTACCGTCAACCTGCACAGCATAGAGGATTGTATGATCATCAGTGGAATTTCAGCATAAGCATGTGGCAAATTAATTCGGGCCAAAAAAGCAGACACAGTTTAACAGTACAAGAAGAATCAAGTTGCAACACTTGGGTCCAAAGCTGTTTTCTGTATTGGTCACCATTTTTTCTTGTGTTGTGTTATCTGTTGAAAAAGGCGAGAATAAGTCTACCACGGGTTAATCTGTTGAATGAATCCATTTCGAGCGACAATTAGATAGCTAGCCTTTAGGATATCTCAGATGAGATTATCACATATTTCTTCTCGTCAATCAACGCTTTGATTTCCATATGATAACGATGTCCAGTGTGCAAAAGCAAAATCAAAATTTAATTAGGCTGTGATTGTAGTAGTAGTCTCGTTGGAATAATTATGGTTTTCTGAGTGAAGAGAACCTAAAATAAAAGGTAACTTTTCCGTGGAGAAAAAATCCATCATTCCGAGGAAACAAATTGTCCCCTAATCAAAGCTGTCAAAATGGAATCGTTATCCGGTGTGAAAATGTGCTCAATGGTAAAGCACAATCAGTAGCCTGTAAATAAAAAACAATTTTCCTAATTGCGAAAACCACATTACCCAACTTAGTCCCTGAAAATTATTCGAGAATGCTCAGTGTGAACAAAGGTCACTTTTTCAAAACAGTTGCTAGTTTTTTGGTGCTCGCCGCTCGCACGAACTGGAGATAACATTATTGAACCTAAAATAGCTGGAATATCTGGTCAAAAATGTGGACGGTTGCTTTGCACTTGGTTGCACTTTAACTGTTGCCCCAAATCTACGAGGAGTTTTCCGTTTGGTCTCAGGGTTGCAATTTGAGTTTTGGTTTTCAACCACAAGTTCTAATGTTCAGGTAACCAGCCATATGTTCCTTCATGTCAGTATGAGATTTCGTTTGTAATTCCTGAACGAATGTTGGCATTCATCAATATTTCATCTTTACATGAAACTGTCAAACAGCTCAGTGAATTGAACCAGCTGGTGTTACATGTGTCCTCACGATCCCGTTGCCTGATTGAGCCAATAATGCAGTAAAGCATATTCCCCACTGGTGGTTGTTTGGACGTATCTGTTATTTTGATTGCCCATTAGAAAGTGGAACTGTTGAGTTGTCTCACGGTAGTTCAATTGATCGAATCTGGTTGAAACATGAAATGTAATGACAGATAAATGCTATCAATTTGGAAGACAAAGGTTGACAAACAAACTCATTCTCGGGGATTCGTAATCATCAAAACACAACACTTGGAATTCAAGAGAACGTTCTGTGAGTGTTCTGTACTTCACCCCGTCAAATTTATCATGGGCCATAAATATCTGCTTATGGATCAGGCAGGTCGAGGCGACTGTTTCCAGCTCACAAATAATAACCACGGGAAAGAACTCGCGATATGGGATCCCCGAAATGGAAGACACCCATAATTAAAAGATACTTTCCGTCATTATCCCAGTAGATTCATTCAATCACTGTAGATGTGTCACCTGGCATGCGAACATCTTGGTCTCCTCACGAGAGGCTTTAATCTAAGGACGGACCTACAGGATGCATTTTTGTGTTCACAGATACTGTTGCATTTGAGATTATATTGTATCATCGGAAATAAATTAACCTCGTATCTACAACGTTTTGCTTTGACCAAAACACTCCACGTTTTCTGCATCTACCACTTTGAGACTACCAAAAGTGTGCACTCCCGGTCATCTTTGCTCTCCGTTAATTATAGAGCTCAAAGTACCCAGCAAATTTGCCATTTTGTGCGAGACATCGATCAAAAGCTTAACGACAATTAGAACCACAAATGGATGATACGACATTTTTATTTGCATACACACATTAACAATTTTCATCGAAGTGCACAGTATTATCTTGTTATTAATATGCTGACTTGTTTCAATTCTCAGAGCGTTACCGCGGCTTTTATGTATACGGTTTACAAACCTAGCTATGATGTAACTGGTTAGATCATGCTGTTTCATGCACGTTATCTTTGTCTCCGTAGTTCATTGTGCGATTAATGTTCCCACTCATAACCAAATTAGAGCTATAAAATTGGTAGTTGTGGCAAAAGGATCTTGAACGTCTCCATAATTTCCCTACGGCATATGTACATGGGAAACAAATGGCTGTTTCCCAGACGAAAAAAGAGACTTCTTTGGGTGAGGCGCAAATTGGTCCATTACCCAGTGGTAACGTAGTCTTTTAGGGAATATTTATCATCTGATAAAAAAGATCGATCATAATTTACCGCGGCCCAAATCAACCGGCATAATGTGTTTTGGAGCCTCGAAGTCATTGGATAATTTCTCTTGCGAATTCCTCATTATGGCCTAATGCCTAATTCTCAATTGATAACATAGAATGTCAACTGATATTCGGGCCAAAAGATGTTGAGATTGTATTTCATGAGCGACTGGAATAGGCGACCATCTCTGATGGACAATCTAAGTCATACAATTTTATCTCCACAGAAAACATTACCCCGGCTAAGTGCATTGGCGGGTGAGCTACTCACAATATAGTGTAGAATGACACATCAGTAATGTCACTCAAAATGAATAACCCCGTCTAAATTTGAACGTACCCAAATTTGTGGTTCCACAGGTGATGATTTTCCTTTGTTTCCAGTGTGAATCTGCAAATTATCCAACAAATTAATTCAGAAGTCTCTGATATCACGTCCGTAATCTCAACCTAATTTGATTATCAACGGGTATGCGCCTTGCGTCACTCAGTACAGATAAAATGCTAAATTTGCGGGTGGGATAGTGACAACTGGAAAACAGGGGACGAGTCGAATAAAAAATCTATGAGAGACGCTACAAGTATAGCTCGGAACTATGCTGCAGGAATGTATGTACACAACTCACTTTCCACAACCGACTCATCTTGTACCGCTTTTTGACAAACAAAAATCTGTTCAGCCATAATGTCCATTTCAGATTCTGGTAGCAGATCCGAAGAAGCTAGAAATACTTCCAAAGTGTCATAGGGACAAAGTGAACTGTATGTGATCAGTCTTGTGTTTTTTCTCAAGTTGACGGAGATCTGCTTGAAGCAATCATCTGCCTGTTTCGCCGTGCAGCAATAGTAAAAATCATTGGAGAAGTGATAGTGGGGAACAAGAGTGATCCGGAAGACAACATCGAAGTTTATTGGCCGGAAGATGAAAAATTATTCAAAACAATTTACAACTACGTTAAACTTGTGTGAGTGTAAAAATCGAGTTTGACTGCATTGGGTTTTCACTTACGGATTTCCGAAAAGCATACCACCAATTGAATAATTCCATCCTCGCACATTGTATGTCTTCCTTGTCAGTACTTCCAAGGCGACGGTAAGCTGTCATCCAAACTGTTTCATTAAAATTAAATGGGTTCGGTAGATATGGAAACGCACTGATCAGTGATTTTTCTAGGCTCAAGTAACAGACATTAGGGGTGAAACAATCCAGTGCAGTCCAACTCACGGCTTTGTCGACGTTTTATTTTAGCTTCTGCAAGGATAAAAAGGGGTATTTAATTTGTATTTATGAATACCAGTTGGACTAAGACGGCAGTTTTATTTGCTGAATCTCTCCATTCCGGTTTTAAACCCCAAAGTCGAACTGTTTTATTGTGAGCTGAATCATGAGCCAAACATCGCATTTACAATCAGTCACATCGCGTTTGTGAAATTCGATTAATAATGGTGCACTGATGACATAGAACAGAATCTAGCTTCATGTGCGCGTGGAAACTACGGAGGAGTTATGCATCATCACCTGTCGTGCATAAGAAATCGTTAGGCGTTATCTGATTGAAAATCATCGAAGCTCATATCGCTTTGTTCAGTACAGTGACTTCTTGATCTAGGCACATCGAGTCCACGTTTTCGTTTATACTGAGGTAAAAGAAGTACAAAAAAGTTGTTCCGCTTCGACCGTTTGTAAATTGATCTTCACATCCAACATACTGATCGGACCATGTAGATTTTGGCTTGTGTAAAATATATGAAATCTGCAAAAAGAAACGAATTTAGTCACTTCGATTGTCTCCCTGAAGCGCATTCAAAAACTAATACGTTCAATTGACAAAGTGTAAAATATTGCTCACAAATTCACAAGCCGAGATTTTTTCGTTGTGCCATGAGTCGTCCAGCACAGTCCTATTATTTTGCGTGGGCGTTCGCTCACCTTGTGGATTTGAAAAACGTAATTTGAATTCTTAAACACAGAGCAAATTCCATTGGAGATGTGAGACATATTCATTGTTGCTTTCATAATGTTTTCGTCAGGATGACTATAAATTCAATAAATGAATCCCATTCAGTGATGAACCTCATTTGTTCCTCAGTATGCACTGAACGAATGGATATTTCGTATAAATGAAAAATGATGGTAAAACCAAAACCACTCCCATTGTTGTGTCGTATAAAAGTCACTCCAGGCCTTGTTGGCAACCATTATTTTTGCGTGCTACCTAATAGGAAGACCTTCTGGAACTTACCGAGAATATCAACAACACCGTAAACTGTCAAAGCAAAACAAAAATCGCCATTGAGTTTATGGGTTACCTTCCCAAGCACGTTTCGTGAAGGAAAAATCACTTAGCGTACGAAGTCATTCTTACCAGAACGACTATTTGCAACAGACTGACACAGTAGTCGTGAAAAGGCTAATGCAAAGACAAACAAGCCTGTATGCATACTTCACACGCGACAATTACAGATACGGCAGAAGACTAGCAACTTTATAAGTGACATGAATTCCATCATACGGATACGTGATCTTTTGAGCAATAAATTGCAAACGATCGATAAATAAAATTTATCTGTCTGTGGGTTGGGTGTGCCTCTGCGCTATCCAATCAAACCAGCTGATCAACTGAAATAGGCGGAAATAATTGATCGATCGGAAAATATCTGCGATACAATAGATAAAAAATGTTTACCTGTCTACGAATTGAATGGCTCTCTGACCTAATAACCATTGAATACAGTACGTTTTCCTAAATGGGCATGGTTTCATAAGAGAAATAAACTCGGATCAACACGGGTCATTAGAAACGAGTCACTTGTGTTTGTCATGACTCTGAAATCCAATAAGAAGCTATGCATATCAGTTGAATAAGACCGAAATTCTACCACCTGATACTTTAATTTTAGTAAAGAATAAACCTACCGAACCAATAGTAAAGTAAAAATCAGTGTATAAATCACATCAAATTGTTAGATTAAATTATAACTCATATCTCTCAACTAGAACAGCAACCAGCATCAACTCACGATATATCACGCCTTCAAAGACATATTTTACTTAACACGTCTGATTTCGCTTGGTTATAGGCGATTTTTTTTCTCTTCGAAATCCACGGTCAAATGGTTAAATAAGAATGCAGCTGCCAACTGCGGCTAGTAGAGCTTGACAAAAATAAACCTCCCCATTGTGTTCCTAATGACTATTCAATGAAATATAGGGATTTCTCCGGCCTTTTCTCGCCCAAGGCATTGATCAAAGGTTTTCCAACAAAGTTTAAAAATGTTCACAGAAAAACCAATCAGCAAAGCGTCGAAAAAGGTTGTACACATTGGTTTGAACCTCAAAGACGACGAATTCTTCAGTTTTGTGACTCACAACCTCGACCGTGCCATGAACCTTAAATTACGAGTCACAGAGCTGTGGATTCTAACTGTTCGAAGGATTCCGCCGGACTGCCGTAAGCCGGGTAAGCCTCAGTCATCCCTATTCTTGCTAATATGAATGGCTTCACAATCTTATTTGAATTTACCGAGCATTTTTTGAACTCCTCATCAGTCTTGATTGAATTTAGGTTTTATTCAAAGGTGGCTTTCCAATGCATTAGCAAGAATAGAATAACCGTGGAGAAAATTATCGAATAAGATTGCATGATAAAGCAAAACGGATGTCCAAAACAAGGTTTCAGCCGGTATCATATTGAGTATTGTGTTCACGGTTGGTGTATCGTACTTTTTCCAACCGTGATATTTCGTGACCGTAATCAAAGTAAAATCAAGGACCTTCTGAACCGTTTCTGTTCAAATATAAAAGGACTATTCAAATGGAGTGTGATAACTTCAATGTTATTTAATTCCATCCTTCTATATAAAAAGAGAAACATGACTAGTTTGTAATGATAAGTAGTACCAATTCAATAAACCTTAAAACGTGTAATTTGTGGTAATTTTCTTGTAGCGCACCGAAGAGAGGTGAGTTTAAAACCGTGGGCTCCAAATTACCAACTTATTTGCGATATGGAACACGTCTGATCAATAAATGACCTATGGATAATTGCATTGCTGCCTTATCCGGCACTGGTTAGCTTAAAGAACAAATATTTCTGTTTGCACAGCATGATTCACTAAATACTCAGTCTTCTGTGAAGCTTTCAATTCACAAATAAAACCAAGCGAATCACAACACTAGTGGGAAATCGACAAATGTTCTTCTACTTGTCTGATTATTGCATTATCAGTACTTCTTGCGAATAGCACCGGAAACGGAACAATAATAAACTGTTCATAATTGTGATGTAAATTTTATTTCCGTGAACTTACAAGTGTGAAATTATTCGGCATTGTTCAAGCATAGCTTTGAAATCACAGACATTCACAAAAGGAACACAGCATACCAGAAAATTGTTTGAATGAACGAAAGAGAAAGAAACCAATTTGCCAAGAATTTCCATGCAAGACAATTCGATGAGAGTGCGATATCATTCGATCGAATACGGGAACAGATAACCTGCGTCAAACCAAACACCAACCCGATCATTCTCGTGGTAGATCCCATCGTAGCAAACTGAAAAGTGATAGAAAATGACGTGCTTTGATGTGTGAATGAAACATCACAAGGTGGAAATTAATATGAACAATTCAGTAATTCAACAGAGTTGTGTCCTCATAGAAATGTGTCATACGTAACATCACGGACTTTCTGTCAGATACGCCTGAGCCGACTTTTTCCAGAAAAGGAATTGCAATCAATCAGAGGTTTCTCATTTGGGAAAATGACCGGCTGCGGCAGAAAGTGAAAGCAAAAAGGAAATCCAAAGTTCATCATGATGGTTGATTGACTAAAGGTAATTGTTCGTTCGACTTGGTTTCGCAATCACTAATTAGAAACAGATAAGGACTACCTTTCGGTAAGTAAACCCAAACGAAGTTCGAATGATTTTGTTTCGGTGTTTCAACCGAATCTTTTAGGAGATTACCTAACTAATAAAATCACTTTCGTTGTTTATGGCAGATTATTGATGTATGTTAGAAGACACCAAATAATACACGGGAAGACACAACATGAAACACCATGCCCTGAATGGATTATAAATATGATTTTCGTCGAATTCTTAGTTGAAGGTGCATTCTTACCTCTTCTATTGCTCGCCTATATCTTATCAGTTCAGTGTTGTCCTCGTTCGATGCAATCTGGTATCTGATTCGTGAACACTTGACTGGTTGATGATTGTTAGTTATGATACATTCTGCAAATGAATCGGTGTTTGAGCCATAAATCGTACCGTTGATTGAAAGTTTGGTCTACAGAGAAGGAAAGACAAGTAATCACTACTTGTGGCACGTTACATGAACTGCATGCAAACCACTACGCTTCATTGTGAATTTGTCCTGGACCAGGTTGACATTTTCGAATAACGCAGATTATTAAACGAGCTCGTTTTAGTGATTCATACTCATGCCATTACAACACGATATATCACTTCAAGTTGAGTGACTGGGTCAATTCGGCAAATAGAAAGTGTTCGAGGCCATTCGTGACAACAGATGAAAGAAAGGTGTAATGCAGACTTGAATTCAAACAAGATATGGATTATTTCTCACGTATTATGTCAGTTTTCATCTGGTCAATGGTCATGGCAGCTGTCTAGGGGAGAAGGAGGCGGTTTAACCTTGTCAGTCGCAGTTTCGGAAGCCTTCATGACGAATAAACATTCAGCATTTATTGAACTCGTGGATGATGTACCACGTCCTGTGAGTACAAAGCGACTGGCTCACCCAATAAGATGTGCACACTAGGCAACCGGAATGTTGATTCCTTCTATTATCTACTGAATCAAATCTTCTTTCCTGAATAATATTTACAAACTTTAATTCTCTTCCTGTATAAAATATTCAGTTTTATCACAAAGTTTATCGCCTGAGCAAGGTATTGCCTGTAATACGTTAGATCTCTGTCCTCATACTGACATTTTGAGCATTCCCTTTGGGTCTACTCAAGAACTGTTCCCGATGGTATTATTTTCTTGTTCGAATCTGTGCAAATCATTGTCACTATATTTGATTTCTACAGATTAATGAAGACCAATCGTTGGCTTCATCCGTCACACAGTGGCTCGGTGACTGGATGTTGTTACAGCCAAGGGTCGCATGGTGTCAATGAAGGCTTCAAAACTTGCTGGTAATTGCAGGTACTTCATAGGACTGTTAGTTTGCCTTAAATAAGGACTCATAAACCACCCTATGCTACGCAAGTCTGAACAAATTGGAGGGAAAGGCGTACAATCTAATTCAGTCAAAGTAGACGTCACACTATGTTTCTGAACCAAGAACTCACCTGCTAGACTTTTAGATAGTGCTAAATATGATGAAGATAGGTTAGTGTCGACGATAGTTAACCCTCTGGTAAACAGAACAGAAAAATCTGCACAAATACGATCTTGGTCGAAGCCATCAAGTCAGAGTCAAAATGATTGACCGTTTGATATTTAGTATGATTGCAACAAAATACAAGAAGGGTCAGTTGGTAATTCACTACTCTTTGTGAGCAGACTTCGGTCAAGGTCGACGTCAAACTGGATGAGTACATCACCACTGCTGACTATACTGATTAGCGTGGTAAACTTTGAATGTATTGTTCAAACACAAATATTTGTAATCTGAGAGCTACTGATTTAGCTCGCAGCAGAAGTAACTCACCATGACAAACTTCGTATATCTCACGGAATACATCTGCCTCAGGAGGATGTACAGCATATTTGTCCTTATGAGCAGTTGCCGACCACTATGTTACCCGTACCCAGATTTGCGTATAGTCCTGCTTTACTACTTAAGGCCTTTTCCAACGGTATTTAAGGGCAAACCATATTGAACACCACGGTAGACACGGGTAACTAACACGGAATATGCAACGGGTGAAGGAAATTTCTTCGGTTACGACGGTGTCACGTAAAACATACTACTTCTAATTTAGACCCTTTCATAGCTAACCCGTGGTTCTGCGTTCAGGTTCTATTGATGTTAGCGTGAGCCAATTTTCCCTAGGGAATGAAAGCACAGAGGTGCATATAGTGGGAAATACACTAATAAGATGTGGGCGAATGCCCAATGTATTAAATGGGGATGCGAATTACACTCCAACTTGTTTGGCTCACCACACTGTCGACAACTCCAGTCCTGCATAAATCACGAACGGACAAAAGCAACAGGTGTCAGTCAGATCGTGGTTGCCTAAACGTGGATTATTCTGAGAGCAGGTCAGAGCTATGTGCACGATTTGATAAAGTTCAGTCTCTAATAATCATGCGGTAACTGCAGTTCCCACAAATCCGATTGATATACTGAGCTTTTTATGAGAACAAGAATATAGATGGGCTGTTTTATTGTACAAATGCGCTAATCATTGAACCGTAACCTATCCTGCATGAAAATGTCAAATCAATTTGCCCGTGGCTTCTGGACATAAAACTATCGAATCTTCTTGAAATAGGCACTTTAGTTCGTCAAAATAACAGTATGTTTGTAGCTAGGATTTTGCATGGATACTGTATCTCACTTGAGGGAATAGAACAAAATCACACCTTAAACCACTTACTCCTCCCTAAGCGGATGATCCAAGCATTTCAGGGCGATTCCAAGCTTCCACAGAGCCATACTTTTCAGATGCACATTTTTGGTTGCATTACAGGAGACTCGTGAATGTTGAATACAACCAAATTTTGTCAGACCTTCCTCATGTCGCATCTGAATTGAAGATCGGATGGGCGACAACCAAGAGTTCCCATTTTCTGTTGAGTCGCCATTTAATTTCCATAAGCGAAATTGGATCAGCTATTTAGATAGGGGAAAAGTGTTGATAATAAAACATCTATATTCACCGGTGGACGCGTAGACCGATAAGCCAATCATCTCTTCCGATTAACTCAGAACTCAGCACAAAACCAACACACTTCGTACGCTTCCGGCCAATGGCTATCTGGTGGATTTAAAAGCATGTTCAAGTACAATATTTCCAGTCGTGGTAAATGATTACAACCGTAATCCTTTTTTATTCTTTTTCGAATATTTTCGCTGTTGTTAGCTCTGTGAGTTTGATATTTATTTTCGATTTTCTCTTGCATCTACTAGTTCCAATGTGATTTATGGTCAATGGGCTTAATTCCGGTGCACGTACGAAGTAAAATTCGTGGAAACAGCTCGTCTCATCTCAAATAGGAATCGGTACGCTAAATCTGTAGGTGGATGATGTGGAACTGTATAAAAATATTTACAGCAATGGAACAGTGTGAGAGACAGCACTCGGTATTGCTCTGTATTATAGTGATGGCGCGTTTTCAAGGGGCATTACTATGAGGTTCTTACTGTATCTGGTGGTTAGGAGGGTTTGGCTACCGTCTTGGAGGTCGTAGGTTCGAATCCCCGTCCTCATCGGTCACTTTCGTAGTAGACAGTAATTCACAGTCACCCGAGTCTGTACACTTGGTACATTGGACCTTTTGAGGCTTTGTGTGGTTATCCATTCCAAATCTCACACTCTCTTTCGCAATCATCGCTAACATCGCAGTGGGCTTTTGTGGCTATGGGGCATATAATCACTCGATTGCACTCATTTGCAAACAATAACACAACACTATCTCAGTTTGAGTAGTTCACGCCATTGCCAACTTCATTTCGAAAATCTATTTCAAATTAGACTTTCCAATCAGACTATTATGAAATAAAGTTGGTACGAGTTATGGAAGTCCATCTATGAACTGTACTCTCGGGTTTCAAACAGTTAGGTCAGATAGTTGATTAGCTTGCAAGACAATCCTAAAAATGATCTATGTCTCTGTCGAAATCTTTCAGGGTGTACATATAGACACACCGACGTGAGACCACGCGTGGTGCCAACGCAGCAACAACAGAGAAGAATTGCAATTTCGGGGGTGGGATATTGGGAGTCAACCTGAAGATTACAAGAAATAAAACCAAATTTTTGATATTTTCACCGCACACATTTCATGAATCCTTTTGTCTGTTTTTCATTTGTTTTCGTGAAACGAGAAGTCAACAGACAGGCCATACAACATTCGCGTTACAGGATTCGGTTCTAAGCCATATCTCTCAGCGTCTCTGACCGACGGCAATCCTCATCTCTTGAGCCCCAACCAGGAAGGTGAGAAACACCAACCGAAGTCAAATCTGAGGCTGATTTCTTCATGCCCCTGAGCTAAAACATGACCTGAACACCAAATTGTCTCATCCAGCCTTGCACATCGCGCATATTCCATGCATTCGAAAAAGCAGACAAAGGCGTCGGCCTAATCTAGGTCATACAGCTTTTCGTTATTTCCCAATTCGACACTCACATCCTGAAGATTTTGCAACGCATTCTCCATTATCTCGTTCATGACGAAGTTGAAGAGGAATGGAGAAATGGAACATCCCTGTCGAACACCGCTGGTCTTTTCTGGTGGATTGGATAGTTGACCGTAAACTCTTACGCGGCCAGAAGTGTAATAATAGAATGATCTCAGTAAATTCACGAATTTCTGTGGCAAACCTTTCCGGGGAAGCGTACAGAATAGTGCTGTTTCGTCAACCGAATCGAAGACGCCCTTCCAGCCGAAGAAAACCATTATTGTCAGTCGATGGTGTGTGTGTGGCGCGTCTCGAGTAATTGACGAAGAGTACAAATCTGGTCAGTGCATCCTCGACCTGGGCGGAATCCGATCTGTTGTTCGCGGGCGTTCCTCTCGCGAGTCGGTGTCAGACGTCGTAGCAAAAATCGAGGGTAATATCTTGGTGTCTATCTGAATTAGGATGATCCAACGATGGTTACTGCAGTCACTGCGTATTCCTTTCTTGAAGGTGAGTACATTCAGTGAATCACCCCATGATAATGGAGTATGCTTCTCGTTCCAAATGTCACAGAGAAAGGTGGTAAGTGGTTTTATAAACGCACAACCACTCATATTGAAAAGAACTGGATGGAGTCTGTCGGGTCCAGTCGCCTCCTCTCGTTTCAGTAACCGAACGCTCGACTTTGATTCCACTTTCGATAGGGGCTCGAGTGACACTCCCAAAGTAATTGAAATTGTTGACATCGAAGTAATTACATTGACTCACGGTCGGCTAAACTGCTCCATGAAGTATTTGGTCTAACAGTCGAGCCTCCGATATTTGCCAAGAATAGGCTCTCCATTTCTGTCGCGTATCTTTTAGCTGACGGGGGTTCGCCGTTCATCGGTGTCACGGAAAAGTATGAACAGTCTTCGATTGTTACCTGAAGCAGCCGCTGCTTCCATCTCTTTGGCTACCCTGATCCACCAATTTTCGCGATCATTCCTAAGGCCTTTCTTTACTTACTTCAGTGGATCTCTTCATATCTTATTCATCTCATAACTGATCGACGTAGGTCCTAGCCCAGGTGACAGCTTCGATTCATAACTACTGAGAACGTTTGTATCAGACAGACAATATACGGCTAACCGGGTCTGCAGTTTACGTCGATGACCATGGAGCTGGAGCGCAAATCGCAATAAAACTAGTGCATGAGCCGACTCCACGTACGTGGACCAGTAAGATCTACACTTTGGAACAGAAGTGCGCCACCGGTATCTTACTGCAATATGACAGATCTGGCTCAGACCACCTGTGGAGTTAGAGCGCCATGTTAACGTACGATGTGACCTGTGTCGGGAATTCGTACCAGACAAGAATGACCGATGGTCTGCACAGAACCGGAGATGCCTATCCCCGTTATCTGTGCCCCGGGCGGATAAGGCACAACGTCCACCTGGATAAGATTCCGACGCACCAGGTTTGTCAACTTGTGTGATAAAATCACCTGCTAGTACTACTATGTCAGAGTATTAGCTCCCGCGAATGAGTGTGGCGTGTTCATCGTAGAACTCATCGTTATGCATGTCAGAGCTGCAGTCTGTTGGAGCTTATGCCCAGATCAAAAACAAACTGCGCCTAACACAGCTATCCTTTCGAATGGAAACTGACCTCTCCAGTCTCACTGCACACAAACAACTTTGACAGGGATCCACCCTAAAACGGCAGCCTCAGCCTTGTTAGTCAGGACTATCCCCATAAAACGTTGACCTACAGCTCTAGCCTCTTCGTCTCCTGAAGTGTACAGGAAATACCCCGATGAGATACCAGGAGCAGTTGGTTGAACCACACTGCTCGAATCCCGGATATGCATTTCACCTACACAGCACACACCAATCTTCCGAAAGTCCATTAAAAGAATTAGGCACGTCTGCTGATCAGTCCGCATGGGCGTGCGCACTTTGAAGGAGCCGAGATTTAGAGGCTGACGAGGCTTGAGAAAATGTGAGTTACAAAGTAAAGAGTTATTCATTACACTACTTCACAATAAACCGTTGCTAGTATCGGGCCTGGTATCAGTGGAAGCATTATGGGCGGATAGGCGGGGGCAAAGAGACGTCGTTTTGGGGACAGAAAACAAAGGCTGAGTAAGCGAGAGGGAACTCTGAGCAATAGCCTACTTATTGCTGCCCATCCAGCTCGATGCAAAGGGAGCAGCGGTCCTGAGTATCCTGAGCGATGACCGATACATTATTGAATTTTTTCTATTCGTGCAATTCATGGGAGACGTTGGACGGGTACTACCAAGGTGTCCAGACACAAAGCAGGAGAACGATGATAAGTCATTCCGAAATTGAGAAATCTGAAACGGGTTAAATGGTATGGGTGACTCATTGGTATACCAACGAGTGGGCAATTTACCGTGGGTGGATTTGTCATTGTGAAATGAACGCTGATTCTACTTAAACCCCTTCGCTTTCCACACTCATCAGCAATGTTTCTGCTCAACCGAAAAAACCACAAGCGAAGTGACCAGTCTTAGAGAATAGTATGCTGTTTAACAGTTCAGCAACTGGATCACAATGAACGGTCGTCTCTTCAAAGGAAAGCTTGGTTTTTTTAGTGCTAGACCCGGATTTCAGGATCATATGAGTGCAATCCGTCAAATAGCATTTTGGTCCAGCTACTTCGTAGAAATATTTACTAAAAACCTGGACATTCTTCTCTTTTAAAAAGCAGAAAGAGAACGACATTATGCGAGCCCGCGATTAACATGTTTCCTATTGTTATTTTCAATGTCAGAGCGTTACTATTTATGTATAATTGGTCATAACCTGTTGTATATATCACGCAATTACTTGCCTGTTGTGGTGTGCCAAAAACAAACATATCCAATTTGGATAATATAGATAGCCGAATGTGGGGGGAAATGACTACCAGAGAGCTATTAGTATTTACTCCGGGAAACGGTTTGATAATAATATCCCTTGTGCCTTTGTAAACAAGGGTGGAAAATAGTTGGTTGCTTTAGTCTTCAGCCGACTGAAAACCAGCATGAAGCACAAGAGTAGTCATATGTTACGAGCACAAAACTATCTGGCTCATATCGTGAATCGTTTTGCCCACTGATTTTCTTCAAACGAACTGTGGTGAGGATAATGGGGATCAGGGATACGTCCGTGGTAAAAAGAAATTTTCAAAGAAGTTCATTTTAGTGAATTTCAGGTCGCCGAAAATCACCACATCGTTCGGCATGGGCTGTAAAAATTCATTCCAGCCTGATTTAAGAGATTGATTGAAGTGCTCAAAGAAATAGTACACCAAATATCAAAGCCCTCCAGTTTAGAGTAGCTCACACGAGAATCATATCGATCTAGTATCACCTGTAAGATTGTACTATCAAGTCGGTGATAGCCTTATACACCTGACCGGGCGAATTCATAGCATTTACCAGATATCTGTAGATTTATAAATTCGGAATCGAAAATAGGGTAAAAATGTGGTGGTTTTTGTTCGAGCAAACAGTTCAGTAGGTATGCGGTGGCTTTCATGGATGACTTTCATTGGATCAACGAGCAAGCGAGCATGATATGGCAAAGCATAACCGGGGTATGCAGCATTTCGAGAAAATAAAATTTTGGGTGCCTTTAGGATGTATACACAGCTTGTGAATGTTCGTTGTTTTCAGTTCAGTTTAATTTAGACAACCAATAACCATGCACTGAATGCGGCGACTTTGGTCGCTTTCTCCTACAGGAAACAGTGAGGAAGAGCAAGAATGTGCAAAGGGTGATTGGAGAATTTCAAATATCGGGATCAAGTCGATAAAGAAAGTTTGATTTTGACACTCAAGCATATTCCATCGTCGAGGGTAACCCCTGGTACTCCAGTCCCACGTCCATCTGGTGGAGGTTTTAGACCGATAAGTTGCTTCTCTCAGTGTTCATTCGCGGCGTTTTCCTCTCTAGGCGCTTAGCGAGGAGCACCAGATGTTGCCCAGCAACTGGTTCCGAGACTGGACTTCGTCTGATCTCCACTATTGACCTGTCACTCATGACTGCACTTCTGGCTTAAGGAAGCCATCCTACATAGTTCTGTGTCATGGATGCACACAAGCCATCGCATCACGTCAAAATGCAGTTTCGTCGAGTTTGTGTAGGCGAAACAGCCGATGGATATTTTTCACATCATTTGGATTTCCCAGTAGATCTCCGGCTCCGTTGGTGGGTCTGTCGAAACAAACCGCTGATGAGTGCCGGAAGAGCTAATGGGGAGGTTGACAGTGAGGTCCAGTCAAACTGTGTCTGAAAGTGCTCTGCCCACCCTTCGAGAAGCCGCTATAGATTGTGATTTGATGAACCATCAAGTCTACGAATTGTTTCACTCTCACCTTGTGACCTCCTCTCGATGACTCAAATAAGACTGAACAGTTTGCGGGAATTTCCCACGGCAGTAGCACGTTCTACCCCTGATGCACATTACGACCACCAGATTTCGCAATACCCACAAAGATTCTCGTTAGGTGCACCTCTCATTACGAAACGTGCTTCGTTGTATTCGCTTCAATGCACACATTAATGCTATTTCTCTGCACTCTTCTCACTGTGATAACCTTCGAAGTTTAAAAGATAGTATGCTTCATATTGTCTAACAGTTCTTATGATCAAAGAATATTCAAACTTCTCAAGCTTGTGTAGCCGCTTCTGTAACTTTTGAAAAACTAATTGTGAGAAAATACGCTGTTTGATGAGCATACTCACGAAAATACAAAGCGATTGTTTCTTGGTTTTCAAATGACTGACCAATAAACTCTCTGTAATCGAAGCCATTGGTGGACGTTATACAAATGCACTCAGTCGATGTGCAGCTATCATCCGGATTTACTTAGGGAGAATAAAATACTTGTCAGAATGTATCTGTACATAATGCTTAGCCATTTCTGCTGATTAATGAACCAGAGTAAGATTGTAGACGGAAAACTGTGGTAGCTGTTTGAGCCTAAAAGGTGTTCAGTTTCATTACCGAAGGCTATGAACTGTGGTTCCTTAGTAAAAGGTTTCAGCTTGGGCTAAAGCAACAAGATTTTACCGAAGTGGGTGCAGTCTTGCGGTTTTGGAGATGATGAAGAATGTCTAAAATATTTCGGAAGTAAACTAGCCACAATCACTGAAGTGTTCATCGGTGATGGTATCAACATTTGTATCTCTAGATGAATCTCCTACTGTGAGATCTGTATGGTTCATCAAAAAGTAAGAAAATAATACATCCGAGCAGTTAGATGCATCCAGTACATGGGATCAGTATGAGGACCAGTTCAGACCTCCATTCAGTTCGTGATGAACTATTGAAGTCCGTTAGAATGTCGGTAATCCCCAACCCAATACTACATAGTTGACCTCCTACCGGTGAACTATTAGAATGTGACTACAGCAGACCATTCCGAGTCTCCATGATGCTGCAGACCAGATACCACCAACACTACTCGTGAGTAGATGCTCGATGGACAGGAATTACGGATGATAGAGAGAACTAAATTGTGGTGGAGTCGCATTGACCAAAAACAATGAGCTGGAAGAAAATCGTACAAGCGAGCACTATGTGTGATAATACTTTACTGTGAAGACTGAATGCAGTTGATACAAACGAGGTTTTCAGCCGTACTCCATTGGATTTTAGTGTTGTTCCAACAGTTTTCCAAAAAGACACGATTTCAGTAGGTGGTATTACGCCCCGGCATAACGTTCCTGTTACCCGTGGGATGTGAAGTTATTTTTCTCAAACACTATGAATAACTTATCAATCCTAATGGAATGGGAATTGTTGGCGGAGATCACAAAATAGGAGTCCTCGAAATTTCCACTGACTTCACTACTGTTCAATGGACGTTTCCACGGCTATAAAGTCGAAAGCCACATGTAAGACATAATCCAGCGAACTGTTCCACAGCAGGTTAGTTTTCACGGGGAGAATTTCTTCTCTGACGGACTGGGAAAGTGTGCTTGTTGAGCTCGAATAAATCTGCTCTGTTCACGGTAGATTTGGAAGCGCTGGGCCAACAAGGTTGATCATTATTTACCACAGTCCATATCACCTCGCGTTTCGTGACATCAAAAGCATCGGAATTAGTTTCTTTGTAAACCTCCCTTTACGAGTGGTGTTTATGCGAACCCTTGAGTCTGGCCATAGATGGTGCAAAGTAAATCGACGGGAAAACGATTTTTTTTCGTGGTTTTTATATGTTGTTACCCTTGTTATTGTTATACTGCTGATTTCCGATCCGTCGAAGGCTAAATTAACCTAGTTTTCTCCGCCCTAGTCTACAACTTTGAATAGAAATTTGTTAAAAAATGTTTTTCTTGGTCAAATAGTGGCTTTCTCATTAAGGAGCAAATGACAATAATATCCAAGTCATATTTACTAGCATTTTGTTTCAACCAGTCATATCGTGACATAGGTTTTTACATACATGATGTACAATCACACTGTCATTCACGATAAACTCCGGCAAATTTTACCAACCACTACGATCTTTACTAAAGTAGCGAGACCTTTCGGTTTTCAACAAATGTTCTCATAAAGTGGAATCAAAATGTATATTTAACAAAGCGCGCTCAGATAACCTTGAAATCTGGGACGTTTTCGAAGTAAACAGACATGTTTCTTCTAATACGACTTCTACGCAACATGAGTTCGTCGTTAAATTGTGAGGTAACACAGTTTTCTCCTAAGGTATTCGCCTAGTATTTAGTTCTTTCTGTTACGCAGAAACATGGTTGAATGTTAAGCAGAAAGAAACGTTTCTTTTGAGATTGGCATTTGTTTACCACATGAAGAGAATTAGCGTCCGTGAATTTACCTTCATCGGTTCAGCACATTTAACAAACAAAACCTGACTGGTTTATGAACTTCAGACCTGTTTATTGTAGTGACCAAGGTGACACAAGCTCAACCCTCAATGGATTGCAACCAAAATCGCACCACAGATATCAAGTTCCATATAATTTTCTAGTTCAGTCTTATGTTGTGACATACTAAGAAACGTTCAAGAAATAGGAATCAATTAGAATGAGAAAAGTTCGTCCAGCGAGTTTTGACATCTATAGTTCATCCGCGCGTTTCAAGCCGCACCTGCTCTGGGGTGTATTAGTTCGTGACCAGCGTAAGGGCTAACTATTATGATTACCATTCTCTCAGGGGCTTGAGTAAAACGCGTACGTTGAATTGTAAACAGTCTATGGAGCTTGACTACTGTCGTAGTATGACCTCATGAAAGGACTTTATGTAGATTCTGCAGTACTTTCATTCTCCGATTTAGAAATCGATATGTTTGTAAACAAACCTTGTACCTACTGATAAACTTACCTCAGATATATCTTCAAGAGAGTGGCATCACAATAAAACACTCAGTGTGAGTCGGATTCACAAATATTTCGTGGTGAATGAAATCACATGTAGACAGTGATAGACCTCGGCGGGGCCCGATACCAAGCGCGTGGACGCCATTCACAAATTCGGGCCACGGACGCTCTACTAGCGGAAATACGGAGCTATACCCAGGACGTCGGGAATTCGGAAAACGGATCACTTTGGTTATCAGCCTTTATGATATTATTAGATTTTGTAAACATTTAGCTTGGACCAAACTGTACGAAAGTGCTACACAATGTAGTGCACCCAATAAGGTATTGACGCAGCACAGCAGTATATAGCAGGAGCTGCTGATCACCCGCCCCCCCCCCCCGCTCCCAAAACAATAAAGTAGTCTTGTTTGTCCAGATATTGCTCGTGGGACTAATTTATTGTGTCTAGTGATCCGTCTTGCTAATGAGAAATAAAATGAATGGTTATTATGCAGCTGAGGACGGGACAAGAATTGAAGGAACCTAATGTTCCAGTGAACGTGGGAAATGTGATATCGTTCACAATAGGCTACACATGTGGTCGGCATTCTGCGTGTTCTTCTTCCTAACTCGAGCTCGAGAAATTCATCTTGGTAAGTAAGTTGAAACCAAACTGAAGCCACTTTTCATTGTATGAACAATTCAGAAATGCAACTGGATTTCACTTATTCATCTTTTGTTTTTTCCCATAGATCCCTCTCACCAGGTACGATCTCCTAGCAACGTAAGATTTTGTTGGTGAGTAACAGTCGGTTAGAAAAATACCTTATCGTCATTTGTTTCATCTCCACACCTAGCTAGTATTAGGTTAAATTATATTTCTGAAGGTTTTAATGCCTGTATTTTCGGTAATGAACCTAAAGTGAATTACTGTAAAAGAGGTGAGCCGCTGATTCCTGGAACTTACAGTGAGACAAGTTTGGGAAACGGTTACATGAGAGTCAAACTATCAATTCAATTTCTGAATAAAATGGGATAACCGGAAGTAAAGAGAGTATGTCGCGCACTTATTTGTGGCTCAATGAATGGAAGACGATTTAGAGGTTCATATCAGACACTGATGGAAACAGACGTGAAAAGGATGACTGATGCCTGTGTTCAAGCACCAGTCCGCAGTGTGTAGTAAGATTGGTCGTAACGGAAGAAGTAGGATGTCACTGCATTTTTGGAAGGGATTTTTCATTATTTCGAAATAGTGTCTGTTTGTGTTCACGTGCGGACGATGGGATTGGGACAATATTGATGTATGAGTGTACCGTGAATTGGAATACAGTTCCCCCGATTGTCAATCTTAAACCTAATCCGTGTTCCCAAGTTGAGAATTTCGTATAACATACCATATTCACCCAGTTTATCACTTCTTCTAATATTTCCCGGTTTGTTCTCACTTCTTCTCTTCCCGAATGGCTCAGTTATTCCGGACGTTGGAGTTTGTGGGTCATGCATTGCTCATGCTAGTTCCTCCAGAGATCAGAACCAATATTTGGGTTTTTCATCAGTGAGTGAGTTGATAAAAACCTGCGGAGAGTCACTTGATAACATTCTAGTTGTATAAAATATTGGATAAAATTAGGAACATGTTTACGCAGAACATTTCATTTAGCTTATGAGTTTCTATTCTTCAAGCTCGGTGGTAAAATCACAAATGTTTCAAAGCATTTCCAATTGATCGTCTCCGCGGCCATCTGTGCTACACGCGTTTCGTCTTATGCCCAGTCCACATTTTCTATTAAATTAACCCTTAAACTCGTGGCAATTGACTTTTATGCATGCAATCTTACAAATAATCGCGCTTCTCAGCCGGATTTCGAAGTGATCCAAGTATGCAAAGTCATTGACCCCAGATGGATTGGAACCCACATGCCCTACAACCTAACTTATGGGGCCATTTCAAGGAATTTCGAATATTTTACATATGGATCCTACTGGCAAGACCTCGCGGATCAGCTGGTTGAGAACACTTGATTCAGAAACGTGGATGACTTCCACGCATGGATTTGAATCCCATTGGGACAACGACGTTTCGCGTTTGCGTCAGTTCAGTCTACGGCTACCAGTTGAAAGTGTTTTTGTAAATACATTCGTGAAACACAAATTTTATGAGCTCAAGTGTTATATCAACAAATTTAGAGTAGCTATGAAGTGAGCACAAAATAAACGTCCAAAATGCATGCAAGTGCATCGATCCGTATCGGCGAAACTAATTGAAACTGTGGCGACACGTCTGTGACCTCAACGCAGAACGTGACGAATATCAGTGTTTATATATATATATATACATAAAACGTATAATGTATATATATATATATATATATAGATATATATATGGTGGATATTCCGTTCCTCTACTGGCGCAGAGCCGTTTGCGATTGTCTTGTGTTATTTATTTCTAAACACAACAGCGATCTAGAAATTAAACTCAGTGATGGTGTTCAGACGAAATTTCTCAAGCTTAGCAACAGATTCCTTCAGACGCTTATACACAAAATTTGAGACATCTTCTCCTCGGCTGGAAACCATACGACAGAATGACGAATTACCCAAAATGAAATTACTTTAGCGGTGTGTTCACTCCCTAAAGCAGCACAAGTCGATCACAAGGGACATATGCATGTTGACTAAACCCGCTTGTTGTCTCATACCCACCCATTCAGCAAAGCAGTCCCAAATTAATCCCAAAATAGCCCAACATTAGTCCTAATTTAGTCCCGTTTAAAACACCACAGGGATATTTCTGGGACTGTTATTGAACTCACTGAGAATGCACAGGCTTACTTGATTTACTTTTAAATTTTGGTTCCTTATACTTGAATACTTCACCTTGAGGTACTGGTTACGATACTTCTAATAATTGCCCTTTGAGAAGGCAACATGAAATATGAACACCCTCGAATCTACTTGACACGACCCGGGCACATTCTGTTGCGCAACATTCCTATAATTGTAGTAGTTTACAAAGAATGAAAGACGTTCTACCATGTTGTAAACCGCGGTTTAAGCGACGGGCTAAGTTAGCCAACTTTAACCACAGTATTGAAATATTCCCAAAGTTGTTCCTTTGAGGGACTTTTTGGAACTAAATGTTCTCTGTTTGGGCTCAACGAAAAGGCGAACCATATCGTTTTCAACTAAGTAGAATCCCTAGCGGCACAAAGCCCGTTCGCTTAGGTAGCTACATCCAATCACTTAGTTGAAAACGATATGGTTCGCCTTTTCGTTGAGCCCAAACAGAGAACATTTAGTTCCAAAAAGTCCCTCAAAGGAACAACTTTGGGAATATTTCAATACTGTGGTTAAAGTTGGCTAACTTAGCCCGTCGCTTAAACCGCGGTTTACAACATGGTAGAACGTCTTTCATTCTTTGTAAACTACTACAATTATAGGAATGTTGCGCAACAGAATGTGCCCGGGTCGTGTCAAGTAGATTCGAGGGTGTTCATATTTCATGTTGCCTTCTCAAAGGGCAATTATTAGAAGTATCGTAACCAGTACCTCAAGGTGAAGTATTCAAGTATAAGGAACCAAAATTTAAAAGTAAATCAAGTAAGCCTGTGCATTCTCAGTGAGTTCAATAACAGTCCCAGAAATATCCCTGTGGTGTTTTAAACGGGACTAAATTAGGACTAATGTTGGGCTATTTTGGGATTAATTTGGGACTGCTTTGCTGAATGGGTGGGTATGAGACAACAAGCGGGTTTAGTCAACATGCATATGTCCCTTGTGATCGACTTGTGCTGCTTTAGGGAGTGAACACACCGCTAAAGTAATTTCATTTTGGGTAATTCGTCATTCTGTCGTATGGTTTCCAGCCGAGGAGAAGATGTCTCAAATTTTGTGTATAAGCGTCTGAAGGAATCTGTTGCTAAGCTTGAGAAATTTCGTCTGAACACCATCACTGAGTTTAATTTCTAGATCGCTGTTGTGTTTAGAAATAAATAACACAAGACAATCGCAAACGGCTCTGCGCCAGTAGAGGAACGGAATATCCACCATATATATATCTATATATATATATATATATATATATATATATACATTATACGTTTTATGTATATATATATATATAAACACTGATATTCGTCACGTTCTGCGTTGAGGTCACAGACGTGTCGCCACAGTTTCAATTAGTTTCGCCGATACGGATCGATGCACTTGCATGCATTTTGGACGTTTATTTTGTGCTCACTTCATAGCTACTCTAAATTTGTTGATATAACACTTGAGCTCATAAAATTTGTGTTTCACGAATGTATTTACAAAAACACTTTCAACTGGTAGCCGTAGACTGAACTGACGCAAACGCGAAACGTCGTTGTCCCAATGGGATTCAAATCCATGCGTGGAAGTCATCCACGTTTCTGAATCAAGTGTTCTCAACCAGCTGATCCGCGAGGTCTTGCCAGTAGGATCCATATGTAAAATATTCGAAATTCCTTGAAATGGCCCCATAAGTTAGGTTGTAGGGCATGTGGGTTCCAATCCATCTGGGGTCAATGACTTTGCATACTTGGATCACTTCGAAATCCGGCTGAGAAGCGCGATTATTTGTAAGATTGCATGCATAAAAGTCAATTGCCACGAGTTTAAGGGTTAATTTAATAGAAAATGTGGACTGGGCATAAGACGAAACGCGTGTAGCACAGATGGCCGCGGAGACGATCAATTGGAAATGCTTTGAAACATTTGTGATTTTACCACCGAGCTTGAAGAATAGAAACTCATAAGCTAAATGAAATGTTCTGCGTAAACATGTTCCTAATTTTATCCAATATTTTATACAACTAGAATGTTATCAAGTGACTCTCCGCAGGTTTTTATCAACTCACTCACTGATGAAAAACCCAAATATTGGTTCTGATCTCTGGAGGAACTAGCATGAGCAATGCATGACCCACAAACTCCAACGTCCGGAATAACTGAGCCATTCGGGAAGAGAAGAAGTGAGAACAAACCGGGAAATATTAGAAGAAGTGATAAACTGGGTGAATATGGTATGTTATACGAAATTCTCAACTTGGGAACACGGATTAGGTTTAAGATTGACAATCGGGGGAACTGTATTCCAATTCACGGTACACTCATACATCAATATTGTCCCAATCCCATCGTCCGCACGTGAACACAAACAGACACTATTTCGAAATAATGAAAAATCCCTTCCAAAAATGCAGTGACATCCTACTTCTTCCGTTACGACCAATCTTACTACACACTGCGGACTGGTGCTTGAACACAGGCATCAGTCATCCTTTTCACGTCTGTTTCCATCAGTGTCTGATATGAACCTCTAAATCGTCTTCCATTCATTGAGCCACAAATAAGTGCGCGACATACTCTCTTTACTTCCGGTTATCCCATTTTATTCAGAAATTGAATTGATAGTTTGACTCTCATGTAACCGTTTCCCAAACTTGTCTCACTGTAAGTTCCAGGAATCAGCGGCTCACCTCTTTTACAGTAATTCACTTTAGGTTCATTACCGAAAATACAGGCATTAAAACCTTCAGAAATATAATTTAACCTAATACTAGCTAGGTGTGGAGATGAAACAAATGACGATAAGGTATTTTTCTAACCGACTGTTACTCACCAACAAAATCTTACGTTGCTAGGAGATCGTACCTGGTGAGAGGGATCTATGGGAAAAAACAAAAGATGAATAAGTGAAATCCAGTTGCATTTCTGAATTGTTCATACAATGAAAAGTGGCTTCAGTTTGGTTTCAACTTACTTACCAAGATGAATTTCTCGAGCTCGAGTTAGGAAGAAGAACACGCAGAATGCCGACCACATGTGTAGCCTATTGTGAACGATATCACATTTCCCACGTTCACTGGAACATTAGGTTCCTTCAATTCTTGTCCCGTCCTCAGCTGCATAATAACCATTCATTTATTTCTCATTAGCGAGACGGATCACTAGACACATTAAATTAGTCCCACGAGCAATATCTGGACAAACAAGACTACTTTATTGTTTTGGGAGCGGGGGGGGGGGGGGGGCGGGTGATCACCAGCTCCTGCTATATACTGCTGTGCTGCGTCAAAACCTTATTGGGTGTACTACATTGTGTAGCGCTTTCGTACAGTTCGGTCCAAGCTAAATGTTTACAAAATCTAATAATATCATAAAGGCTGATAACCAAAGTGATCCGTTTTCCGAATTCCCGACGTCCTGGGTATAGCTCCGTATTTCCGCTAGTAGAGCGTCCGTGGCCCGAATTTGTGAATGGCGTCCACGCGCTTGGTATCGGGCCCCGCCGAGGTCTATCACTGTCTACATGTGATTTCATTCACTACGAAATATTTGTGAATCCGACTCACACTGAGTGTTTTATTGTGATGCCACTCTCTTGAAGATATATCTGAGGTAAGTTTATCAGTAGGTACAAGGTTTGTTTACAAACATATCGATTTCTAAATCGGAGAATGAACGTACTGCAGAATCTACATAAAGTCCTTTCATGAGGTCATACTACGACAGTAGTCAAGCTCCATAGACTGTTTACAATTCAACGTACGCGTTTTACTCAAGCCCCTGAGAGAATGTTAATCATAATAGTTAGCCTTTACGCTGGTCACGAACTAATACACCCCAGAGCAGGTGCGGCTTGAAACGCGCGGATGAACTATAGATGTCAAAACTCGCTGGACGAACTTTTCTCATTCTAATTGATTCCTATTTCTTGAACGTTTCTTAGTATGTCACAACATAAGACTGAACTAGAAAATTATATGGAACTTGATATCAGTGGTGCGATTTTGGTTGCAATCCATTGAGGGTTGAGCTTGTGTCACCTTGGTCACTACAATAAACAGGTCTGAAGTTCATAAACCAGTCAGGTTTTGTTTGTTAAATGTGCTGAACCGATGAAGGTAAATTCACGGACGCTAATTCTCTTCATGTGGTAAACAAATGCCAATCTCAAAAGAAACGTTTCTTTCTGCTTAACATTCAACCATGTTTCTGCGTAACAGAAAGAACTAAATACTAGGCGAATACCTTAGGAGAAAACTGTGTTACCTCACAATTCAACGACAAACTCATGTTGCGTAGAAGTCGTATTAGAAGAAACATGTCTGTTTACTTCGAAAACGTTCCAGATTTCAAGGTTATCTGAGCGCGCTTTGTTAAATATACATTTTGATTCCACTTTATGAGAACATTTGTTGAAAACCGAAAGGTCTCGCTACTTTAGTAAAGATCGTAGTGGTTGGTAAAATTTGCCGGAGTTTATCGTGAATGACAGTGTGATTGTACATCATGTATGTAAAAACCTATGTCACGATATGACTGGTTGAAACAAAATGCTAGTAAATATGACTTGGATATTAATGTCATTTGCTCCTTAATGAGAAAGCCACTATTTGACCAAGAAAAACATTTTTTAACAAATTGCTATTCGAAGTTGTAGACTAGGGCGGAGAAAACTAGGTTAATTTAGCCTTCGACGGATCGGAAATCAGCAGTATAACAATAACAAGGGTAACAACATATAAAAACCACGAAAACAGTCGTTTTCCCGTCGATTTACTTTGCACCATCTATGGCCAGACTCAAGGGTTCGCATAAACACCACTCGTAAAGGGAAGTTTACAAAGAAACTAATTCCGATGCTTTTGATATCACGAAACGCGAGGTGATATGTTCTGTGGTAAATAATGATCAACCTTGTTGGCCCAGCACTTCCAAATCTACCGTGAACAAAGCAGAGTTATTCGAGCTCAACAAGCACACTTTCCCAGTCCGTCAGAGAAGAAATTCTCCCCGTGAAAACTAACTTGCTGTGGAACAGTTCGCTGGATTATGTCTCACATGTGGCTTTCGACTTTATAGCCGTGGAAACGTCCATTGAACAGTAGTGAAGTCAGTGGAAATTTCGAGGACTCCTATTTTGTGATCTCCGCCAACAATTCCCATTCCATTAGGATTGATAAGTTATTCATAGTGTTTGAGAAAAATAACTTCACATCCCACGGGTAACAGGAACATTATGCCGGGGCGTAATACCACCTACTGAAATCGTGTCTTTTTGGAAAACTGTTGGAACAACACTAAAATCCAATGGAGTACGGCTGAAAACCTCGTTTGTATCAACTGCATTCAGTCTTCACAGTAAAGTATTATCACACATAGTGCTCGCTTGTACGATTTTCTTCCAGCTCATAGTTTTTGGTCAATGCGACTCCACCACAATTTAGTTCTCTCTATTATCCGTAATTCCTGTCCATCGAGCATCTACTCACGAGTAGTGTTGGTGGTATCTGGTCTGCAGCATCATGGAGACTCGGAATGGTCTGCTGTAGTCACATTCTAATAGTTCAATAATGAAACTGGAAATAGATTCACATCAAAAGCTTATATCCAACCATAATTCTTTTATTATTTTTTTAAACTTTCTTTTCACGAATTACCAGTGGTACCATTGTTCCATGCAAGGTTACTGACGCGCTCCCCGTTCTAACTCGAAAATTCCCCTTGTGGTGCACCGCTTGGCTTTGTCTGCAAGACGTGTTGGTCAGTCAGTATGTGCATTGTTCTATGCGAATCCTCAAGTTGTGTACAGCAACTTTCGCTTAATTACCAAGCCCTGAGGAGCTGTGGCTTATCATCATTCTATGCATCCACGCTTTTTCTTTTATATATATGTTACTCCAGCCTAACTCTAGCTATAACCAAGTATAGTGCGTGGATGATGAGTTCAGCCGAAATACGAACGTGAGCAGCAGATCGATTGCAGTGTTGGTCAGTTATCATTGTATATCTACATCATGGACCAGACAAGTACTTGGGCTGGCACCAATGTGGTCAAGCGGGAACGGTAATTGCGGAAAAAATGAATATCTGCTCCACTAGTGGAGGTGACCGCAACACTGCTGTGTTAGATGCAACCTAATATATTTTGTCGGGCCCATAACGAGGTTTCCGTTTTGTATGGGCAATTCGGGCACACAATTGTCCAAGTCGAATCAGGCCTACACGAGGCTTGTCACTTGAGCATTTTACAGACGAACATGTCATCACTAAATGGCAAACCTAAATGAGAAAAGCCTCAGTATGAACTTAGAAATGAACGAACACGGTAAATTATATGGATGAAAAAGGCGTAGAGAAAAGGAATTGCAGCCCTTTTGATTTTATTATTGTTTTGATATTTTGAGCTGGTGAAGTTTTCTCCAAAAGACGGAGAATATTGAAAAAAGACGGAGAGCTTTAAACGGATATCCTCCATCACATGCAATAGTAGGTAGGAGATTCATCACGTGGTATTGAGGATCATTCCATCACTGAAAACCATCGAACCATCGAACAGATAAGTTTTGATCTGGCTTGCTGGGAATCAACGGCAGTTCACATTCACCGAGTCACCAATGTGAGTCGACGTACAGCGTGTTGGGGTGGAAAAAACTGTTGACAGCGGGCCCCAGGTAGCCTGATGGTAAGGTGTGTGTGTGTCTGGGCGCGCGTATCTAACAGCCGCTCGCCTCACGTTCGAATTGCGGTTGGGACTCGGTAGATATGCTCTGCTGCTGACTCCTTAGAAGTCAGGTGGGACAATTGTTCTATGGTTTTCAATGACCAATTCAGTGTTGATGTTACCTGGGGAAACGTTAAACATTGCAACCAGTGAAACCTCTTGACAAGTGTTCATTTGATTCAGATGGTAAATTCTTCTGGTTGGGAGTTTTGTAAGCAAGACATTCTCGTTGGATGGGATTTCTTCGATATTAATACTCATCAGATGTACCTGCCATTGACTTGAAACGTTATCGTGAAAAGCCGTCCATGAGGTGTGAATGCATCGAGATAGATACTGTGCAACCGAGTTTGAAAGAGAAGTGCCATATGGTTATCCGAAATACAAATGCTCTGGTAGTACTTCAACGAAGGATATATGAAAAAAGTAGATCACTGTTGTGTCCGGATTGAATATACACTCATGCTGCACGTAAAATCGATCAGTATCTCCCTCATGCATCGGCTTACGCTTGTTGATGTCTAACCATGTTGTTTGTTCTCTGGCCGATCCTGCAAAGTATCGACTGACCTCAACTGACTTGGGGCAAATACGCACTAGCGCACGTATGTAAATCAGCTCGATAACATCATTTTCGTAACTTGCCTTTACCTGCTGCTTGCGCAACGGCAATGGACCGCTTTTGTTATTACTTTCGTACAAATAAATGGAGTGTCACCACTACGTGTTTCTCTACTAAATACGAACTCCACAGTCTTTATGATGAGTCTGATTGCCAAGAGCCCAGAAATGTGAGACGGAATAGGTTCACCAATAGCTATGTTTCAAAAATTCTTCCCAAGAATTCTACTGAGAATCTTAGGAGTCACACTCACGGACAATCCTTGTCATGTGAAACATATTACTGGGCTTTTACCTCTCATGCCTAACTGGGTAGGCTGCAGTCTAGATAACTTAGGTCAACATTGAAACCTAGTTTGATAATTCGATAAATCAACCACTATGCCCAAAAACCATCTCAACGCAATCAGTGGATAGAGTGAGAACACCGGATTATATTGGTTTCAAATGTAGTCCACTGTCTAATCCCAATATAATGCTATCCCTAACAGGCATCAAACATGTTTTCTGGGAACTGCGAAGCATCCGGGATTGATTACACTTTATACTGGAAAATATTGTGGATTTGGTGAAGAAGAATCGATCGAACAAAGATACGAAGTTGGCAACGATACTATGTGATGTAAGAAGAGTTCTGTTCTAAGTCAGGAGATAAGGGCATAATGTTAGAATCGGAGATAAAATTGAGAGCAATAGGCAAAGAATGTTTACATGCGCCTTATAACTAAAAAGATAATACGAGCTCGGACTAACGTATGATCCTTATGAATCTTATAAACCGGTGATTGATATGAGTAACTCAGTTTATCACCTACACTTCAGTGGTGATCACCGTACTCCCGGAACCGATTCGCAAATTCACAGTCAACCAACAGCGTCAGTTTTAACGAGATTTATTCACACGGCCAGAATCAAGGGACTATTCATTACAGATCCAATAAGAGATTGAATATGATTGGTTACCTTAGGTCAGCAGTATGTCAGTAGATGTCAAAGGGACCATGCGACAGTGCTTGGTAAGGTGATATCAAAGACGAAGTCACTTCTTGATCACCATGCTGAGTGAGAACTACAATTTCAGTCCTAATTGTTACACTCATATCAACTCCTGTACTGTTTTTATCACTAGTTTATCGGACACAACAGGAAGCCTTTTTAGAAGGATTCAAGGAAACCGCATAGGCCTCGGAACAGTTTGACTTACTTCCAGGCGTCAGTCAGTCTATTTTGAAACAACCACTTGATACTGGACATTAAATTCGGGCCACAGTCACGTTGAAGTTTAGGAATATGATTGTCATACTCCTCATCTGAAGAATACGCAGTGGAAATCTCACCATAAACGCTTAGCCAGAGAAGCTGAAATCCCGGAATCCATATCTTAAACTTCGAAGTTGTACGGCACTTCTCTGAAAACCCCAAAGATAATACTCGTATATATTTTCGTTTCTATAAGTACAGGTTTCGACACACAGAAGAGGCTAGCAGCACGAGGTTTTCACCCGCCCAATCACTCACTCCCTCACCCACTCACTCAATCCCTCATTCATTCAGCCACTCACTCATTCATTTTCTCTCTCGCTCCCGATTCCTCCTTCTTCCAATATCTTGCCGCAGGCTTTTGCTCCTACAAACTACGGAATTACTGATGAATGAGTGCATTTATAAGAAATACCTAACAGAGGATCGGTGTAAAAGCAAAATTTGGACAACTTGATAATTAAAATGATAACTCTATTTCATAGAGTGGGTGCTGATGACTGTTGGCATAAAATCTGTGATGAGAATAATAGAGCGGGTTATTGTGGGGAAATGCAAAGTGGAATGGGAAAGGTTTGTATAAAGAAGTTACGCAAGGACCATATGATACGGTTACAAGAAAGACGTTTTTCGCACGTGATGGTGTTATCTAAACAGTTTGAACTGCACTATTGGGACGGCAATGAATTAAGTTACGGGAAGCATTTCCCAGTGATTCCCAGGTGAGTCCGAGAACAGGTTCAAAAGTTGTTACTGACTCAGAGTGGTTTCTTATAACATCCAGGAGAAGTGGAATTGTGTTACTGATAATTCTTATCATGTCATTACGTGGAGAATCTGTCAAACATTCTAATCTTTCTTGGTTGGTTGTCCTTTGGACTACATTTTCCATGCATAATCCTCCGCTCTTCCGATCTACTATTCATCCGACAACACTGGACTTGAGTTCTGATATTGTTAGAGCACACCAGTGGTGCATATCCTCCGTCGGACCCAGTGTTTGGACCCAGGCCTTCTCACTTGGAAGGCGTGTGTCGTCATTGAAACAACCCACTCTCTTCCATCTGCAAGGTTGACTGGATGACCTGAGGTTTGTGCGTGAAAGATGGGGTACAAAGAAAGTTCAATCAAGCGAAATATCATCAGTCCCATACATTACACACGAGTAGTTGTGAGGCATATACATCCTAATCTATTTGCTTCATCTAATTTCACCTTTCGCACAAACGATACCATTTAAAACTTCCATAAGAACCAACAAATCTCATTTTTTCCAAGGTAGGTTATTTATCGCACGCAGTTCTTTTGTTACGCTCACGCAGCTGTGAACTATTTACGCAGTACTAAACAAGTAGATGCCTGAAGAGAAATCTCGAAATAAACGACCTATGTAAGTGATGGTTTCATGTCATCTTTGAAACCATCTTATTCTTGTCTCGCAGTCAGTTCAAAAGTTGGAAGGCACGGTTTAGACTGTGAGATACTATTTAATTATGATTCAAGAATTACGCAGGACTTCGAGCTGCGACTCCCTTTCTGAAATATTGTCATTGGTAGAAGGTAGAATATAAAAGGAATACAAAGGAGAATAATAAGAAAAACAAGACAGTTCGATACGGTACTGGTTGTGAATGGAACCTCCAGTCTGTTTATATTATTGGTGTGCAAACAGTACAGGTAAGAAATGGTGGTTCCCATAGGACGCGATCACTTTCAATCTATTTTATTTAGGTGAAGCTTTAATTCTCCTTTTATTATCCTCTGGAAGACACAGTAGTGCCACCGTCATTAGTCTATACGCCTTTTTATTTTGTCTTCTGGGAAAACTATGGCAGCTTTAAAATGCTGGTCCCCGTAAGTGCATACAGCTAAGATATTTCAATTTTAGGAGGAGATTTTTTGTTCTAACAATGAAAATACAGTCTTTTCTCCCTTCCTTGGGTTGTTTTTTAAGAACAGTCTTCGTGTCCTCACTTTGAAAAAAATTCTACGATTCCGGTCTGGACAATATCGGCCAGGCGAATAGTGACCACCGTGCGCAGATAGTGTTTAGCTTTTGCTGAGGTTCGGCTTGGCTTCGGTTATCTGCCAGCCATTGTCAGACAGTTGTTCTCGTGCAGAACCGGAAGCACTACTAGTAATTTCAATTAAACACTCCAGAAACGTCCAGATGAACAAAGATAAGACATTGATTTTGAGATGCAGACACTCCTTTTTGCATTTTCGAGCTAAAAATGCAGGCGAAGAAGTGAGTAGGTAGGGGGAGATCGATCGTGGAGAAAAGGCATTTAAGGTCATCGCACTTGAATCTGATTCGGTTAGTCAGTGTCTGTTTGCTGATCTGACCGGACGCAAATGCATTTGGAGAGACCGGAAGAAAAAAAAGCGATAAAAAAAGAATCGAGTTGGATTTTGATTCTCATTCAGTTTTATATCACAAATTAGACAAATATTGGTGGGAGAAATGGGACTAATGGTAAGAAAACGTGCATTTCAATAAACTGAACACCTATTTCACGCTTGCAAGTCTCTGAAATTAAACGAATTTCGGCCACACAATAGTCTATTTCGTATGAAAATGTGGTATCAGAAGAGCATTCACCGAAACGGAAGACCGACTGGCGAGAACAGGAATTTATGCATCTAATGCAAAAAGCCTACTCATTTACCTAATGAAATGAAATAATTTTCCACGAACGCTCCACCACACTTTCGTTTCCCTTCTTACAACTCCATTCCGTATTTAAAGCCTGCTGTTCTACGGTATAAACGCCATGAGGAGATGAGAAAAAAATGAACCACTACAAACATCTTGTAAGAATAATGAGAAAATGATTTCAGGGCCATTGGATGAATATTTCAGTATGGAGATATATGTCCTTTAATGTTAGAATACAGATGAAGCAGTAAATTTGATAAGGAACTATTATTGATGACCAAAACAAATGCAGAGTTGTGAAACTGGATGAATAGGAACACAACACGCTAAGACGGCAAACACGGACATACGAAGCTAGTGATAAAATTGTTTGTAGGCTGTACTTAGTCGAGTCCTTTCCAGTGCAAACGAACATATTTATTGACTCTTTGTGATTTGTTTGTTGTTCATAATCTATCTTTCGATCAGTATGAGTTACGCTGGTTATGAAACGATTTATTAAGCAGTCTCAACGCTCAACCGAGCACAGTTAGTCACTGAATTAGCGTATGATTGTTTCGAATGGATTATTAGGAACCATCCGTCTAGCTTTTACTGAGACTCGAACCTGGAGTGAACAACTGCGAGTTAAATAACTAAACATCAGACTACCGAAGCTGTCTCTGGACGGTTTGTTCAACGTCATCTCTACAGAGGACAGTGTCATTTCTTCACTTTCCTTGGCTGGCAATAACCCGATGCCTGTACAGCCATCGATTCCAGTGATGAACCACTTCTCCATGGGAATGCTAAGTGAAACGAAGACATTCTAATACGCACAATTTAGAAAAGACGAAAAAGCTCACCAGTGCTTCTGTAGCGACCGTCGTCCAGTGGTTGAGGGACTCATAGAACACGCACCCGACACCAAAAGTCAAATAAGGTGAGTTGATAAACTACGGGTAGTTCAACACGGATTAAACAAATAAATAAAATCTCCCGAAATTATGGGTGATTCCCTCATAGGATACACAAGCCACAGTTCGTCAAACGCGAGTAGAAAAGTGCACGCAGCGTGAGGCATGATCAGTTCCAGGGTGTATAACAAGGGTCGATAATTGTTGCAAACGGAGAGCCAGTCACCTATGAGAAAGGAGGTGTACGCTTATGAGTGAGGAAGAAGGTTGGCGGCACAGTTATGGGCAAATGACGAGGACTGGTGCAAGGGGTCGATGCTAAAGGTCAGTGCTTAGGAAGACAAAAAAATCAGAGGAGGAGTTATAGAATAGTGCAGAGGTCAACGGGGAATACAGAGATACGTCTGCGTTGAAGGAAAATGCGAGAAATGTACACGGACATTGTTGTTTAGATTATGCGAGAGATGTTCGTGGGTGGACGCGATTTAACGCAACCAAGGGTGACTAACGGGACGAATGGCGAATGTCCTCAAAATAAGGGGGCCAAATGATATAATCACTTCACTACTTTCAACGAAAAATTGACAAAACGATGAAACTATAATGGGGTCATGAAGTATGGAAGCCAGATAAGTCATCACTAAGAGGTTCTGATCGTGAATTTCAAAAACTAAAGGTGCACTAATACAGCTTCGACAGTTTTAAAGGATGATTTGAGCTTTTGTACCGTATGATGCATTTTTCCAGATGCGAATCGATGTTGTGAACGCCTACTGAATTCCTACTGTAGAGGTAGGGTAGACAGCCATATTGGTGTTCGATGAAGGTAAGTGTGGGTTCCCGATGAGACACCTACTGAGCTTTGGGCCCACAGAGTTTTCTGCTATTCCGTGTTTTGCAGATCATCCAGTATGTGCAACTCTCTTCGAAAGAGCGCTGTTCTTCACATACCACATACAGTAGTAGTGGTAGCGACAATTTCCGTGGTAAAATTTGCAACGGTTTTATTAGTGGTAGTAGTAGACGAAAAATTTCCAGCAGTCAGGTCTAAATACAGTGTAACCGGTGAGCATCAGTAATGGTCGTTTTTGTGTCTAACAGCTACAACTTATATACAGAATCGAAAAATGGGTTGTTTTCTGTCTGAAAGAGTTTGATATCTTTCCAACGGATTCAAAGTACAACTGAGTTAAAATCCTTTTCGTAAAGACCGCGAATAACTGGACGCTTGACCAAAGGCCCAGTGGTAACAACGTTCTCATGAATGTTTTTCTCCGGCATCTTCCTCAGTTTAGGAGTATTGCACCATCGTTTCACTATGGCGCAAGTCGTCTTAACCGTGGTATTTTGATCTTTAGCTATGAAAAATACTGCTGAATTTATAAACGTTTACGTTCGTTTCATGCGTATCTAATCTTTTACAAAGTGGCCTGTTCTAGATTAACCACCGGGTAAATTTGCCGATAACGCATGTCTCCTACAATATTTGTCTTTCCTCCAGTCGTATCGATTGGGTAAAAATGACTTAATGTTTTACCTTTTTCTGCTTCCTGATTTCTCTTTTTGTATTTCCCTTATCAATTATTTCAGTCTCGACGAATCAATCAATAGGTTTACAGTATGCTAATTCAGACTGCCGAACAGACCAAAATGTGGAGGTTTTTCTAACGTCCACAATTTCCTCAAAGCATCTGTTGTCAATATATTAAGTAGTAGGAAGATATTTCGTTTCTGAGTAGATCTGGTTTACAGCAGCAACGCCGAATTTTGTCTTTTAGATTATCGGGAGAAGAATGCCAAATTTTTAGTAGCCGGGTGTCGGTTGCCGGTATAAGATTACTTCCCGAAAGAGTTGGGGATAAAATGAACAGCATTTCTCTAAAGTTAATAAACTCTCATTCTTTATTGAAAAATTGTTACTATTATTTCTGATAAAAACAGTAATTATTGATTGAAAAGTACTTTTTTTTCTCCGTCTTCTCAGAGAAAGTATGTCTTGGAGATTTTCTTATTGTATCCATTACCTGCTTCATTCTGGATTGATGAGAATTACAATTAATTTGAGCTAGACTGAAAAGAGGCAGAGTGGATGAACGGTTGACTACTCAAGTATGCGTAATTCGTTTGCATGAATGAGCTCGGGAGAGGGGGGAATAGGGAAGTAGGCCTGGCGAAAAGATCATTTTTAATCAACAATGGTGACAATGCCTTCCTTTGGTCAAAACATTTTTGAGTTTTACATGTCAGCTGTATTTCCGCTCCTTAACCTGGGAAATAAAACTGCTTGTACAATATATATATATATATATATATATATATATATATATATATATAGGTTCATAAAATATGATGACTAGATAGCACTTTGTTTAGCTCAGCTCAGTTTAATTTAGTGATTGATTCAGTCCAGTGATCAGTTTCGTCCAGTTTATTTCGTCCAATCATTCACCTTGCAAACCAATGCTCTGGTTTTGGTTGCTACCCTACGGTAATCACCTTATCCGTAATAAAATATTCTGAGGCTTGAAAGGCACATTACCAGCAAGTAAAACTATGAATCCAGGAAACAAAATTCCCATAGAAATACGGTACAAACGGGGGCATCTGGCCAAATCGTCTAAGGTATGGGGGACGACCTCACCAACCCCAGCTTGTTAGTCTAACAGGCTGTATCAAACCAAGATCATCGGTTAGGTTCTTCATAACGTATCACAGCGGTCCCTCTTCCAACAGCTAACTATCTCGGGGACAAAATGCATTGAGAGAATCTTTGTATTTAGGTATGCGTGTTCAAACCAGAGCATTGTGGTTAAATCAAAAGATTGCTTCGAAAATTGACCACTGCTTTACAAGTGTAATCTAGTATGGATAACGATCTCCGGCTTCCGGTTTTGAAATGATGGAAATCGGCTAATTCCTGATGAGTCGAAATATTGAGCTTCTTGTTGTTGCGTAAGTGAGATAACCGAAATTCTGAAGTAAATCAGCTGGAGCCTATAAGATGCACGGTGAATGGGCATTTCGACCGCATTTCGATTGATACATTTTGTGAGGGGGGAGCATATTTACATCGGTTCCCTGCCCTTTGATTTTTTTTTATAAAACTCTGTTTGACATAGGGCTAGCCGTCATCAGATCCTCACATCTACCATCTCAGATTGTACTGTTAGCGGTGTAGACGGGCTGTTTAAGTACAATGCATTTTAAGTGGTCATACTCTCCTCATGCGAAAAGGTCTTGCCATTCAATACTCTAGGTCACCTTGACTGAAGCCCAATAGGATGGAACAGACCTCTTAGAATGGTCAAAAGAAAGGAAACTAATGAGATACGATGACAGATCTTTGATTTGCATTGCCTGTCCAATGGCCGAATGTTTGCTTGACAAAGCTGACAGAATTGGTGGGAACATTAGCATACTTACTGTCTGTTGTTACTTAGGAACCATGAAAGTCATGGCCTTGGCGAATTGACGTTCTGAGTCTTTTCTCTAAGATCTATCTCTTCGACAGGGGTTGCTTTTTAGTCTGATCAGAGAGAGAGACAATCTGCCAGATGAAGATCATCATGGATGTCAGGGGGATACCTTGTGAAGCTAGCTAGGATAATGCTCAGAGTGGAGTCCACTGTAGGTGTAAAACTGGGATAAATTCTGCTGAGAGTATATTAACTGATTGTCTTGCGCGAACAATTTTATTTTGAGGGCTTACCTCTTGGTTTGGGAGGCACATACTCAGTTCTGTGCACAGTTATTATGATGTGATTTTGCGAAAATATGCTGATACGTGTAGACGAAGTTTTTCCGCTTGGTAAAAATACAGAACTTTGCATGGCATAGAGGAGGACAGAGGTATCGGAGGCCAGCGTATTATTACAACCTTGAAGAAATTTCTTATGTGGAAGATGAAAAAGAGGCTTTGTCAAACTGGTCCCCATATATTTGGTAGGCAGAATTCCTAGATAGTTGGATAAAATTGTTACTTCTATCAGATAACTGGACACTAAATTGCCGTATCTCAACCTACTCACGAAAAATAGTTATCAGAGGCAAATTGGTTCCAGTTTTTACACTTTCTGAAATTTAGAACGAGGAGGAACGCGATATCACATTGTCTCATTTGATGGATTTATGAGCTTATTCTCGCCAGTCACTATTTCCTGTAATTAGGACCACAGGTATTGTCGATACTGATGCATGCGGGTGTCTGATAAGCACGTTTTGTGTTTGGAATCGCAAAACTGCATTTTATTTATGTGCATCATAACTAGCAAGTAGTGACGACGCTTTAGGTGGGTTACTTTTGCGTCTGATCATACGCGGTGAATAACTATGCTCACAATTCAGGCTAAACCATATTTTTGCCACTACGAGTGGATCACAACTGTGACGGAATATAAGCCTCTGAGGAAAAATGGAACAATGTTTTCTACATTAAATCAACCAAGACGTTATTCAGAACACAATGTTCATATACTGTCAAAACATTTGGACTACCTTTATCCTCCACGATTCGCGACAGTCTCATCGGCACAGAGTTCACTATATAAATGATGAAATTATTCTTTATCTTACGCACCATCGCATTTTGCAATGTTGACTATATTGGCTAGTGTGTAGGTAGCTCTGAAAATGCTTTCTCTGGAAAAGTAGAATTTTTCACAATGAGGTTCAAATCTGTATTATTAGGGTTTATTTAAGAGTTGGACCTTGAAGTTGCGCATACATTTACAGGTCTTACAGTGAATAATTACCAGAAAAGTCTTTCCATATGACTTTATATACAAACCACTTGTGAAACAAAGTATGAGGCGTCATTCTGAAAAACTAAAACCTACCCAGGTGACTTCGTTTCTTTGAATTTGGGGACTTTTTCTATCCTTATCGTGAAGAATTCTCCAAAATTCGAGAGGTCTAAAATTGCAGTCCACCAACAAAGCTAAATGTGTTTGATTCCAATCCAAATTATTATTGCTGGTTGTTATGATAGCTCAGAGTTCGGCGAGATAATTTTTCGGGGAACATTTCAGCACCAGATGCCACTTTTCTGAGCCTTATACGGCCTATCACATACCAGACACTCATACGACAAAGAAATCCATCACCAAAATGACAGCCTTCTTGATTTGAATCTTTTGATGAAATGAATGCGTGCTCTCATTCGTCGAGCTTGCAGTGCCACCCTCATATCACATTATACTAGCCACATTATATTCTGTCACTACCATATGTCGAACAGGTAGCAAGAGTGTCTGGGAATATTCTCGGGCTGGATCGATTAACGAGATTTCCGGCACATTTCTTATTTGTAGTGCACATGAGATCGTTCCTTTTACGCTATTTGCCAGTTCTTCTACCTACAACGTACTTTGGGTAGATTTTCTACGATTTCTCTGAAGACTGGTACACCTATTCATGGCAAAACTCTGAGTTTAATGCTAACGAAAGGGATCCAAAGTTATAGACTTCTCCAACTCTACTTTGATCCTCATTGAGGGGGTACCGAGAAAACCCATTTTTTGTGAATCTTTTCCTTGCTATCGCGATAACAATGCAAGTGATTAAATAACCGTGTTCATCTTACCTGATAGTAAAAGCCCATATAGATGAGAACTGGAATTTCATTTTTCAGTAAGTTTGGAAGCTACATAATTGAGTGAAATCTCTGAATAATGAAATAGTTTCTCCTAACCTTATCATATGATCATGACCATGAATAATATGTTGGTTGAAACAAAGGCTTCTACCAAAATGTTCGGACCGCAAACCTGTATAAGTATAAATTGGGGCAATTTATCCGGTCCTGTTGAACAGAATTGTTATATTTTCATAACTTATTAGTTGCTAGCTTACTTTGCTTAGAGAGTTCTACCCTGGAAACTGGGATCACACACATTCGACCACCCACATTGTAGCTGAGAATTAACTCAAATAAGAAGAAACGGTGAATAAATTAGTAACAATACCCGGTGGCCTAATTGAGTAACTAAGCTCGGGCTACTTACTGAGAAATCAACATCACAGGACAACTTTCGAGCAACTTCCAGCAATGGAGGAAGCCGAGGGGAGACTGATTGAAATGTTCATTGCCAAGGCAGAGATAAAGAGATCAAACGTCTAAGTTGCTTGCAGAAATGATTGTTTTTCTTTGGACTGGCCAACGGCTTTGCTTTATTGAGTAATGTTCGGTTGTTGCTTGAGTAGATGATCTCAAATGGATGGCATGGCAAGGCACATTTGCCGTTCATACTAATATGTTTTATATTTAAAACACTATGTATATATTTATATATCATTATACAAGTATACCGAAAACGAGTTGCGTCGAAAGCAGACGACAGGAGGACTATGCTTTTAGAATCACCGAAACAGTCTTGCGGATCCTAATGCCCGTTATATTGTCCTTCTGTTTAGTTGTAATTCTGGTGATGTACTTATATGTATATATGTATGTATATATGTATGCGTGTATGTATGTATGTACGTGTCTATGAATGTATGTATGTATGTATGTATGTATGTATGTATGTATGTATGTATGTATGTATGTATGTATGTATAAATTTGCAGAACGAATTGCTGACTGATTAAACAAGAGTCGGAGTACACAGGCAAAAATTTGGAAAAATTCATGAGGCTAATCATTGTGATCTTCTAAGGGACAACAAGATATTTCTGATTTTCTTGATTCCTAAACACTTCACTGCATTCGGTCACAAAGTTGGTACGACCTAACCTTTTGGACTGAAATTGGGAAATTCACTGCTGGTGCAGATGATTTTCAGCAGTGCGGTGCTTTGCGTGGTACTCTGGGATCAGGTGGTGTTTCACACAAACTGTATTTTCACCATGGCACTAATCGGATCTGAGAAGAAAATAACCACAATATTGAAGCTTATACCTTTGTTTGATGGCAAAGTCCGGATGCACGAAGTATTTTTCTTCGATCGCCCCCATATCCATGAGTACCACACGTTGTAACTGGTCCCATCTGTGTAAAACCTGAGGCGGAGCTATCAGGCTCTTGTAACCATAACGCACACTGAGCTCATCTTTCTTTGATATCAGTCCTGTTTTGATCAGAGGATAAAAGAACACAGTTTCTTCTTGGTATCACCATAACCACCGAGAGGACAATCAATGGAAGATAAACGGAACTATTATTTGGAATGTATTAGTTCTATTTTCTCCCGCCCCTCTCAAAGGGATTCTAGGATTCTCCTCTGCCAACCAGTACCGTTCGATTGCAAATTCATAAGGAAGCCGATATTTTTCGTATTTCACTGTTAAGGCAAAAATATATTTCCCGTTTGGAGATGACTGCGCGGGTTTCAATGCGACTTCCAGCATCGAAGGGAAGAAGTCCTAAGTCATCACCTTTTCTTGCCGGCTGGACAATTCCTCTGATGTGTTGATTGCTAATTGTTTTCCACTTGCGACGCCAATCTCCATTCACTTGCTCACTAAAGTTGGTTATCTCAATTTCCCCCACTGGGATTCTGCGGACATTGAAGCATTCATCCGACAGGCGATTTGAAAATTGATACTGACCAAATCTGTATCGAGCACGTATCTTTTCACGTGATTCATACAAGGCCACCAGGCCCCGTAACTTGAATGGAAAATCTTGTGCAGTTTGAGTGTGTCGGAATGGTTTTGGTTACCGTGCTCTACGCTGTGGTCACTGAATAACCGACAGAAGCTAGTAAAATGTCACCAGTGGCTACTACGGGATCGCCAGAGGCTACCAAACGATCATAAGTAGCTAGAAATCTGTCAGTGATGTATGATAAACGACGGGAACACCTGGAGTACAAAAGTACGTGGTACATGCTCATTATTCCATTCCAAAGGCAAACAAATAAGCAGTCATTACTGAATACCTTAGCCCAAAATCCTCAGCACAGGCTGTGCTAGTGACCAAGAAGCCTATGTTCACGCGAAAGCATGCACTTATGAAATTCCCGTGACTTTCTTTGATTTTTAGGCAACCGAAATGGGTGCACTTTAGACGATACTTCTTCCCCTATTCCGTTTGCGAGTAAATCCTTGAATGAGAAAGTGATGTCAATCAAGTTTTCTTTTTTTTTGATTGCGCTTCCGATTTTATCTGGACTTATTGATTGGGGCTGTTCTCCGAATACAATTCGTCGCCATGCCCAAAATAATGGCATGCCTGGATGATTGTTTTCCTAAAAGGATGCAGTTCATAAAACGTGGTAAAAACTATCAAAAATCCATGATCAACACTTCACCGGTTCTTCAAGACATGGTTCTTTCCTCCATAATTATCAACCAGATCCCTTAGTAGTGCTTCTGCTAAGTTTCCCGCAAGTGTCTCTTTTGATGTATCAAACCAGCTGCAATTATTCTGATTTCAATACATTTGGGGAGATTCTGTCAGATATTGATCACGTTTTCATCCGGTGTGGTCTTACTCAGAACTCCTTGATATGGTCGGGGTGTGTCTCCCACTTTCATTAATATTCAATTAAAAAATGACAATTTAAAACGTTCTCCCCTCTAAAGTTGGATCTGTCAAGTACCTAGGAAAAACATTGGGTAGTATTTGGTCTACACGTATGCGATTGTACTAGAAAACAGTGATGCTTGACTTCTCTCATTCGTATGCTCAAATAGTTTCACACCCCACGCGCCAAATTATGTTTATCGGTTTGTTTCCTGTATCTCACTTTATTATTCCCCAATGACGTTCTCTGAACTTCTGAAATGAAATTTCAGAGTTCTGTTTCAAGAAATGATGATAATCAGTAGTGTTCCCCTAGTTCTTTTTAGGGTACTGATATAGAAGCTTCCTCATTCGGGAGCTTTTGATAGATCGACGCCCCCTTCGAGGACTATTGCACTTTGTCATGCAATAAGTCGGTGAAATGAGAAGGTTTTAAATGTTATGATTATTTTGATAATCAGTAATTTATTGATAGGTTCGTAGAATAGGGCTAAAATTCACCCACAGAAAACTTTCCGATAAAACGCACCCGTTGCATCTTCCTGATAATCCCATCCGAAAACATGTCCTGATTTTCACTGTATTATCTCTCACGAAATGAATTCAGAAAAACTCTCCTGTTCCGTACTTGGAACTAAGAGAGAGAGAGTAATGAACAGGTTGTACCTTAGTCATGACACCTGAAATTTAGTTCTATTTTCTAATTTACCAGCCTTGTGTTTGAAGATTTTCTGAAGAGATAATCTGGAATAGAATGTCAACACATCAGTTTGCAAAACCATCCGAGTATAAATTGACTGAACCATACACAATTAAGTTTGAATTGGTAAAAGTTCCTCACGAGGTTTAGTATAAGTATACCGAAGGTAGAGCTTTTGTTCATGGCAGCCTTCTACCTAGTTCCTCGAAATGGAACAACCAGTGTGGGCGATGAACCAAAGCTGTTTCACTCACTTTTGCAAAGTATTTCCCGTGGATTACACTCACCAAACCATTTGAGATGTTATATGCACGTGCATTATTTAACGACTGCTGAATTGTTATACTCTACCCAAAACCAGTTTGCTCAGCGAATCTGCCGCTCAACCATGGATGTGTTGACTTCAAATTATTGAATCTGTTTTATCGTCAATGGCTGGAAAAATCTGGCTGTTGGAATGTTTATTCCTTGACTCCGGTAACACAGCCAACTGTTTGGATGGAGACGTGATCTAATTTTGATCCTCCCAATGATTTTGAAAATTGATGTTTTTTGTTGCCCAGATGGAAGGTTTTTGCGGGTTGGTGATCGCTGAGCTTGGCGTCTGGGTCACAAATATTTCATCATCAGTCGAGGTGACACCGTTAGTGTACAGTGTAAAGTGTACATCACTGAGGCCTTATTATACTTTAGTCACGTAAATTTGGCTGAATTTGATCATCTTTCGATGCACAGAAATCTCGTTTGTATTTTTGCCTTCTCATTTTTTTTAGAGGGATGAATTTCAGTAACGGAGATAAGGTACCAAAGCAAAAAACGTGGTTACGTTAACCGAGTTCACCTTTGCGTGGACTGATCTAATGTGGTTGGATAGTAAATAAAACAGTTGGCTGATATGATCAGTCTCGTAGCTTAGATTCGCTGTGTTTGGCGTACAGGTCGTAAACATTTGATCGTCAGTCGAGATGCGACTATATCATCAAGCAGGTGGCAGCCCTTGTACTTGTCGGTAGACATGAGAATCTTGCCGTCGGGCATAACTTTGACCTCTGCAGTTATTCCGGATGGCCATTTTACTAAATATGAAAGCTTGCTCTTTCCGAGTTACTTCTAAATGAAGCGAGTTGGTCTTCTGACTTTGAAGCGGTTGCTCTTACATCTTGAAGCTTGAATCCATCAAATAACAGCGGTCTTGTTCTATGACTGGATTCAAGTGAGGATTTGAGGTTCTTGGTTACGTATCAAGGAAGCAGATTGCTTTTCGGTTTGTTTGTGGAGTCAGTGGAATACTATGTGCTTTAGATGACTGTATGTGTGATCCACTTCTCTAGCATCGTTGACTGATTTTGTTGATGAGTACCAGAATTTCATGTTCGCCCTAGAGTAACTCGTGTTTAATTCAAGTAGGAGGAAACCTCCATCCAACTTGGAAGTACGTTTTCCTTGATTTTCGCGGACTGCTATTGAGGAGGTTTCGACAGACACCAATGCTAAAACCTGCATATCCTTGAGACCTCTCAACTAGTGATGAAACGTTTGCGACCAAAATGCCAAGCTGAGCAATTTTGAACCCATATAACCGCAGCTGTAAATGAAGTTTCTGTCTTGATCGAGGTATACAATTGATGCATACACACATATTACGGATTGTCCAAGACCGCCGTGTTGACTTTTTCCTTGCAATCGGTAGAGTTCATCTCGACTAATCCAAAGTGCGCTTAAAAGTTCGTATACAATAGTATGCCAGTTAGGAAACACGGGACGGGGAGGGGATTGATCAGACAGTCTGTTGTTGAAATATATTAGATTTCTGTAGGAGAACTGTCAAAGGAAGATAATTTCCTCGCAAGGTAAAAGTGTTTATTGCAGGGAGGATATTAAAATCGGGAAGGTTACAACCTAGGTGTGGGCGTATTTAGAGTGAACCGCATCAAACAGGTACTCTTTTTTTTGCTCAGGCCAAGATTCGCGGTCCGCGCACTCAGAAGATAAATCAAAATTCTCAACAGCTCTTTCTTGTAAGCATGCAAACGGTTATTCAATTTATATATCTCGCATTTATTTGCGGGCAGTGTATGGGAATGGTGAAACGTTTTGTCTGACTGTCCTTTGGACTCCACCCCCCAGGCACAAACCTCAGGTCGTCGGACCGGCCACGAACTCAAAAGCACCAATTTGGAGTTTTGCTCTGCTGAGAGCTCATCCTTGGTGCATATCCCCTACGGCAGCTGAGCCTCTCTACCTGGAAAGCACGTGTTGCCACTGCTTTACTCCGCTCCCGTCCGGGTTGATTTGAATCACCGAGTTAAGTTTGTTCGAATGTCGTCCTCTGTGACAGCTGGAAATGCTTAGCAGCCTCAAACGGAGACCCAGTTTCTGTCCTGTTACCTCAAAGCGAACGACTCCTACTGAATCCGGTCTTCTTCACTGGATGGGCCATTGTGCCCACACTCAAACCTGTCCCACATTTTGAATGTATATACATATCGTAACTACTCGCGAGCAGTTTGCACTTTAAATTGAGGGAAACGATGACAGAGCGTAATCTTCGAAGCGTGACCAGTATTTATATTCATTTTGTATTACATGATTGTGCGTGAATATAGTGAAAGAGGTATATCACATGGCCCCAGTAACCCACTACAACATTAGGTATACCTGACAACCGGACCAGGGGACTTGGAATGGAGAACCGTAAAGGCCCCAGTGAGTCAGGTGTGGCAACCGGCTGCACGAGTGTAATACTGCCCATCACCGAAATAACCGGCGATAGTGGGATTCGAATTTACGATCTCCGAGAAGGTGAACGAACACTAAATCTCTCGACCACCACCGGGTAGGTTGTTGCTGCTGTTAACAGCCTGAACACTACAGTAGCAAGATAACATATGACCTTGAAAGTTATCTAAACGTTGAGATCTTTATAATACAACAGTGCTCCTCTGTAAATCACTACCGATAGCTCACTAGTAGTTTTAAGCACGGCCGGTGTTAGAGTGTAGCGCGGCCTTTATGTACGTAGCAGAGGGATAAGGTCGAAAAAATCTTTTCCTGTGAGATTCACGGGGATTACGGATCAATCATTAACCTGCGACTTCACTTCAACAGGAGGAAAATTGCAAGCAACGGCCGTCATAAAAAGGCGGCTCTCACTCCATTTAAAGAAGAGTCCAAGTTTCAATATCACCTACCGACTGACCTTAGCATGGCCAATTGATAAATGTGGAAATATATTTGGTTGTTTGGGGCAACAGTTATTTTGATGTGTGACTCATCCCGCCGGTATCAGTTCGCATACGGAAGATTCAGAAGTGAACTGGATTTTATATATCAGACAGCTGCTGATAGTCGTAAATAATATCTATGCTCAAAACCCATTTAACTAGGTTGACACTGACAAAATGGAAGTGTCTTACTCACCATTTCCGTCGGTTTCGGGTTTTATTGGCCGCATTCATATTATTCACTGCTGCATCACGTGCTCGTCCGATTGGTAGGAAGAGAATATCCAGTTACCAGTTCCGAGCTCTGCGGATTCTTTTCCAGTCCAAAAGTTTGCCAACCATTCCCCATTCTCTGCAAGCTACAAACGGTAAAATTCAACATGATAGTGAAAATAACAAATCTGGCAGTCTGACGAGTACGATCTCGTAATTTCCGTGATTAGAACTGCTTAGACAAATAAAAGTAAGTGTCTATTTGTTCGTGAGATATTGCGTCGTCGTTATGCTTGAGGAAAAACCGGCGAATTTTCGCTTCTGTCATCAAGTCGAGATTATCATCTTTTTTGGAAGATTTATACTCCGCATCTTGACCTCACTCATCCATTCAGTTTAGGATTTTCACTTGTGTTATCCTCCGGTCCTCACAGTACAAGATAAGGAACTTGAATGAACCGATAGCAAAATAGTATGGGATTCTGTACAGCTTGGGTGGATTTTTCTCGTAGCAATAATAATAATCATTTTTAAGTTAGAAAATGGTCGTAATTCGTCTCCGGATCGGCTGAAAGTACCACAGGTAGACACATGCTCATGCATGGGCACATTTTTCAACAGACAAAAATAACTTTGTTTCCGAGCTGATATTTCTCCAGAGAATGATTATTTCTACTTGTTTTTTGTTCCGTTCTCTCTGTCTCTACATTCATATCCTTGGGTATGGGTATTTATGTGCCTGTTTCTGTATTCGCTTATGGGATTACCGTTTTCCGTAATGTTCCCGAAGATTAGAGTATTCTCATGAAACATAAATTGGGTCCTTTGGGGAAAATTCGAGCGGAAATTTTGCTACGGGTCAAGTCAGCATTTTGAAAAAATGTCCGGATCAACTCAGATCGTTTTATCTCATGAGCAGCTCTAGCGCCCGTGTTTTTACTGACTATATCATGGAATGAGTGAACGTATTTCCAAACGAAGACAGCTCCTCACAAGACCATTTTTTTCAGGAGCTATTCGTCCCCTGACTTGACCTTGAAGTTGTGAACACTATGGGAGCATTCTCAATCATGGAAAATATATGAACCATTGGTTCGCGCATTTTGGTTTGAAATTTACCAGTAATACCAGATCGAGTTAGAACGTTTTCAAACTCACTTTTAAGAGCAATACACCTTTTTTCAGCAAGTGAAATCATCGTTTGTAGTTATGAGGAGCAACGCTGAACGGCCAAATCTATGAAGACGTATAAGATAATAATTTCTCGCTGGAATGGTATTAAATAATCTTTCCTGAATGGTGGGTATCGAAAATACTCGACTAATTGTATTTGTGAATAACAAATTTGACAAATAAAAATAGGAATTGTTGTCAGTTAGTCATTTTCAAGCCACAACAATATTAGGGGTCACACGAGTGGTTAGGCTGCCATTATAAACTTGAGGGGTGAAAGTAGAAGTGTTGATTAGTGTAGGATGAATTTATTTTATTTTTAGTGTGACAGAATTGTCCCGTCAAGTGCGTACAAAATGAGGTTTTCTGGTCTGGTTCGGGAGGTTTTTCATATTTGTCTAAATGACTCTAATTGGATGATATTCGCTAAATGCCTCACATTAACAGAATGTTCCTTATCACGCATTTTTTAGCCCTACAAGATCGTTTCTCCTACCCTCTAACTGATGGATATTTTATTGAGTTAGATAATTTTACTGAACACTCCAAACGATAGATATCGGTGGAATTCAAAACCACGAACCGCAGTTGCCCATGCCTTACTACGATATGCGTTCTTCTGGCCGAGCTACGGCGCGACGTTTAGGGCTTTGAACATCGCGCAAACGTTTGACTCCCTAAAATTACGATAGCTTTTGCTATCTGTTACAGTGAACATTCTCTTTGATTGTCTCTGTGTGTGGCTTCGTAGATCGACTGTTAAAATGTTTACTGTATTTAAAAGTCTATGACACACCGCTTCACATATATTGCTTTCTGGACGATTTAGCAGATACCTACTGTGTTTTGTAACCTCACTTTGGGGAAATGAGCTTATCAACCTATTCAGTGGCTGGATCTAGTGACTGATACTCTTGGTAATGTGAAGCAAACTGCTGAGAGTTGAGCGCGATTTCGGGTCGCTGAGTTCCTGTTCACCTAGGAGCAGATGGTCAGTTGACGGTGATTTTCAAAGAGCTGCAATAAATGGGTGTAACATCCTTCCGACTCCGGTTTTCCAAGAGTAGAATCCTGTTGATCGAAAAACAGTCAACTCCTATGATGGACGATCTCTGTAGGAAACCTAAGTAACGATGAAGGCTCTAAGTTACGGAAAACCTACTGAGAGATACTTTGGTCACATAGTCAGAATTGATTCTTGAACTCAAGGGAAGAGGGACGTAGATAGCCCAAAACTCAGTGACGAAATAGCGCAGCGTTGATGTGAATGAAAACCATAGGAAGCAAGTCCCCAGATAGCCTGGTGTTATGGCATGTGTAACTCATGCTATCAGGTCCGCCGAGTGATGGTCCCAGTTGAGTCGGTAGATGTGTATAGCTGAAAATTCCTAATAAAAAGGTGAAGCGGTTGATGAGTATTTCAGTGTTTTTTAATAGTAAGGTTTATAGAAAGCAATGAGAACAAATTAGAACTAGCATTTACTTACCAGTTTTGCATAGACACAGCTACTTTGACATGTTGAACTCAAAAGTAAAGATGCCGGGGTGCAGCAATCTTCATGATATGAGTGTGAAACTGATGTTCAAAGGCCTATGAAAGCCAACGAAGTGTTGTGTATTGATTTGTCGTCTGAAGTCGAACGGGCACAAAATGGAGCTTAACTTGAATGAGGCCTTTACAAAGTAAACCATTCTTGTCAGGGAGTAGAAAAATAAAGGACAATTTGCGCAGACCCGATAGAACTCCCGAAAGCAGGTTTTTGGTTTTATTCATGAGCAGAAAATAAAAAACCACTTATTCAAACAAGAAATGATTCAATGCAGATGCATATGTAGCGGTCAGAAAAGTTTGCTCATCGCTACTCCTCGATCGATCAAATTCAAAAACTGCCGTTTTGGTCAGTTCTTATAGTGTGTGCGTGAATAGCTGCGCTCTGAAGTAAAACTTTGTGATATCCAAGCTCGAATTTGTTCCATCACTTCACTTTTTCGAGGCAAATATGCCGGTTTCACAAGTTGACACGGTAATTACCCCGAGGTCCAGAAATTCCAGTTCCCGTGCTATCATTGTGCTCATAAGCTGACCTTCTGTTGGAAAGTTCACCATCCTTCAGACCAAGAAGCCTGGCGAAAATGCATTACTTTATTATCTCCAGTGTATCAGCTTTGTGGTATAAAGGTCGTGCCTGTCATTAGGTGGGTTCGGACATACACGTGAGTATAGAAATCGAGTAAGTGGGTGGTATGATGGTGTTTTAACAAATCAACGTTGAGATAATTAAGTTGCTCAGAACTGATGCTATTACAAATCTGACACCTGTGTCTTGAGAAAATATTTCTTTGTATGGCCCAAACAGTGGACACTTTTTATGAACTATCTGGTTATTTCCATTTTAATGCTTTATCATGAAGTTATTCAGTATCCCACAGTTACTTCAATTTGTGCAATCTTTCATCAAGGGTACATTGTTTCTGGGAGCTGAGACTTGTATCCGAGACCTCGTGTTGGTACCCGGTGGATTCAGCCACCGGAGAAAAGACACCAGTAGTCGTTGAAAGAAAAACTGGCTACGCCGGGTCAAAGATCATCTGTTAATTTGCATGTATGGAATGTAAGCTGATTTTTACGCCATTGGGAACTGCCACAGACCGGGCATTCTGACAGTTACAATTTTATCCCACCTCTGCTGCACAATCAATAATCATGTGTTGATCATGCTGATGCGCACACACTCGCACATTCGTTTTCTTGGCAAGCCCACATTTCGGTCACCGAGTAATGTGCCTCGTGCCACCTATCCGCACAACATACCAATGAAATCCTTGTACCATTCTCACCTGGTTCGGAATCTTGCATTGAAGAGGCTAAACACAAAACCATCAAAGCTTCAGTCACAAAACTATGTAGAGTGCTCACAAATTTGCGGACGGCATGCGGGGTTGAAGTGGACCCCTGCGAAGTGCCACCCAAAGGTTAGTGGGGTAAGCGGTACCTCGGTCGAATCCCTGGGATATGTCCAGATGAATCTGAAAATTCAGTGGTTGCAGACACCGTTTACCATTTTTGTAGTGGGCGGGCCACCGTGAACGGCGGTTTAGGATATCGGTAATTTAAGGCACCGCAATGCGACAGTTGAGGTTACTCGGAACAAGTTCATGCTTGGTGGTGATTTCAAACAACCGGGTATTCCGCGGTACTGCCCGTCACCAATATTAGTCGAGCACCTTACCTGAAACGACGGAAACCTCGGAGGAACAAGATGGCGCGAGTAGGATATTGACTAAATTTCTTGATGTTTTTACAAAGAAGTTTAAGAAAATCGGATGAACTAGCGTTATACAACATGAGAATTAGACGAATATTACCACACCACTTTGTTCACCGCTGCGTAGGATCCCCATACACCAACAGCAGCAGGTAAAACTGATGATGAGTAGAATGTGACTCTACTATTTAACTCGCCTTGCATTTTACCCATTTTTCCAGCCCAGAAGGAAGACGAGTCGCTCGGGTTGTACGCCAATTATCACGTTAGGATAAAGATTCCTTCCCACTTATGAAGATGTTGGGTGTGGTATTTGTTTTGAGCTACCCTGAGTGGACCGCGTTTTTTAAACGGTTGAATATCTACTTCATTACTGAAATGTTTGAGATGGCAAAAAGAAAAAACCTATAAACCACACTATCAGGCCTCTGTGAGAAGTCACTCTGTCCTGACTAAACAAGAGACACAATGGCTGAATACGACATTCTTCCATCATTTCTCCTATACCACTAAAGCAAACTTCTCTGGCACGGAAACTGGATTCCATATGGACAACTGGGGAGGCAAAAATACGATATGGATGCCGACAACCCGAACAACGCGTTTATGTATCGTTTATCGCACACCACGACACCCGTTTTTTCTTCCTGCCACTTTCCTCGGAGGATGGCATCAAGTTACTTTGAACCCCGAAATAGTTTTTTGCTGTGGGTCCAGGAGGCCCATACTTCACTGCCCCCCCCCCAATTTGGAGCAAGTCCACCATCCGGGATTATGACTTCCGCTATCAATAAATCTGTTGATACTAGTGCCATTGCTACTTGTGACAGTAGTACATATTCCTAAGTATTCTACTTCCTACACTTATCCAAAAAGTCTTCGTCCCGTCGCTATCACTTCTGCTTTGAAGTTAACCGAGCGCGCCATCCATAGCCGATTGTTTTACCCATTTTCCTGCTCCAAATGACCCTCACCAGTTTTCGTACAAACCTTTGGACGCACTATGAATGCACTTGCTTCCGTAAGCCATTTCGTTCCAAAAACGTAAACTGTTCCATGGAACCTGTCCGCTGTATTTTCCTCCACTATTCCTCTACTTTCGGTTTTGTTTCTTGTTCTGTACTTCTTCAAATGCTGGCTGTCCCATTTTGTTACTCCTTTGGTTGGAAGACTTATTTCCAACAGAACACAAGGTACTCTGGTTTTCTTCGGGATGCTATCCTTTCCCAAAGGTTTTTCACCATATATGTCAGCTACTTGACTACTGTACCACTTGCACGACATCGCAAATGCACCGAAGATGTGGTGTGCAGCCAATCTATCTCTAACCAACCAGCCTCTAACTCCGTTTAATTCAGAATTTTTCATTCCCCTCTGGACTACATCTCGACTCTTCAAAAACTTTGAGTGTGCTTTCTCCCCTACTCATTTCTCTCACTCCAATCAGTAATCAGTCACAAAAAATGTCCCCGTTTTCAGAGCTGACTGGATGAAATACATGAGAGGTACAATCAGCACCGATTAACAGTGGCCTTTCATATTCTTGATTGCGTTTGAAAACTGTGTAGAGTATCTTTTGAAAGTTGTGTGCAAAAGCAGTTTGATGCCACAAAAGCCGTCGTTTTTTCTTTTGTTCCTCAATATATTCTTCCAGTCTTACTTCACTGCTCTCTCACAATCTTTTCAGGTGTACTCAAGAAAGATTTTATCGTTTTATACAGCATCCTGGACAGTATCAGTCATGTCTCCGTGAATTCCAAGGGCTCTTTTCTCCAAAGTTTGCCATTTGCTCATAAATACCTGTAGAAAAATTGGTCAAAAAGATACTTGCGGACCCCATCCATCTCCGGCACTATGACCAATCTCCATGCTGTTCGCACTCCTCCACAAGTTCCGCATTTTGAATCATCCCGCTCTGTATGAATATCTATCGCAACTCGACAGAGCCTTGCTCAGCACGCGTTCTGGTTGACAAAATAAAAGTCACAGAGTAACTTCGCCCGGACCTCGGTGGATGAACCAGCCTCATTTTTATAGTATTTATTTTTCTGCTAATTTCGAAATACGTGATAATTTTCCCTCTTTTGGTCCAAAATGTGAATATAGCAACTTGTTGAACTCTTCAGTACAATCTGAAATCATTTTCACAATTTAAATGTTCACAATTGCAGACTACGGGGAAAATATCCTCATAGTTGAAATTGATTAATAAAGAGATTTAAAGGGATTGTGAATGAATGGTTATAAAGTGCTTGAACGTTTCCAATCATGTGGGATCCCCTCGCGATTTTCACCGCTAGCCGGTGTCGAACCGACGACCGGTCCCTTACCGGTATTGCGGCACTGACAACTGAGTTGTTTCATTTATGAGAAAAACCGTATCGGTCGAGCTGTGTAAGTCCACGTTATCAATAATGAGCTAATAGCCGTGAAATCTTCAACGGGCGGCTAACTTTAGTGGTGTGAATCAGCTTGTCGTTGTCCGAATTATCGCCACGTATAACCTGTTGGAGCTTTTAATGACTCCCCCATTGTAGATGCCAGAGACATGGTGCCTGATTGTTCGTTATGCAACAGTGGAGAGCAATTATGGCGAACAAATACTCGATAACACCAGGAGAAAGGAATCTTTGTAGATAGCGTTCGACACGTACACAAAACAGAATAAGTATCTGTAACAAATCTAAGTTCAGCCTTCTGTTTAATTAATTTTACCCTTCGACATTAGTATGCAGATCTATTCAGTTGCATATAAGAATATTTCATCGTGAAGTATTGTTTGAAAGGTACACTAGTAATTCGATGATTGCGTTAGTCAGGGATGTGCTCGAAGCCCGGCAGGTTTGTGAACAACCATGAAATATTTGTGCTCACCAATGGAGACCCGATCATTTCGAAAACCGAGGTGCAAGCAAGAGCCATTTGAGAACAGACTTGCTTGTATTTCCTGATTTAGATTGCATTCCACATTTTAGAAGACACAAGGTTTTCGTAGCACAAGAACCCTTCATGGACCCTTCAAGCAAACAATGAAATTAAGTAAACAGAACGAGACTGATACAGCACTTAAAATGTGATTCTCCGAATAATCACAAGAAAACTCTCAGATGTCCACTTTTCATTGGTAAATGACCCCGTATATACATATAAAATGATGGTTTTATACAAATTACAGTAAAAACATTGATGCAGATCCCTATTCTTATTGAAGCTTGAGAATTTTTCCAAGCTGTCTCACTCCCTGTTGCAGATAATGGTGCTGCAATTCAGTATGTCTTTATTGCTTTAGTGCGCTCAAAAATAGATCTTCATGTCCAACTTTAGCGACGTACGTGCTGTTGCTAGTTTGTGTACTTACTGGGCTCCAACTCGTCGAAATTTCTCTTTGTGTCTGGGGATATTGTGGACTTGCAACCCCTGCGGAAGAATATTATGTGCAACATATTAAAGTTATCAGCTGACATGAAGCCTGTACTGAAGGCCCGCAAAAGCTGAACTCGTACGCATTACATCATGTGCTTTGAAACAGGAGGCCGTCATTTCGGAGACGAATTTTGCTTCTCATTGGAGTGCTTGTTATATGATGCTCCTTGTGATGGTTAGAATAAAGTTATTTAGCTTACGAATGTAACTTGGAAACGTATCACATCGAAGACCAATAAATCATACTCATAGAAACCATTGATTTGGATTGGAGCAAAACATAGTTAGCCTTATTAACAAGCTTTAATCGCAGGTACTTCGAACGGTGGGGAAACCACTTCCGTTTTGACAGAAAAATTTCTGGAACACTAAGAAAAAATCCCGTCCGGGTAGATAATATTTTTTCGGGATAACGCTCCGTGCTTTATTTCACGAGTTGTTTGTTAATATATTTATGTAAATAATTTGCTGAGATTCAACGGCAAACTCCTACATTTTCTTTGTTGTGGAGCAAGGAGTCAGCAGCTAACTACGCACTGGACGGCGGAGTCATGAGTGGAACATTTGATGGAGCATAAAGTTGGATATTATTTTACAACCAAGAAAGCGGACTTCATACCAAAGAGACTGTGAAAAATCCTGAAGGATGAAGGTAGACCCAAGTACTAATAATATATATGGACGCTGGTTTCCTATCAATGTTTGGGTTATTTCAACTGCAATAAAACCTGTTACGAGTTTCCTTAAAAAACTGATATTCCGCACTGGTTGTGGCCAACAAGTGGTGACAAAATGAGGTTTGGTTTGAATTTTGGACAAGCAACATAGAACCGAAGCATAAGTTTTATTGTTCTAGAACCTCGCCAATACTAGCTTGTTATCGTATATATGAAATTACATCCTTCAGTGGTTCGGCTGTCACGTACAAGAACGAAACTTGTTTTCCAAACACCATAGGGCATGAGCGGGGAAAATACCTAGTCGTAAATTATGCAGTTCCACTCCACGAATATAAGTGCGTTATTCACAAAGATGCTCTTGCCAAAACGAGCACTTTCGACGTTAGTATCTTTTTGTTTATATAAACTTGTTAATGAGAACGGAGAGAAGACATAAGTTGCGAGATGCAAGCATTTCGTTTACTCTTGTCAACCGCGGACGTAAAACGTGTCAGTATATATACATGGTACGGTAGGGGGGGAGGGTAATTGCAATAGTAAAGTAGGCACGATCGAAAGTTCTTACAGTGCGTACGTTGGGGAGAGTGAAGTCTGTCGTGTTAACGCCAGGGTAAACAAACATTTTGGGTCAATCGTTTTTGTGCACAGAGTGTTGGCTGATGCATCATGATTAGAATAGCTTCACTGAACGCTAGTAGTTTCGATACTGGATTGCGCAACAATGCTTTGAAACACTGGGTCAGGTCAACTTTGTGACCTGATGCAATCAAGTGTCTTCCAATCGAAGAAGCTGGCGGTTTCACGTCGTTGTGTATTGCCCCAGCAGGTTGCGTCATCAAGTTTGACAGCCATTTGGGTATGTGTTCTGACACTCGTTGAGTCAAGCAACGATCCGTCCTGCCAATGTATACGTCACCGCAACTGCAAGTGAACTGATAGACAATATGTGAGACATTGGGATCAGCAAGACTATTTGAGTGATTTTGAAAACAACCTTTTGGTCGTCTGCAGCAAACGCAACTGCGCCGCTGTGTATGTGTGCCTTAGAGCTGATTTGAGATTACAATTTATTTGATTGAATAAATGATCTCCTTCAAAAGGTAAAGTGATAAAAACTTGCTTCTTTTCCACGTTCATTGTTTTCTCGCACACAAGTCTCGGCCTCTGATGTTGTCTGATAAAGTTCTCCGGATAACCATTAGCCAGCAGCGTTCTTTTTATGAACTCTTCTTCGTTTTGTATTTGATCCTCTGTACACATTTTCTGGGCTCTGTTGAAGAGAGTTCTGACCAATCCACGTTTGTAAGCCACTGGGGCGAAGCTGGAGAATTGTAAATAACGACCGCTCCACGTTGCTTTTCGGTGGATTCTGCGCTGTAGAGTCCCATCCTGACGCCTGGTTAATAGAATATCTAGAAAGGACAAACTGTTATCACGTTCTTCTTCGTGAGATACACTGAGGTTTGGGTGAATAGAGTTAAGCACTTTAACAAAAGGGATAAAACGTTCTTCAGTCGTAAAAATTCAAATATCATCCACGTATCGTCTGTAAAATAGAAATTGGGAAATATTATCACAGAGCTGTTTTTCGATCATACCCAAAAATACATCTGCCAAGGTTGGGCCCAGAGGGCTTCCCATGGCCACACCATCCGTTTGTTTGTAAGCTTCACCTTCAAAATTGAACCGAATGTTTTCTGTGCATAAAAAAATGAGTTCTTTAAGATATTCAACAGGAATAGGCAGGTGAAAGTTGTGCGAAGAAATAAAATCACATAGATAATCTACTGTCTCACGAAGAGGAACCTTTGTAAAAGGGGACTCAACATCGACGGAATACATTTTATCTGAACTCACTGCAATACTGTTTAACAAATTCGCGAGTTCAAATGAGTCTTGTAGACAAAATGTTGTTATGTGTTTCCCAACGGGGACAAGAATCTCTACGAGCCACTGGGCAAGTCTGTGATAAGCCGAGTTTTGCATGCATAATATTGGCCTCAAAGGGACTCCAGGCTTGTGTACTTTCGGTGATCCTCTCAAGTAGGGCGTCTGTGTTCCAAGTGGTTTGAGCTTCTTGTATGTAGTTTCAGAAATGAAACCATGTAGGAGTAAAATTTGGAGTTGTCTTGATATTTGTTTCTCTATCCGCATATTGTTCTCTGGAGTAGTGTCCAGTTTGAAGCGCTGCGCATCGGAAAGTATCTGTTCCATCTTTTCCATGTATTCTTTCCTTTCCATTATTACGACTCCTGATCCTTTGTCCGGTCGTAGAAACAACAAATCATTCATTTGTTTTAGTTGTTTAACCACCACCCGGTGTTCTTGTGATAAACAGCACCACTGACGTATGGGAGCAAAGAGGTATTGTTCAGAAATATCAACCAGCTTCGCCTTGAACCAGCCGGCTTTGTCGGATGATGTGGGCACTAGATCTTTGACTTGATCATAAAGGTTCTCGAATTGAACGCGTGTTTGTAGCTGGCTCACTTGCTTGGGCGGCACTTTGAAATTTAATCCCAACGACAAGACCTCACGTTGCGCTGTAGTCAACTGACAACCTGAAAGATTGTGAATGAATGCGCTTGTGTCTGTCGGGAATAATGACCACTGTTGCGTTTTGCACATGCTGCCCTCAAGGCTTTTGATTGTCTTCACCCTGGTTCTTCGTACCATTTCTCTTGAAAAATTCTCAAATTTGATTCGACAAAATGAAGATAACGTGCCGAGAACAGTCACGAAACGCTTTTGTGTTTCGATGAGCTTGAACATCTCCTCACGTGCGGCTTCAATGTGGGCATTTGTGATTCTTACGAGATTGGTGTTGTTCCTTGGCAAATTCTCTTTTGACAGAAGTTTCACAAATCGGTTTAGAAAACGACAAGATAGTACACATTCAGTAAGAAATTCGATACGTGCCTTTTCTATAAACTTGGTTAAATTGGACTAATAAATGAGTTATTGTGCTCGGATCCACGCACTTTGAACTCTCGAATGCTGCAGCCAAATGTAATGGGATTCCTGAGTTCCATCCTTTTTGTCCTGGTTTAAGTGCAATGCGGGACTACTTGCATGATCATCTGTTCAGCCTCACTTTCAAACTGGCTGCTGATCAGCAACCAACAGCCGACTGCCCATTTTTCCTGCTATTTTTTCAAATAGATTTCATCCGTAAGATACTACTTTCGTAATCCCTCGTCCCGGAGTTAATTGCCCTTACATCTCGTTCAGTAAATTGGAGTAAGTTCTCATCAATCCAACCACAACACTGGCAGAGCAGTGGTGTTTCCATAACCGTAAATACTGGGACCAGCAATCACTTTTTTCCCTTGTTCACAATCTTGCACCATGGAGGTGCATCACCGGGCAAATGGTCTTCCTGTGAATAGTTATTTTGATTCTTTCAACCTCTTTAGTGTATTATGACTTCAACTAAGAATCTATTAATTTCATTCTTCCACTTTTGATTCCATTGATAATCCTGTGAAATTGACACAGCTTTTCTTAAGAAGTCAGTTGAGTAAGAGCGCTAACGAGGCTGAAATGCGTGCTGTTGGGCTCTCAATCAGTAGTAGAACACGTAATGTTGGCACTCCGTTTATTATCGGATTTCGGAACATTCCCAAATGGCAACTGACCCTAAGATGCCAAAAATCAACGATCGACGAACTGATAAGCCAGTCTTCGTCCATAGATTAACACTTATTGATGATGCAACACCAAATTAACAATGAAAGAGCTTTTGGGTGATCTACACAACGGAAAACACGAAACTATACAGACCGGCTGAAGCTAAAGCAATGAAATGCTGGAAACCAACTCTGTGCAAACAGGAAGAACTGTTTGTGGCACCATATCTACCATTGTGAGACATATTTTCGTAATTTTGTTGTTATGGTTACGATCATTTATAAACTGGTACACTAACTGTTTTATGTAGTGTACACTGTGCAGAGTTGCAGTTAAATCGTCCTGGACATAAATCGTGCAATATTGTGATTCTGACTTCTACGTTCAATTTCATCCCGAAAAATGGTTTTGACAACTTTTACGTTATGGTTATTCAATTTTATTCAAATATTTCCACAATTGTCCTAATATATGTTGGTTCAGATCCACTGCTTTAGAGGAATCCTGAATTAATTTTTATTAGATTTGTTCACCAAAGAATTACATCACCTCGTCTCCCACATCATGCTATGTCTGCCAAACTTGGGATAGACCCAAAAATCAGCCCTGAGACAAAAGCCATAACCTGGCTTCAGTCGGGTCAAATCGTTGACGTCGACAATTGTTTCCGTCAGTCCCTCTCGTATACTTGGAAAATTACTTTGGGACGTACAACACGCTTCGTTGGTAACCTCGTCAGATATGGCTCAGAGTAGAATGCAATGGTTACTGTATTCTGAAAACCCGAGAAACTTTTGTTCAGCATGCTTCAGATGTGTGATCAGCTTCACGTTTTTATTGCATTCCGCCTTCCGGCTAATTGCTGGGATATCAGGAAAGATATCTACATAATATTGGCATCCAGAAGGTTCCAGTTCGGAAAAAAATCTTTCAGAACTGCAGAATTGTTCGATACGCGGCTAGCCAGCAAAGATCACGGATAATTCCACGTTTGACTTGGCAACACAAACAAATCTAAGCCGCCGTCCTGGTGAAGCTATTACAACCAACCTATTAGGGTCACTTGTTTTCAGTGCTAATTCTCGTTACTCATCTAGACTGAAGTCGGACTAGTGACAATAGAAAGTGAGTTTCCCGAGTCTTGAGGATAACTACCAACAAAATCCCCTCAGTCGAATGAACAAAGGAGACTCGTGCCCGTAGACAGCTGAGGTTGCGCGCTCTACGAATTGAGGCATAGAAGTAGTACCCATAAAAAAGGTACGCGGAAAGCAAACGGTGGCAGCAGAGAAGCAGAAATCGGAGCGAAAATCGGAGATTTGTCAAGGGCGCAGTCGACGGAAACCAAACTAACCTAAGTTCCGTAAAATGTACGCAGCAGTGCAAAGGAAGTGCAGCGGAAACCCGGGGTCAGGGAAATTTTCGTCGGGAAAGTAAATTCGGGATGATGTTCGGAAACGACGACTATTCTCAGGAAAGTCAAGATCACCAGAAAAGTTGCCGAGATTCAAATGCTTATTCAAAACTAAAAAATAAAGTAGAATATCCTTTGATGTTCCAAATGAGTACTAGTATTTCTACATACTTTCAACTTACTAAAATATATGGTTATGTTTTCTGTTCGAATAATACCACAACTCGCATCGCAGGGCACATTCTAGGCTTCGTTAGAAAGTAAAGATATAGGAGAACAATAAATCTTTCATTGCTCCGGTATATGCGGTTCTTTTAAACAAAAATGGTAGGATTTTTTCCCAATCACTACTTATCTAGATCTCCAAGGATCAATCTGCAGTGTATGACCCATAGAAAAAAGTATCAATTACACTCGTGTTTTTCAATTTCCATTCTTATGTTGGTGTACGTGACCTGATAAGTACACCCGTATCTGTTGTGGATCTCCGGTGTAAGTGATTTCCCTTCCACGGAACATGTCATTTTCTCGATTGTTGTGAGATCTATTGGGTCTGTCCAGGGTCACGAGAGAAATAAACTTCACTGGAAGCGTGAATGTGTGTGTGTATGTGCAGAGGAACAAGATTCAGCTTTTCCCCCAAATCAAATCACGTGCCGAATAATCAGGTTATTTTGCTTTCGGTCACACTTTATTTAATTGAAGTTGATGGAATACGATAACAGCTCTTAGTAGTCTGATCGTTTCGCTTTATTCGCGCTTGCAATAGGCAAACTTCAGCTAAGTAGGTCTTTACTTCTCCTCATCAAATATTCATTACTAGTAAAATTGGGGTGTGTGGGGGGAGGGAGGGGGTGAGGGAAGAACGAGCCAGACTGAGTTCACCGGTCAAATTTTCCAACAAGGTATGACCTTGAGAACATAAATCACACAATTGACTAACGTGTTAAGCGACAGATTATTGCGATGAGTAAAGTTCACATACCTAGTTGAAGTTCATTGTGTAGCCTCTTTTAACTGAGCAATATCGACGAAAGAGTCCGATGGGAAGCCGTCTGCTTAGTACAAGTTTGGATGGATTCGCTTTATTTCACTGAGATAAACAACCCATGGAAAAATCTCTAAGTGCATTCACAACTTGACGGGAAATATACCTACTCCAGAAACTGATTCTGGCATCAAGATAGAGCAAAATGATGGTAACTTGTACAAATCATTTTTGATGTGCATCTAGCTTGGATTGTTTAGTGCGAGATATACTAATTGTGACAATGATAAACTCACCGGACATTTCTCATTTCATGGAGGTATAACGTGGGTTAAATTAGCGTCGTTTTTGCCCACTTTGATGTAAAAAAAGAACATCTTATTGTTGTAATCGAGTTTATACTATTTCGGCCATTGTTTTTCTTTCGGAACTAGCTATATAAAGGCAACTCACAGCTGTTTTATCTATCCCGTTCTGAAATGTCAGAAGTGTAAGTAACTTGAACCCACTGGGGGCTTTGACCCATAGTGGACAAGTGCAAATGGAACAGCTAACTATCAAACGATCCGGGCTGACTTCTGAAAAATTGGCTACCCTTCAGCATCAAATTACATAGTGTTCCTTGTTCACTGGCATTGTAGGACAACTTCCCTTTGCCCTCACACAGATCGACTCCTATGAGGATGACCTATTTTATCGTGGGAAGGTGGAGTGAAGTGGACGCATCACGTGATAAACAATGCGACGAGGGTGAAACTGCTTAATAGTGCTTCCAGTTTCATTTTTCCTCGCTAGCTAAAGTTGGGAAAACATTCTCCATTCTTGAACCAATTGAAAATGTGTTCAAGACACGATTTTTGACAAATCCCAGGTAGCATTTCAACATCTGCTTCCTCCATGCTTATCGGGCTAATGCACCAGAAGAGCCATACAATCTCAGTCAAAATGCCGTAAAATGAAGTGGTAATTATATCAAACGAATACAAACACTTGAATCCTTGATAACAACAGATCTGTGCGAAAGGAGAGATTATATGGTCAGTGAATTAGATAATTAACTCAAGCTCCATAACAAAACTCCTCAACTGCACTGCTATTTTTTGACCATTCACAACTAAACCCCTTCTCAATGTAGGTGATCGGATAATTCAGTAAGTCCAGATTCACCTCATTTTGGATCATCAACAGATGCTGTGCAATATGCCTAATGAGGTTATTCTGAAATGGATCACTCTAAAAGTTCATTTTACGTCCTGATCACGTTGACTGTTGTTGAATCAATCAAAATGTTGGAAGCTGTCTGCTAGGCGGAATTCAAACCTACACAGTCAACGAATCGTCCAGAAGCCTTTACTTTGTCTTAATAGTTCGGCCGGTGTGACATACACATTACTCGTGTGTGAATGAAGTTCGTGCATGTGTTTGAATCTCTCCGGTGGTTACCATTTGGATACACTTATTAGTTGTGACGTATGTCATGCCGCATTTCTTACACATATACCAGCTTTTCAATAAAAACTATATTTCGGACTCAATGTTTATGGTATCCACAACAACGATGGAACAATTTTCAACAGTTCCGCCAACCAGGTTATCATTGGCACTCATTGTCCATTGAATTCTAAGACACAAATGCAATGTGCGTATTTATGGGCCACACATTACCATTCGAATATCAAAGCTGACGATCATAGGTTCACTTACCAAAAACCTACACGATATAATGCCGGTCAATCACTGGCTATTTTGACAGTGGAACACACAGTGAAAACCGCAATCAATTTTTCCGATGCATGTGGGACATTGTTGGAAACAGATGTCATATCAGTAAAATCGATGCTTATGCTAATAATATTAATACTACTACCACTAATGTTATCAATAAAAGCAATAGTCGTCGTCACTGTCGTCATAATAGTCATCAAGATAAGAATGAAAATAGTAATTTTACCAAGCGATTTGGAAGACAAACATTGTCAGAGGAATCCCCTTTGCATACTGTCGTTGGTCGCTTACGTATACAATCAACAAGAAAAATAACTACAAAACAGCAATAAAAATATTGGTCCATATTGTCCGAATCAACATCCAAATCATCACCATCACCGTTATCTTTATCATTTTTGTTTTAATCATCAACTGACCCTGGCCATTATTCGTATATGTTATGGTGGCCATTCCATTAAAAAGTCATTGTTTGCTAGTTGAACGTAATTACCTAATTACAAGCCGGGTTACCTTGCATGTGTTAAGAAGCTCAAAGTGGTTCTGCTTTTGTCAAATGTGATGTGGCATTGTCTTGTTATTTTTATTCCTATTGAATAAGTTAGACTTTCTTCGGAACGACGTGGTTTAGTTTTAATCTACACAAGTTCAGTGAATATTGCCAATGGCTGAGTTCTTGATCACGGTATTTTTTCTTGCATAATTGCAATGGCAGTTATCGCTGGGTGTGCTCGGGTATTCACCTGTAAACGCCATTCCGTGGTTAGCGTGGGAAATGTCACGTTTATCTCAATGAATACGGATAATTAATTTTTGGGACTTCTTCAATGTCACATGAATAGGACAAATCTAATCACAGAAATTTCCATTTTTTGAAGAGAAAGGACCAGACGAAGAACAGTCGAATTAGTAGAGTTGCAAGAAAATACGATCCCTGCAAAGACAGTCTGTAAACCAGCTGAGCTTCGTTTGCTGCGTGGATAAAACGACTATAGGGCTGTAAAATGTAACCTTTTCGGCCCTGTAAACTTTGGTTTGTTCAATTCTTCACTCATTTTGGACTGAGCTTAGTATTATTGATCATCAAGATCTGCGAGCTTCGAACACATGCACGGAGTCCACGCAATTTATGATACAGGCTGTATGCTACCAGCTGGTCTATAGTGCTAACAAAACCCAATAGTTACTAATGCGTAGGGATTGCTCCTGGTTTCGGCCACATCCAAATGATGCCGACAAAGTTAACCGGTTTACTGTATTGTTCAAGAGCAATTCCATGCGTATTTGGCGCCTGTTTGGGTAACAGGTTTGGTATTACACATATTTTGTTCCCTTTGTCCTGACATAATGATGAGAGGTAGAACCTGTTCAGATGAGAATCCTTTTTATCAAGCAATCTTCCGTCCTATACGATTGCTTCACCAGCCGGTTTATTTGATGTGTGTCGTTACCATTAAATGCTTTCGAGTGAACAATTAAATTACGGGGAAATATAAAACAGATTGTAGCCGCACAACCTAACGATCTAATGGCGGTTCGGAACCGACTTTGACTGAGGTTCCATGTGATTTAGACGTACATTATCCGTTGATATTGAATACACTGTTGTTGATGATCCGTTGCGGATATCGGTTCTCCATGAAAATCTACCTGGTTCTCAGTACTCTATCTAAAAAGCATAAATTATTGACTCGATAAGATAGGATCCTTTTTGAATTTATTGTGACGAGGCCTTGATGCTGCTGTGTCATTTTGTCACTATGTTGTGAAACCCTTGAATACAAGACCCCAGTTCAGCGTCAACACAATGCTTCGGAACGCCTGACCAATAAGCTATCGTTCAGTATATTGACCCCAATATCCACTCACTACCATGTATGTGTGGGCAGTCAACCAAGTCAGATGACCAAACAGTCAGGCACATGTTGGCTGGAGCCTCACTAACCAAATCACTCTGAAGAGTGAAAACCCGATTCAGTGCAGTTCAATGTGTTTCTGGATATTTCTGTTTAATTTTCAGATATCATGTGAACTAGCCACACAAGGCACAGACGTACAGCTTCACACTTAGCGACTGGTGCGACGAGATTTGCATTACGGATACTTGTAGTTTTACATTTTTCTGTGCATTTGGATATTTCACCTAAATGGAGCCAGAATACAAGACACGTGGCTAGAAACAGCTCCAGTTTACTAAGTCAACATCTGTATGTTTGACTTCATCACTGTAAAAAGCTTACAATTATTTCCGAGTATGTGTGATTTACAAGCGAATAATCCTAAAACAGCGATTACGGATTCGTGTTGGTGTTAAATCATTGAACATTAATCCGTACACTGCGGAGTCTGGATATTCACCAAAGTTACTCTCTTCTACGAAGGGGTGAGAAAAAAAATGCAGTGTGTTGTTCTGAATTTTCCCAAACTTGTCTCACATTTCTCCAAAATAAAAAGGAGTGACATATGAAGCATGGAACCAAATGCGTACACTTATGTGCACGTGGTTACTCAAAGTTTTGGCGAAGCGTGATCCACATCGAAGACTGAACGCCGCATCGACACATCTTATAACTCTGGGTACAACAGAACTGGAAGTGGAACGGTAACAAATTTCTTTAGACTGGTTTTCAGAAAACCTAAACCTTCTTCCTCGTTGCACGGACATAAAGGCGCAAACTCGTCCGCGTATTGGCTATCAGTGAGATTAGGTGAAATAGTCGGTTTACCGAAATGAAGAGGAGAAAGAAATGGAGAAAATTAGGAGTTGACTTGAAAATAAGAATTGTCTATTGTCAGAAGAAATAAACTTGTGTAGAATAAGGAAATATTCACGAATACACAAGGGAGCACCACTATGGGCAGAACCAAATACGTTGGCGCAGCCGCTGAGAATTGGTTTAAACGTACGATTATTCTAATCAGGAGCACACGCAATGGGATTAAGTGTAGCTAATCGCATCACGGGGTTGACAGTAAGCATTTGTGGGTAAATTTTGTCGGACCTGGAAAATCAACTTGGAACTAATGTGGCGGATCAGTAAGTTCTTGAATACTCCAAGGAAAGGAGTGGGGCAGGTTATCGGACAATTGTCGTCGAATCAACTCCTTGGGTATATTTGTGTTATGTATAGACCTTCAGTAACTCGGAACCAAGCCAGAAACAACACAACTATCGACTACATTTGTCAGAGCAAATACGAGTTCAAAAGGAAGAAGCTTTAAGAGATAATAAATAGCACGTCGGGGCCAGCAGACTTACAGCACTTGACTTTTGCAAAATTCTAAGATGACAGTTAGATGTGACGAGGTTAGGTTTATGAGAGTCAAGATATGAAGCAGGAAGTGAGAGTGCGTTTGAGTCTACGGTTTTATGGCATAGCACATCTTTCTCAAGCCTCTTCATTTCTCACAGCACAGACTATTCCGATATCATGCTTCTGTTCTGATGAGTGTGGATGTGTTACTTATAGTATGATGCTACGATGGCTCGATAAAGATGAGTGAACGAAAGTGAAGCTCGTTAACGAAAGCTAGTGCTCTGAAACACGACATAATGAGAATAAAACAAGATGCCTCATAGTTCATCCACAATGGTCAGCAGACTGAAGGCGAACCGGCCACGAGCATTTGTTCTTGAAGTGTGGTTTACTGCAGCTTTTTGGTCAGGCAGTCATACGTCCTTCGAATGGTGCTGGCTACCAAGGCGCTATAGACACGATAGAAGTGGCATCTGGGAGTGTTTGGGTCTGGCTTTAACTGCCACATGCCTTGGAACTTTCACAATGAACGCCGAGGGAATGATCCATGGTAACCTCTTATGGGTGCGTCGAAAAAGCGCCTTCTTTGGTTCAATACAACAATAAAAAGTAATGCATGATGTAATCAGGAGAATATTATGGAGAGTGTGAAATGTACAAGGTGCCAGATTTACCTGTTTTATCCCCAGGAAGAGTTACAACATACGGGGTTGGTCATGATGAGTTCCAATGAAAGAACGCATTTCCTAGCAAACGGTAAAGATGCCTGTTAAGTGTGCACGGTTCAGGAACATGTACTGAGGTAATTGATTGGACCATCATTAGAATTTATAATATCTTCGGTGGGTGTATCAGATATAAGGTGTGTGTTTACGAGGAGAACCTAGGACAAGATAACTTACAGAGAGCAGCAATTCAAACGATCTTCACCACATTGAAGGGGAATTAGAGATGAGAGGACTTGCTACAATGGAGGTGCATATGAGTGATCATCTAACCTTCAGGGGTTGTAGGCTGATCGTTTCTGAAAAAGCAGTGCTCATCAATATGAACGACACAAATAATTTATTTGTGCAACTCAATTTCTTGAAAAAGATCCTCCTCGAATTATGTTGAATAGCTTTACAAGATGGCATTGGATGCCTAATCATGTTTCATCAAGTTGGAAAGAAGATTTGAGGATAATATTGGTGGCATCGGAAAATCAGAAGTAGCATGGCATTTTAGGTCAACTTATCAGCCCTCAGGATACTTTCTTGAGTGTCCAGGAACCTTCCGAATCAAGCGACCTGGACATTTTCGCACTGGCTTCGAAAGTCAGTGAAACTGGCTGCCAAGCACGTGTAACTGTAGGGAATTTAAAAACGGGCTATTGTAACGTAAAGTTAAACTTCGCAAATTAGTTTCACTTTGGGATCGGTGAAGAGAAACTGGATTCCTCAGTCAATCATGATAAACGCCTCAGCATTGGCTATAACGGCAGCCTCTCTTTAAAAGCTACTTGTTTGCACGTAAGTATTCATAGAAACTCATCTGTATAAGCCTCATGGTCATTATGTGTCCCGCACGATACGGATGTTTCTTCATTGGTTCTCATCGACAGTGCATTCGTACATTATAGTCAAAGAACACAGCTGTTTAATGGTGTGTTTATCTTTATTACCATTGTTAACTTTGAGTTACGAACAACACCGTGATTATCATTGTGTGTGCCAGCGACTAAGTAGGTTGTAGCTGTGATCTACACTTTGTTTGATATATATATATATATATATATATATATATATAATATATATGCATATATATTTCAAGAGCCAAAATAGCAATCACTTTGGAAGTGAGTGAACAAGCTCTACGTTGTCTGAAGGTATCACTTCAGTTAATGCGAACAATTTTTTGAAAGTGGGTATCGACAAACTCGTTTTGGCAAAATGCACGCTTATAAGGTTATCTGACTCCAAAAGTAATATAGTTGCCAGCTCAGCTAGGTACGCGTGATACTAAAAGAATAAGTAAGTAGGTAATTGTTTAGGGACAAATATCGGACCTTCTCGGAGCGACAACAGTTGTGACTGCTTCATGCTGACTGAACACAAAGCAAAGATAACAGGCGTACAAAATTCGGTTTGCATCCTTTGATGGGGTTACAGCTATCTTCAAGTGAACTGGTCGGAGTGCGAAATGCAAGCACAGCCATTGAAGTGAGAAAATGCGACTACTTTTGGACAACATAAGTCATCCTTCCTGTCACGGATAGCATAGTGATTAGTTGGATGCCGACTTGTCAGCTTGATTATAATTTTTTATTGCTGATTTATTAATACAAATTACGTACTTACACTTCGTGCGAATGTGGCCTCATTGAGGCACCGGAAGCAGGCCTGTTTGTTACTGAATGTCTCGTTACATAAAGATTCTCAAATCCGGTTGATCGATCGTCAATTTCAGAAAGGACTGGGCACGAACACAACAGTTATCACGAAAATTAAAGGCTGATATCAATTACCATATGATTCATTTCATGAGCTTGAGAAAAAAGAGAACATACATGATCCATCGTCAGTAAACAAGGGCAACTGATCAGATTTTTCACAACTTTACTTTCATGCATTTGAGTTGCAATTAAATGAGTTTTCCCCAGAAAGTAAACGGTTGTATATGCCAAACTGACTTTTACAATAAGCGAATATGCAATTTTCAGTAATCTGGCTCACAGAAAGTTTTTGTTCATTTACATAGCTCATCAATAATAAAATGTATTCCATATGCCAAACGTGGGAGTTGTTTACTGGACAGATACCTAAATTCAAATACGATCGTTCAAGGAATGAGTTTTTCTACCAATTTAGGTGTTTTTGAAAATGGAGATGGGAAAAAGAAGACTTGATTTGTTTTTATGGAAATCAAATTATGTCTAGTCTATCGGTTATGTCGATCAAAAGAATACTGATATTTTGCTAACCTCATCAGATCGGTAGATACACTATTACTGCTAATAACCCATCCCGAAATATTCCATCCTTCTTGCTACTGGTACTGTCATTGTTGTTGAGCAAATGCTTATTGTGAGTGAGACAAGGCAAATCCGTTTTGTTTATTCTCGTTCATTCCTTACGTTTTCAGGTGACTGATAATATGAACTAGGTGTCTGACCCTAGATTGCAGTAAAAATATTCACCCGATCGGAAGTACGGGATCTGGATGAATTCCAAATGGGATTAGTTTAGAAGCACGAGGATGTGTGAGACTTCTTGTTGTTTTGACTAACTGGTTTGCTCGGATATGTCCTGTCTTTGAAGTCTTTTATTTCACCCCTGAATGGCGCTCATTTGCGTGTTTAAAATTCCCCAGTTATTTTCTTACCCCCATCAAACGTAAAGAATGAATGGGAAGCGTACTTATTTTGCCATAAACAACCAATTCCGATGAAAAGATAAGTCGATCATGACATGCTTTTCAGCCACTTATTGGTGTCATTCTTTGTTCAAACCCTGTTTTGCTTTGATTACATACGATATGATCTAGGTTTACTCATGCGCGAATACACATGAAATTCATGTAGCAATTTTTTGTTATCCACAAGTGCAGACAAACTAGCGACTAATCAGACTGCATCAAACAGCAAAATATGGAAACACAGTCAGCATTATTTTAGTAGAAATATCTTCGAATGTTCCGGTATGGAATCGGTTTCAAAATGTCGTCACAATTATTAGCTGACCGAACAGCGGTTCTCGGTTTCGTAAAGGCGACAGATATAAGGTAACGCGTGATACCAGTTGGATCGCGCGTAAGTCAACACGTAGTTCTAATCAATATCCGGATGTAAGTTGTTCACATAGGTAGGTTAACTGTGCTCCCAGCAATTATACAATAATGTGTGCAAAAACAACGTGCACATTTCTGTGTCACTACATTTCTTTTGCATGGCTCCGACATAAACGGAAATATAAGGAGCTTATTCCAGGGTCGGTGAAAAACAATAAAAGTTTCTGTTTTCTTGAGGCTACTCAGATGTTTCTTTCTTGTGTCTTAAGATCGAATTAATTAGAGAGGTTCCGCAAAGTGAGAAGAAGCTATGAACACTCAATTGGTTAAGCTGCATGTAAAAATGAAGAAATAATGAGCAAGTCTGAAGCTCAAATGAGGATTTTAAACATTGTATAGGCCATGGTATGGAGGCAGGTATTAAGTCATTGCGTGTTGGTAGATGTGAATGACCTTAGATAAAATCAAAGAGTGCTCGTGAATTGAGGGGTTGTGGAAGAATCCATGAAGAAATAGGTGGCTGGTAGTTACTATAGAATTAGAAATTGCACTCAAGCTTTCTATTTTGGCATCCATGTCTTGGTAGTTCGCGTAATGATACTTCGGTAGATTGTGATATTTTCGCCTTCGATATAATTTGACAAAATGGAACTAGCCAGTTTGACTATTACTTCTCAGAAGGTTTTGTTATGTTCAAGAATTTCCTCGCCACGAAAAGCCAACCATAAATACCATTGGTTTTGCTCCTGCGAGCAACTGGAATATTCGTTGTGTGGCCTATAGCTGCATCCAAAATGAATGCTTCGTTTACGTTCGTTCGTCTGTTTGAGTGGTATGTTTTCAAACAAATGAATGGAGCGTGATAATATATTATTTATATGGCAGTTTTCTGTGAAGGCTGCAGGAAGTTGGTGATGTCGTCTTCTCCAAGCAAAAGCTGAATGCATTGGTTTCTACTTTTGGTACTTTGAATGCTGCACAAAAATGTGTGGACAAATACGTTGACGGCACTTCTCAGGGACACAACAGTTACGAATAAAATTAAATCCAGACTTACTGTTATTTCCTCTTTGGTGGAATGGAGAAAAGAAATTGAATGTTTCTCTCAGAAAATAGCTGATCTATAGGGTTTTTCCGTTGTCATCAAGAATCGAAACTTGGGACAATGTGTCTTCTTCCTGAAGGTTGTCCTTGAATATCGGAAAAAACTTCTGAAGAATCACCATGTGGTTCTAAAAACGGAATCCTGATCCACGGTAAATCCATTCAATTCAAATGATGTTACAGCCGTAAACCTAATGTGGAGTGTTCATGTTAATTTGGCTGAAGAATAGAACACACAATCGCAAAATAACGTACTACTTTCATCGAAAAGTGTTACTGTAGTGCCTTATACTTCAAACTTTGTGTTTTAGGTGACGGTTGTAAGGAGAATCTTGTTAACCTTATCTGAAGTTGGTTTTCCAATAAACAATGTTATTTAAACTACCCAATGGTATAATTCTGTGCCTGCTCGTGATTTTAGTAATCGGTTTTTTCCACGGTCTAGATGATATTGTGCACCACCGAGGATAATTCACGTGACTGGTTCATAAACGGCTTCTTTCTGCTTTCACAACAGTTCTGATTTTCCCTTGTGTAGTAGAAGGTTTACTCTTGTCCACGAAATGCCCGTCAAACCAGTGTGTCCCTTTATTTTAAACATGAATTCCTGAAACAGATTGTCATGATCCTCACGATCACAAAAAGAAAAACGATAAGTTCGGGTTGATTGCTGAAGTAAGAACAAAAATGGCAGATAACTGATCACTCCTTCAAATGGAAAGTAGATTAGTAGTGTGAGGGAAGTTGGTTGCATGTTTGAATCAATCATCGAATACCTGGTGTCACTTCACTGCTGGGCTGTGCATCAGCTACGACAAAGGATGAACAGCTAGCAGAAAACGTCCAACTTGCCACTGACCTTTATCTTGACGTGTTTTTGATGAAAATCATTTTAACAAGGACCGTCGAATTTGGTTTCTGTTGAAACCCGCAAACATTGGTATGCAGTCCCTGGGTAACGTTATCTAACAGTCTTCGGGATTTATTCAGTACCAGCATTATAGCCGAAAGGAAAAATGAATTCCGGCTGTCTGCTGCTGGGCGCCTTTCAAAAAGAAATAAACACCCAAATCTAGCTAAGCGTCCATTTCACCATGAACACACGCATTAACACAGAACTAGTTGTAGTGCAAAAAGAAAAGAACCTATTTGAATAGTGCACAATAAGTGCATTTTTAGAATCATAGAGTAATTCTTCGAAGGTTTTCTCGTCGGTTAGTCAAGAGCAACACTCACGAAGAAATATGTTATTATATGTGGAATCTTTGTCCATGCACGCTGCTTACGACTCAAATGAGATTGAGGGGATGAATCTAACGTGGAATGCTCAAGTTAAGTGATGACTGGCCAGGAGAGTACTTATAGCTAATGAGCGGCAACAGCCGCGAAACGAATCGTTTGCTTTGGGGGACGTTTTGTCATTTCATCCAGATACAATAACTTTCTACAAACATGTAAGGAACTTGTTTCATATTTCCGGGCTTGCATCTATGGAAAGTGGGAAGGCCGCAACACGACCTTTAGTGGTCAACAGAGTTGCTAAGCTACGAAGAAGGTGCATTTGGTACTCTAACGATCAGGTCAAAACTTATAGTGAAACCCAATGGTACCAACAAAAGTAAGGTAAACCTCATTTGTTCCTAAACCGGAACAGCTAATTTAGCACTAAGCTCAAGACATGAAAGGACATAGTCATATTCACTAGAATGTAGAGGTCATAGATGTTGTGCTGTATTATCGGTTCTATGCAATTGAGACCTTAGAGGTGTTTACTGAAGATATCTACCGAACTTAGGCATTTTTGTCAGGGTCATCGTTGACCATCGACTAGGAAGCACTTAAAACCAGACCACTAACCACTCGTCATATCATAAACTGTTCACGGTACCTGCCCCAGAATAAAATAAACCGCGTAAAGAGATGGATCAGAGTTGAGGACTAAATAGAGATCAGTGAGGTTAACGAGTGTACGTTTTTGTCAGACTGCTTTGAGTTCGAGCCTTACCATCACAACTTGGCCTGGAACACCTGAATGTACAAAACCCTGAGTAGCAGTGATCATATAGAATCTATCAAGTTTGACCTTTGGAAACTGTATTCATCTATACATGGCCTACCTTTGTCCTCGGTTACCATTCCTTCTCTCCTTTTCAATCATTTTTGCTTTTTCCCTTTTAGTAATTCCCACCCTGGTTGCATGACTACTGAATAAAACTTCAACCACTCGTGCCACGAGGATGATGATTTTAAAGAACTGGGTATTCGTTTTATCCTCAGAATAAGTTACTATACCGAGAAAGACTTTCCAAAATGTCTTGGCATCTACTTCTATTGCTGTGCACGAGCACTTCCCATTGAGAGCATGGAAATATTCCTGATACAAGCAAAATGTATACGAGAGCGATCCCAGAAAGCTCATCGCATGCGCTGGTTTCTATCCTATATTTTGCTCTTTTATACTAAACATGGAAAAATGGCAGATCCAGATCCATTGTGAGTAAACCATGGTAACAACAACTCTTATTCCTGTTTTCATTTTGGCGGGAGAAAACTTCGTCTCTGTTTTCAATGAAACTAAAATGCCACTCCACCAAGTCGGAGATGACTGGTAAGGAGAGAATCACTGTGTCTGTATCCATACAGAAACTATCTCATTTTCCGAAACCGAATGTTTTGTTCTGTGTTCAGAGACTCACAGATGAAAGAATATAAATACAGTTCGTTCCACACCCCAGACACGACAATTATGTTTACTGTGTTCTATACAGTTTTGAACAACAACCGTAAATATGTATTTCTGAACTACAGTTTGTGATGACAATTTAATGAGCATATCGACTGGAATACTCCCCCAAAAATATTAAAATACACTCGTAGACGCTGACCAGAAGCGCAAGTGCCATTTACATTAACCCAATTGTTGAACTGTTGGTCGAACATCGGGCTGAAAAACGCCACCAGAGTAAAAGTGAAATTGGTAGCAAATTAAAAATCTGTATTTTGCTCACCATAGAGGCTGAATAAACCTTCAAGGAGAGTCTAGTCATGCATATCCTTTCCAAACCCGAAGGTGGATTTTCAGCAAGTACAAAATCTTTTCCAAAAATTTTAGTGTCAACGTAGCATTGAATTTAGTTGTTCAATAATAACATCAGGGTTAACACGGAAAATGGAGATACATGGTACTGTGTTGGAGTTGTAAGTCTTGGAATGAGCATTTAGGTATTTGTGGGGAAATCGTGTAGATGATGTAGGAATACGTCTACCCAAGTCGATGTATAGGGGGTGCGATTCTTCAGATAATGTCCTAAGGTGAGCGTGGAAGACGAATTGATGTACTGGCACATTATAAATTGGGTTAACAGATATCGAAGTTTACCAACACACTGTGGAAATGTAGTTCTAGGAAAGTACAGTGAGCTGCAAGGGATAATACTGGAGAAGCATGGAGACATCAGGGTGGAATGCACGTTGTCGGAAGAGATAAAAAGGCTTTTCTAGACACCATTTTCAATAAGTCGAAAACATATATCTGAATTTGGTATAAACGTCACTGAAATTAAATGTGCTAATTAAGAAACTCTCCAGTCCCTGTATATGAAAATCACGTCTGAGTGTTGGACAAGGCGGAAGTTGAAAAACGTTCGACTCACTTGACGTTGAAAAAATAAACAATAATTTGAGCACTTGAAAATTAGACTAAACAATGTACCCCGGTTCATTTTGCCACATTCATGCAAATACGTACTGTTGTCCAGGATATCATGTTTGAAATGATACAACGAGCGTTCTCATAGAAACGAAGGGGAACCCCTATATAACAAACGCAATTTGTACAGTGTTATTTTGCACACCCCTGTAGTTGATATCAGTTTTGAGTTTGAAAGACAAAGTGACTTGGGTTCGAAAAAGGCAGCATTGTTTTGTCATCTGTAAGGTTTGGAGTAATGCACAGAAGAACTTCCGACCGATTTGGAAGACTTACTGTGGGCAGCCTTAGTTCTGTATTGTAAACAGAGAGCCTGAAATTACGGTTTTTTTTCTACCTAGCTTATTGCACCATTTTTATTTCGCAACCAAAGAAACGGGGTTCTTCAAGTTGTCCCAAGCATCTTTGTTCTCTACTCGTCATGACTTGTCTGTAGGTACTGAAAGAGATTTATTCAAACAACTCATGCAAGCCATCCTGCTGGATATGAAATACATCATAACATCTTAGAATGTTATACTCAAAATGTGGTAACAGTGTCTTTGCACGAGACATCTAACACGCGCATTCATTTTATAAAATACCACTTCATATGCATTCGATTTGGTTTTCTATTATCATTGATTACTACGTCTGCCTTCATAGTTAAATGGTTTTCGTTTTGATCTGCGCATGACACTCAGTGATCAAACCCATATATTGGTATCTTCTCCTCTTTACAAAGCGCTATTCGGATTATCCTTTCATCTGATTGACAGACGAGACTCTTTCTCAACTTTTTCACTTACTGATTGTGCACGTTTTCACAGTCTCAGAAACAGATTAAAAAACAAGATAAAAAAGTGCAACATAGTACAGTAAGAAAACGTACTGATATTAAAACACAAAGCCGTACAGGTATCGTAACACAGTGACCTGCAATATGATAAATTCATTTTTCATCAATTTTTATATAAAAGATACAGAGCCGCACAAACTAAGCAGTACAAAACATGAGATTGCAATGCAACACCATATCATGCCATACTATATCATACCGTGCCATCCCGTCCACACCATATCATGACATGAATGGTACCAACGTAAACGTAGTACAAACAAATACAGTGGTGTACGCAAAGTTTCAATACGATAATGTACAGTGAGCAGTCCAATGTCACAAGTCGTGTTAGTTTTTATGAAGCATAATGCATTATGATAAATTGTAATGGGATACCAGAAAAGACACAATACACAGCATACCACAGAATGCATAAGAAGGCAATATAATGTATACCACAACTAGATAGAACTGAATATAACACAATAGTAGAGTATAGAATCATGCGACAGGATGTGGCTGGTGGATGGACACTGCTGCTGATTCTTAACAAGGCAGATGGAACACCTTCACATTGCGCCCATTGTTTTCAGTGCGAGTTGAGTCTTCTACTGCCTGATGTACTATCAGGCACCCAAATCTAATTTCCTATCACTGAAATTGAGAAATGATACCACGAAACGTGATAGGATACAAATGGAATGAAATCAATCATTTTGTTTTGACTTGGAAATTGTGCACATATGCTGTTTTTATAGCCATGGAATCACATGATGGGAGAAACAAATATTTGCTGACCGAATTTCAAGCGTATACTAGCGTTGCTCCCTAAGCATTGTCTGATATCTGTTTTAGCCATCCGATTCCCCACGGGATTTGCAGTATTAGTTTCAGTGACCATTTGGAACAAGAGAAAAACCATTCGCATTGAAAGTTTTCTTTCACTCTGTTCGAGTTCATTGTGTTCAACTCATTCGTCCGAATTTAAATGAAATGAACAGGTTTCATAGGCAATCCGTTTGGTCGATTCCACTAATTTGTTAGGTGGATGAGGATGATTCATTTTGAGGATTCCGATATTTCTTTGGTTGTTCTCCGCTCTGTCTATCTGCTTTTATTTAGGCTGTCCCACTATTCCACTGGAATTGTGTGTTTGTCTCTTTGCGCGCATTCAAACTCGCGAACAGCAGCAAATTCGGTAGCCGGATGAATCACCGGGAGATTTTATCAAGTTGGATATGATTTTGGGGATAGAAGATGGAAACGCTGGTGGTCGGATTATCTCTCCAAAACTGAAGAAATCTGTATGCAGCCGACGTTGCGGTAATGCAAAAGTCGTGTTAATGCACCACACTTGTCATTCCACGCTATCAGCCCCATTCCACAACCACTTGCAAACTCGTTTTACATTGAATTGTGGTGCTCACTGAACATGATCGGTTTATGCAGAGACTACAAAAGCACATCGCAAAGCACATTGTTTGGGACGACCAAGTTACTCGGTCTTCCGGGTGTGAGACAGTTGGACAGATGGGGCTTGGGACTGTTTGTTGTCTGGCCGGTCGTTTTTGGTTCATTCCTAAGTGCTTCCCTGGGAGCTCTCCGAGAAACGTTCAGTTGAATTGGCCGTCCAAGTTAATTACAACACTCTATGCGTGATTGTTTTTTTACTTTTTCTTTGCATTCGGGAAACAAACTGTAAAACTAGACTTATTTCACTGTTTTCGAACGATATTTTTCCATATCAGTTGCAGTGACAGAATGCGTGGGGTACTTGTCTTGTTGCGTAAAAATATTCGGGCTATCAGTAGTTAGTCTTATAGTTTATATTTTAAGCCTCATTTAGGTAGGTAGTGAAGTAAAACCACCAGTCCATTTTGAGCCTTGCTTGTGATTGACCACCCCCCCCCGGAGCTACGAGTTCACTCTGGAGATTTAGAATAGTTTTCAAATCCAATATTTTTTAAACATTACCTTACCAAAATGGTTTCACACAGCGTAACCTTTAAAATGTAATTCACTTTATGTGTAAAAAATTAAAATACCAAGTAGTCGTCATTCCTCGGACTTTTCTAGACAGCACCCCTGAAAGCCCACAGCACAATGTTTAGATGATGCATTCAAAGAAATTCGATGTGACAAATTTTTCGAAAACTGATTCCAGTGGCGTTATTCATTGAGTCCAGTAGAAAACGATCGAAATAACTCAAATTACGTCCTGGCTGTAGGATTTTTTCGGAAACTGCCACAGGAAGTGTAGACATTTATCAATATTATCCCCCATTTGCAGTGTAGGCATTGCTTTATGCTACAACCTCAGCTCTCATTTTTTGGCATTTATCCAATGCAGTTTTCGTCCTCGATTCTTGATCGATACGGTCATAGCCATATCCGACGATCCAGGCGCAGACCGCTGGTCGATCGCTCACACAAGGTCGTTTCTGTTTTTGTTTTATGATTCAGTCCAAGCAAGCACACGCACGCAGACACATGCACGCAAGTTGACGCTAATCATAATCCATTCCCCAGGACAGTGACCGATCAAACATTGGCCTATCGTGACCTGTCCTGATTACGCTAGCGTCGCGTTTTCGTTACCACATGACTCTGACTCGCGTACCCGCTTAAATGTTTCCCCCCGGACTCGAATTTTGCGCTCGAACAAACATGTCAAAGTTCTCATCGAAGCTGAAATACTGCGTACCCTTTATGTGAAAGTGGTTTTTCGATGTTGGTCAACTTTATTGATTGCAGCGAGTAGTTATATTGAAAAAACTATGCTCGTTTGCAGCACCGACCTGACAAGGTGTCGAGAATGTAATTATGTAATCCCCACGCTACGTCTTCTGAATTATACAAATCTGTGATACGACGACTACGTAGATAGATAAAAGGAATCAAATCAGTTTCACCCATTCTATCTATTGACAAACATGCTTTTCCGGGATTGCCAAGACCAGCCTGTGATGCTGATTGATCGATGTGAAGTAATTCGTGGATACCGATCAGCGATGACTTTTTTGATGAGTTTTTAGGTTACCGCATTGCTACTCTCCTGACGTATAAAACAAAATATTCCGGATGTTTCTTTTTCAATTAAGTCAATCTTAAGAAAACGTCCATGATGAGACACCTATAAATGGCATGCTACTGGATTATTCAAAAATATCTCTAATAAATCAGGCTGATAAACTTTTTGTTTTGCTGTTTGATGCAGTCTGTTTGGTCGCTAGTCTGTTTGCACTTGTGGACAATAAAATGTGCTCTAAGAGCTCCATGTCTAACTGTTTATAAGTAAACAATTATCACATCGCATGTAATCAAAGTGAAACAGTGTTTGGACAAAGAATGACAACAAAAAGCGGTAGAAAATCCCTGAATAAGGCATGTTATGACCGGATTATATTGTATTCAGAGTTGTTCTTTTATGGCAAAATAGGCATGCTTCCCATTCCTTCTTTACGTTTGTCAGAGGTGGGGAATGAAACAAAGAAATTTTAACACACGAATGAGTGGCATTCAGGGGCATAATGACAGATTTAAAAGACAGGACATATCCGCGCAAACCAGTTAGTCAAAACAACAAGAAGTGGCATACATCCTCGTGCTTCTAAACTATTCCCATTTGGAATTCATCCGGATCCCTGACTTCTAATCGGGTGAATGTTATTGCTGCAACCCAGAATAAAAACACCTGGTTCATCTAATTATTTCATCTGGAAACCTAAGGAACGAATGAGGATAAACAAAACCGATGTGTCTCGTCTTTCCCGCAATTAGCATTTGCTCAACAGCAATGACAATAACGATAGCAAGAGGGATGGAAGATTTTGGGATGGGTTAATTGCCGTAATTATGCATGATATTTTTACCGATCTGATGAGTTTAGCAAAATATCAGTGTTATTTTGATCGACATTATCGCTAGACTATACATAATTTGATTTGCATAAAAACATTTCAAGTCTTCTATTTAATATCTCCTTCCGTTTCAGAATCACTAGAACTGGTAGAAAAACTCATTCCTTGAATAATCGAATTCGAAGTAAATTATCTGTCCAGTAAACAACTCTCACCTTTGGCGTACGGAATACATTTTATTACTGATGAGCTATTCAAATGAACAAAAACTTTCTGTGAGCTAGATTACTGGAAATGGTCTTTTAGAAGAAAGAGTCGCAGTCGTGTTGTTTCTGAAGAACAATATTAAAACAAAGTAAAGAAAACACGACCGACAATCCTGCTGAATCCTAATGCATATCCGCTTATTTTCAAAGTCATAATTTGGCGTATACAGTCGTTTACTTTATGGGAAAAAACACCTAATTGCAACTAAAGTGCTCGCAAGTTTTGCTGCGATAAATCCGATCAGCTGCCCTTGTTTGCTGACAATGGATCCTGTATGTTGTCTTTTTTCTCGTGCCCTTAAAGTGGACCATGTGGTAATTGATATTAGTTTTTAAATTTTTTGATGACTGTTGTGCTCGTGCCCAAATCTTTCTGAAAAAGACGATCGATCAACCCGATTTGACAATATTTATGTGTCCCGAGAAATTCAGTAACAAACAAGCCTGTTCCGGTGCCCTATCAGGGCCAGATTTGCTCGCTTGTTAGGTACTGGAGGTAATTTAATAAAAGAGCCATAATAAAATAATTATAATCATGATGACGACAACTGGCATTTCCTTTTGCACACAATTACTCTGTTTACCGTGTCAAGAGAGAGAACCATAAAGGGTGCAACGAGTTAGTGATTAATTCTCGTCTATCGGCGTTGATGGCTAGGATAGGTAAGTTGTTTGTTAAGGTCTTTCTTTCGCAAATCAACAAAATTAGCCAAATATTACAACTGTGTCCATTTGCATGAGAATGGCTCAGTCCTCCTGAAGATGGCTGTAATTCAGTCGGAGGATGCTATCTGTGTTTTTCGTGCTTATTTCCTTTGCAAGGCTTTCCGTCAGCATGGAAAAACCAGATTTTTTACCACCTTAGGGGTGTCCATAACTGTTCCTGAAACAATTAACTGTTTACTCATTCCGTGAGTAATATGCACACCCCACTGCACCAGTACCCACATTACTTTTGAATTCAGATAATCTTGTCAGTAAACAAGTTGCCAAATCGATTGTGTTGATAAGCACTTACAAAAAAGCCGTTAGCAATAACTGAAGTGACATCTTCAGACATCTTCAGCTTGGTGTCTTCCATTCTCTACATGATTGTTATTTTTGTCTTTCTACATATCTCGATCATGCAATGTGTATACCGTAGCTTTAATCTGGTTAGGTATTGATGAACACCGTGATACCGGTAGTGTTGTTGGTAACTCGTAGTGTGTGTACATGATTACTTACCAGTAAACAGCGTTGCCTTTGAATACAGGCTGAGAATAAAGCTACTGCTGTAGTGTCTGTCATAAATTACTGAAGAATCCAGTTTACTTTTACAGATCTCAAAGACAGACTATTTTGCAAGGTCAAGAATTCCTACAACAATTCTTTTTTAAATTCCCTCCATTAACATGTTCTTGGAGGCCAGTTTCGTGCAATTTCAGAGGCACTGTGAAATCGTCCTCATCGATTGATTCGGAAGGTTCTTGGACACTCAAAAAAGTAGCCTGGGGGCTGATGAGTCGATCTAAGATGCCATACTCCTTCTAATTTTGCGATGCCACCAATATTACCGTCAAATCTTATTTCCCATTTGAAGGAGCTTGATGAAGCATCGAGTATCACTTTGCAAAGTGAATTATCGAAATTCTAGGTTCTCCTCCAGCAAATTTTGCTACACAGTTGAATTGTTAGTGTCGTCTATATTGATAAGCATTGCGTTTTCAGAAACTATCAGCCCACAACCTCTGAAGGTCAGATAATCACTTGTATGCGCCACAGGTGGAGCAAAACCTCTCATCTCTAATTGCGTATCAACTCGGTGAAAAGCAATTGAATTGTTACTCTCTGTAAGTTATCTTTTCCTAGCTTCTCCTCGTCAACACACACTCTTCACGTGATGCACCCACTGACGATAACAGTCATTTCATTATTGGCCCAACCAACTACATGTTCTTCAACTATGAACAATCAACATGCATCTTTACCGTTTGCTAGGAAATGTGTTTCAGTACTAAACATTTTTATTATCAAACCTATATGTTCTCACTATTCCCGAGGATAAAGCGTGTAAACCTGGCTGGCATGGTGGAAACTTGAACATTCCACACACTGCACAATGTTCTTCTGTTTACATCATGCATTACGTTTTATTGTTTTATCAAATTAATGGAGGCCCGTTTCCGACGAACCCGCAAGCAGCCATAGCACATTGTTCTCTCTGCGCTGATTGTGAACGTTTCAAGATATGCGGCCAAAAAAGCCACACCCAACCACTCCCAAATACCATTTTCATTGCATCTACAGCGCATTGGTAGCTTGCACTAGGGTTATAAAGTTCCCGTTCGAATGACGTACGATTACCCGACCAAAAAGCTGCATTAAACCAAACTTGAAGAACAACTGCTCGTGGCCGGTTCACTATCAGTTTGCTGACCATTGTGGAATCAGCGCGATACACCTTGTTCTATTCATATTATGTCGTGTTTCTGGGCATCAGCTTTCGGTAACAAGCTTAATTTTCGGGCCCTATCATTATCGAACAGTCACAACATATCCACACTCATCAGAACAGAAGCATAGTAGCGGAATAGTCTGTGCTGTGAGAAATGAAGAGGCTTGAGAAAGATGTGCTATGCCATAAAACCGTAGACTCAAACGCACTCTCACTTCCTGCTTTATATCTTGACTTTCATAAACCTAACCTCGTCACATCTAACTTTCATCTTAGAATTTTGCAAAAGTCAAGTGCTGTGAGTCTGCTGGTCCCGACGTGCTATTTATTATCTCACAGAGCTCCCTCCTTTTGAACTCGTATTTGCTCTGACAAATGTAGTCGATGGTTGTGTTGTTTCTGGCTTGGTTCCGAATTACTGAAGGTCTATACATAACACAAATATACCCAAGGAGTTGATTCGACGACAATTGTCCGATAATCTGCACCACTCCTTTTCTTGGAGTATTCAAGAACTTATTCATCGGCAACAGGATTCCAATTTACACTTTCCAGACTCGACACAATTTACCCACGAATGCCTACTGTCAGCCCCGTGATGTGATTAGCTACACTTAATTTCATTGCGTGTGCTCCTGATGAGAATAATCGTACTATTAGAACTATTTTCATGGACTGCACCAAAACATTTGGTCCTGATGATTATGGTGTTCCCTTGTGTATTTGTAAGTATTTTCTTACTCTGCACAGGTATATTTTTTTAGTAATAGACAATTCTTATCTTCAAGTCAACTTTGAATTTTCCCCACTGTATGATTCTATCCCCATTTCTTTCCTCTCTTCATTTCGGTAAACTGACTATTCAACCTAATTTCACTAACGGAAAATACGCGGATTACTTCGCCCCTTAGTATTCCCGTTACGGAAAAGAGGGTTAATAATTTTGTGAAAATCAGTCTAACGGAACGTTGTTACCGGTTCACTTCTCGCTCTCTTCATCTTACCGTTCTAAAAGTTGTCCATGTGCCTTTCTCCCTTCAATGTGGATCACGCTTCGTCAAAGCTTTGAGTAATCACATGCACCTAAGTGTACGCGTTTGGTTTCATGTATCATATGTCACCTCTTTCTCTTTGTCTGATTTTGCAGAAATGTGGGACAAATCTGGAAAAATTCAGTACAGAACATCTCACATTTTATTCTCAGCTTATTTAGAAGAGAGCAAATTTGGAGAATATCTAGACTTCACAATGTACGGAGTAATGTTCAATGATTAAATGCCAACATGAATCCGTAGTCACTGCTTAAGGATAATTCTCCTGTGAGTCAAATATACTCGGAAATGATTGTAAGCATTTTACAGTGATGAAGTCAAATATGCAAATGTCGACTTCGCGCACTGTAGCTGTTTCAAGCTTAAAATTTGGGCTCCATTTAAGTGAGATGTCCACGTCCACTGAAAAAAAAAATAAAAAACTATGAGTATTTTACTAGCCTCTCCTTATCATAGCTGACTGTGGCCAACCATCAGATGCACGAAGACCATGATGCAAATCTCGTCGCACCAGTGGCTAAGTGTAAAGCTGTGCGTGTGTGCCTTGTGTGGCTAGCCCATGTAATAATCAAAAGACCGACAGAATTATTTATAAGCTTCTTGACTTGTATTGAATCGGGATTTTACTCTTCAGTATGATTTGATTGGTAAGGCATCAGATAAAATGTGGCTGATTGTTTGGTCATCTGGTTTCGTTGACTGCCCACGCATATCTGGTCGTGCGTTGACGTTGTGGTCAATAAATCGAACAATGGCTTGTTGTCCAATTGATCCAGCTTAGTGTGTTGACGCTGAACTAGAGTCTTGGCTTCGACTTCAGCTCCTAACTGAACATACGATCGGGATTTACGATGTCCCTAACAAGAGCACAAAAGAAAACCGTTTAAGTCCTCCGACTAAAGGATGACCCTCCCAATCCCGAACACTGATCTACTCCTCAGGTGAACGATTCAAGCTCTTGTCGTTATGATGTTCCTAACGGTTTACTCCACAACCCATCGCTAGCGAGGCTGGTAGTATCAGGTCCAGTAGGCAGAGAGATAATGTAGAGAAGAGGGGCACATTGGAAGACCTCGTTTCAGGGGAATTTGAGCTTGAGTTTCAAAAATTATAGTTGAGAAACCCCCATCTGTGGAAAGGAAAAGAACCCAGCTCGGAAAAAGAGGGTCCATGTCCTCGAATTCTAGTCGGCACAAGACGATAACAGAAACAAGAATGTTTCCTGCGGGCACCAATTTGGCGAAGATCAATTCGAACCACTTCAGTGCGTCCACTTCGAAGCATGATACAAACTGTGAAAGCACAAAGAATGGCGTCGGAGCATTAGTGGCGTCGTCGATGGGAAGCCCATGAGATTCTGGACTTTTTGAAATCCTTTGGAATGTGTGTTTCTGACAGGGTAGGGGATGAATCTCAGCGACTGATGTACTTAATCCACTATTGTAGTGGTCAGGAAAAGGAGGCGATTGAGCATTGTGTCCTGTTGCCTAATGAAAAGAGCTGCACCACAGCCATGAACATACTCTAGACGCAGTTTGGACTACCTCACGATATAACTGAGACCTTCTTGGCGGAGTGGTTGGACGGTGGAAGCATCGCCGCTACGGATGTCCAAGGTATGAAAAAACAGTGGGACAGATGATAAATAGTGAGGTGGCGTTGTCCCAAATGAATCACACGGCGGATCTTAACTGCTCTACCAATATTGTGCAGACCTAAATGTGGTTAAAACGAATCTGTAGATGAGTCTATTCAATCAAATTGGGAGACTTGGCGTAAGGTTATTCGAGGGATCAAAGTCTTGAGAATTCATCGTTGCTTGAAGTCTGTTTATTTAGACGTCAAACACTCCTCACTACTTTAGTTTTCAGATGCATCCGAAGTGCGATATGGTGTAGTGGCCTATTTACGATGTAAAAGTGGTCCGACATAGGTTAGTTGCAGCTTTGCTATGGGAAAGTCCAGAGTCACTCCTCTAAAAGCAGTAACAATAGCTTCAAACAGCCTTACTGGCTGTAAATTTGATGTTATATATCGCCAGAGTGCTGAGACAACCCAAGATTGGGACTTACTTTTGGACAGACTCAACAGTCACACCGTATAACTTAATTGATACCCGATCATGTTTCAAAACATTCATGGCAAACCGGTGTGGTTTCATTCGTGAGAACACGGAATAGAAAGTTGGCTTTACGTGCCGAGTCTCCTGAAACCTGCCGACCCAGCATCAAGAGGCACTGGGCTCATGCAACTCGAATGACTGGAATTTCGGCTCAACAGGCCCGAGTTTTTGTCTGAAGTTGAAGAACGGTGGCCGGAGTTCCCGACAGCATGACAAGCCACGATTCCATACTTTTGGAGACAAAGAAAATTGGTACGATAGTGACGACTCAAACCGCCGCGTTACCCATGGATTTTCTGATTTCATACTTTTGTTCACGGAATAAGCGGAAGAAGTCAATGGCTTCGATAACTCTATTACACTGTTTCCTTCGAAAACTGGAGACCAGATGCAAGCCGCTCACCGTCCGAGAAATTCAGTCTGTGGAACATGATAGCACTATGTACGCACAGAGGCTGGCTTTCGGTGAGATTCTCGTGCATCCACGGCATGGATGTTCTCGGGTCTGTTGACACTGCCACCAGATCACTCAATAAACTTCAACCGATAATGATTAGTGGACTCAAATGCTTTGGGGGACGATTAGTTACCAGTGAACTGTCATTTTCACATAAGCATCCCATCATTCCACCGTCCCGACAAGAGGTCAAAGAAGCAATCATGAGAAGGCTGCATAACATGAAGGGAAACATGGGTACCATTCACCTACTTGCGCTATTGCGCAGAAAGTATTGGATTTTGAAGGGAGCAGCTTCCGTTAGGCAGATTGTACACAAAGGTGTCTGCTGTAAGATTCCATCAGCTAAACCCATTGAACGACTGATGGTGGAGCTACCAACAGCACGAGTCGAACCAGATTTTCCATTCACTATTACTGGAGTGGATTACTTCGGTCCGTCCCATGTTCAAGAAGGGTTTTCAACAAGGAAGCGCTGTCCTTGCTTAACAGCGCTGACAATATACACTGAGGTTTCACGTGCATTCCCAGTTGACTCGTTTCTCACGTCACTAACGAGGTTTATGAATCGTCGTGGCACACCGAAGAAGATGCACAGCAATCGGGGAACCAACTGTGTTGGATAGAATCTGATTTGAGACAGTTCGTGTGCTCCCTGAACAACCATTCAATACGCAGAGAAATGTTAAGCCGTCAGATTGAGCGGTACTTCAATCCACCTTAGGCCAGTCATCGCGGAGTAAAATGAGAGAGGTTGATAAGATCATTCCGCCATATAATGAGCGTCGTCTCGCGAGAGCAGGTTCTCAACGATGAAGCTTTATCGACCTATTTGACGGAAGCTGAAAGGATTTTGAGTGATCGACCACTGGTACCAGTGTATGACGACACTGAACAGATCGACGCACTGACCCCTAATCATATCATTCTAATGCAATCTCCACCCTCGCAAAATGGAGTTCAAGTTGACTTACGAGAGCGTTACTCCGGGCACTGGAGATAAGGGCAACTATAAGCTAGCACGTTTTGGCTTCGCCGGGTTCACGAATACTTACCGATGTTGCAGTCGCGCTGAAAGAGGAATCGGGTTCGCCGAAATTCCCAAATCGGAGACCTTGTGTTAGTTATTGGGGAGCCGCACGCACGAAACGAATGGCCGAAAGGGGTCTTCACGAACGTACTACCAGGACCAGACGGTCTCAAAGCCGCCAACGGAGAGGTAACTAGAGATATACGTAAGATTTGCCTATTGGAAGGAGTCGACGAGCAATAAGCAGCCCCCGCTGTGAGCACACTAGGTCACTGGCTGATACGGTTGTGGCAAGGGTAAATGGTACCATTTCCGAATAGGCTTGTCCCCTAGAGTAGCGTCTGGGTTGGTTATTTAGGGAAAGCCAAGCTAACTTTGTGGGGCGGCGTTAAACCCGCTCCCAGATTCACAATTGCTTCTTATCTTCCCTTCTCATTATTACGTTGTCCATCCTGACCTAGAACCGCTTGCTCGTTCGCTGAATCCGACACATACACACTGACTCACAGTTCTTCGTTTGACTCAATTCAGTTCGTGAATCATCCATCGGATTGGTTCCCAATGTGAGCCACTTACTACACACCATGCACCTACGCACCCATGAACACACACACACACACACAGCTTGCTTGTCAGCCCACGAATACCGCTCACGGTCCCATTCGTTTTGTGCATGCCCCGACTTCTTTCGTCTGATTGGCTCTTTTCATGAGTGGTGTGCCACTGTCATGTCTGTCCCCTGCACATGTATCACGTGCTAACCTCAAGCACATTCCGTGTCTTGACTCTCAGGTGACCGGATTCACTAGCGCGTTTGACACAGCCAGACGTTGTTTAGTACAATTGGACACAGCTGGACGCATTTTTTTACACACTGGACACAGCCGAACGGTGTCTTACACTCTTTTTTGATGTGTAATGATTTTCTTGTCAATTATTCACCAAAGGACACACAATCACATCGGTCGTGCCCTGACGGTGCGTACAAATACACCCGGACACCTCACTATTCGAGGTTTGTATATGTCGCATATTATCGTGATTTATTTAATAATACATTATCATCAGACCATCTCGTTCTCTTTCGCTGACGGTTCGGGATTTTACGCGTCACTCGATTGGTCCCACTAGAATTCACGGGTGAAATCTGTGAAGGATTTCAAAACTCCCTGGGAAAATGACATTGTGTGCAGCATCAACGACTCATCACAATAAATTCAAAAGGGATCCTATCTTATCGAGTCAATAGTTTATGTGGTACAGACACCACTAGAGATAGAACACTGAGGACCAGGTAGATTTCTACGGAAAACTAATATCCGCAACAGATCATCAACAACAGTGTAAACAAGAAGAACGTACGTTGAAACCAACAGAGCTTTAGTCGAGGTCGGCTCCCAACCGCCACTAGTTCAGTTTCACGACTACAATCCACTATAAATTAACTGTTCATTCGGAGGCACTTGATGATAATGATACACATCAAATAAACCGGCTAGTGAAACGACCGAATAGGCCGAATGAATGCTTTTTTAAAATGACCAGTCTGAACAGAATTCGTCTCTCATCAGTATGCCAACACAAGGCAAACAAAACATGTGTACCACCAAACCTGGTAGCCAAACAGGCACCAGCAAGCAAGGAATTGCTCTTGAACAATACAATAAACCGGTTAACTTTGTCGGCATCATTTGGATGTGACTGAAACAAGGGGACTCCCAACGCATTAGTAACTATTGGGTTTTATTAGCACTATAGACCAGCTGGTAGCATACAGCCTGTATCATAAATTGCGTGGACTCCGTGCATGTGTTCCTATCTCGCAAATCCTGATCACCTGTATTATTGAGATCAGCTCGAAATGAGTACAAACTTGTAAAAAAGAAAGAAAAACAAATATAATTGGTAGAAAATATTGCACTTTACATTCCCAGTGTCCTTTTATTCACACAGCAAACGAAGCTCAGTTGGTTTACAAATTGTCTTCAGCGGGATAATGTTTTCTTGCAACTACCTTAATTCTTTTATTCGTCTTGTGATCTCTGTGATTAGATTTGTCCTATTCATGTGACAGCGAGGATGTCCCAAAAAGTAATTATCCATATTCGTTGAGGTAAATATGACATTTCCCATGCTAACCACGGATCAGCGTTTACCAGTGAAAACCCGTGCACACCCAGTCGTAACTGCCATTGCAATTATGCAAGAAAAAATGCCATGATCAAAAGCTCAGACATTGGCAATATTTCTTGAACCTGTGCTGAACAAAACCGAATCACATTATTCCGAAGAATAACGTCAAACATAATGGCCAGGAATGAAAATCACAAGATAACCACACATCACTTTTGGCAGACGCAGAACCACCCTGAGCTTAAAAAATAACTTGTAAGGGATGCTAGCTTGTAGTTAGTAAACGACAACTTTCTAATGGAATCTCTACCATGTTGTATATGAATAATCATAAATATCGTGCAATGCTTTTGTAGTTTTGAATGGTAATCCTCGCGCTTGAAAGTGAATCGGGGTTTTCCTGTATCAAGGAGGGATATCGTGATACCAAAGACGACGAAAATAGTGAGCACGGTGACATCAATGGTGACGTTGAAGGGTGACAATAATGGCCAGGATTTGGACGATGAATCAAATGATATGATAATGATAATTATGACGATGATGACGATTTGGATGACGATAGCGATGTGGTCGATGATTAAGATTGTGATTATGATGAATAGCGTGATGATGATGATGATGGTGATTCGGATTATGATGATTATGATGGTGATGATATGGATCATTATTCTCACTGCTGTTCTGGAGTTAATTTTCTTGCTGATTGCATACGTAGGAGACCTACGACGGTATGCAAAGGGGAGTCCCCTGACAGTGGTTGTATTCCCAATTGCTTGGTAAAATTACTCTTTTCATTTTTACCTTTAGGGCCATTATGACCACAGTGACGACGACTATTGCTTTTATTATTATTATCAGTGGTAGTAGTATTAGTATTAATAGCATAAGCATCACTTTTATTGATATGACATCTGTTTCCAACAATGTTCCACATTCATCGGAAAAATCGATTGCGGTTTTCACTGTGTTCCATTGTAAAAATAGCCAGCGATTGACCGGCATTATATCGTGTAGGTTTTTGGTAAGTGAACCTATGATCGTCAGCTTTGATATTCGAATGGTAATGTGTGGCCCATAAATACGCACATTGCATTTGTGTCTTAGAATTCAATGGACAATGAGTGCCAATGATAACCTGGTTGGCGGAACTGTTGAAAATTGTTCCATCGTTGTTGTGGATACCATAAACATTGAATCCGAAATATAGTTTTTATTGAAAAGCTTGTATATGTGTAAGAAATGCGGTTTGGCGTACGTCACAATTGATAAATGTATCCAAATGGTAAACACCGGAGAGATTCAAACACATGCACGGATGACATTCACACACGAGTAATGTGTGTGTCACAAAGGCCGAACTATTAGGACAAATAAGGGCTTCTGGACAATTCGTTGACTGTGTAGGTTTGAATTCCGCCTAGCAGACAGCATCCAACATTTTAATTGATTCGACAACAGTCAACGTGATCAGGACGTAAAATGAACTTCTAGAGTGATCCATTTCAGGACAACCTCATTAGGCATATTGCTTAGCATCTGTTGATGATCCAAAACAAGGTGAATCTGGACTTACAGAATTATCCGATCACCTACATTGAGTAGGGTTTTAGTTAGGAATGGTCAAAATAGCAGTGCAGTTGAGGATTTTTGTTATGGAGCTCGAGTTAATTATCTAATTCACTGACCATATAATCTCTCCTTTCACACAGATCTGTTGTTATCAATGATTCAAGTGTTTGTATTCGTTTGACGTAATAGCCACTTCATTTTACGGCCTTCGTGAGGGAAGATGTAAGACTATTCTAGGGCATTAGTGTGATAAGCATGGAGGAAGCAGATGTTGAAATGCCACTTGGGATTTGCGAAACATCGTGTCTTGAACATATATATTCAATTAGTTCAAGAATGGAGAATGTTTTCCGAAATTCGGCTAGCCATCAAAACTGAGAGTCATGGAATCGCTGTTCGGCGGCTTCGTCCTTGTTACATTGTTTGTCACGTGATGCGTTCACTTCACTTGACCTTCCCACGACAAAATGGATCATCCTCATTGGGGTCAATTTCTGTGTCGGCAACCGGAAGTTACTCTTCCTTAAAAAAAAAGATAACGCAATTTAGTGCTTAAGGAAAGCAAGGTGTGAATATACTCATAACATTTGTTTCCATGTGGTACTTATCCAATCAAAATGAAGCAAATTCATCAAAACTCGTACTAAGCAGAAAAATTCGGACTGTTTCACTGTGCTCCGTTCAAAGGAACCACAATGACCTTCAACTGGGTATGTGACGTTTACTCGTCGCATTAATTTGTCGCTTTACACGAGAGTCACTTGAAGGATTTATGTTCTCAAGGTCATACCTTGTTGGAAGATTTGACCGGTGCACTCAGTCTGGCTCGTTCTTCCCTCACCCCCTCCCTCCCCCCACACACCCCAATTTTGCTAGTAATGAATATTTGATGAGGAGAAGCAAAGACCTACTTAGCTGGAGTTTACCTATTGCAAGCGCAAATAAAGCGAACCGATCAGACTACTAAGAGCTGTTATCGTGTTCCACCACTTTCAATTAAATAAAGTGTGACCGAAAGCAAAATAACCTGATTATTCGGCACGTGATTTGATTTGGGGGAAAAGCTGAATCTTGTTCCTCTACACATACACACACACACACATTCACTCTTCCAGTGAGGTTTATTTCTCTCGTGACCCTGGACAGACCCAATAGATCTCACAACAATCGAGAAAATGACATGTTCGGTTGTAGGGAAATCATTTACACCGGAGATCCACAATAGATACTTGTGTACTTATCAGGTCACGTACACCAACATAAGAGCGAAAATAGAAAATCACGAGTGTAATTGATAATTTTTTTCTATGGGTTATACATTTCAAATTTACCCTTGGGGATCGAGAGGGCTAATAATTGAGGAGACTCCAACTATTAGAGACGAAGACAACCGCATATTCTGATTACTTTTTGGAGCAATGAAAGAATTTTTGTTTCGCCTTATCTTTGCATTCTAGAATATTCTTTACGGTGTGAGTCGTGACATTATTCAAACGGACATTATAACCATATATTTTAGAAATTTAAGAGGGTACAGAAATACTAGTATTCATTTGGAACATCAAAGGGCATTCCGTTTTTTTTCAGAGTTGAAAAAACAATTGAATCTCTGTAAGATTTTTGGTGATCGGGACTGTTTTGAGAATAGTTGTCGTTCCCGGACATCATCCTGAATTTACTTTCCCGACGAAAATTTCCCTGGCCCCGGGGTTCCCGCTGCACTGTTGCGCACCTTAACTTCGTAAGTTTTCCGTCAACCTCGCCCTTGACACAATTTCGCTTCTCACCGATTTTACGTGCACAGCCCAGTTTTTTGCTTCTCTGTTGCCACCGTTTGCTTCCTGCGTAATTTTTGTATTGGTATAACTTCTATGCCACAATATATAGAATGCACAATCTCATCTGTCTACGGACACCAGTCCTGTTTATTTATCCGACTGAGGGGACTTTGTTCGTGGTTCACTTTCAGACCCGAGGAAAAACACGTTCTGAAGCCGCTAGTCCGAGGCCTCCTATAGGTTTCCCACTGTGAGAGAAATTTTATCAGTGTAATGTGCAATTTTCCAACTCACTTCAGTCTGGGTGCCTTCAACGAGAATTAGCGCTGAAAACAAGTAACACGAATAGGTTTGTTATGGCTACTTCAGCAGGACAGCAGCTAAGCGCTTGTTTGTGCTGCCAGCCCAAACATGAACAAATACGTGATCTCTGCTGTCTAGCAGCGTATCGAATAATAACGCAATCCCTGAGTGATTTTCTTGAACCCCAACCTTCTAGATGATAATATAATGTAGATATGTTTACTGGTATCACAGCAGTGATCTGGAGGACGGGATGCAATAAAAACGTGAAAGAGGTAGCATAACTAAAGCAAGCTGAACAAACTTTTCTCAGCGGTTCAGAATACAATAATCATTGGATTCTACTCTGTGTCATATTTGACTAGGTTTCCAACGAAGCTTGTTGTGGGTTCCAAGGTACTCATCCAAGTAAGCGAGAGGGACTGACAGAGACGATCCTCGACGTCACAGATTTAACCCAGCTGGAGCCAAATTACAGATTTACCTTAGTGCTGAATTTCTGGGCTAACCCCAAGATTGGCGAATCGAGTATGTCGTGGGAGATTAATTGAACTAATTTTACGGTGAACAAAAGTGATAGACAACATGACCTCCATTCACTGTACTGATGTTGCGTTCGATTTCATAGGCTTTGTGATATTGTACCTCCCATTCAAGGGTGACGATGTCACCCTTATGCTAGAAAGCCGATAGGGGTCAGCTATTGCACGAACTTACTAAGCCACCCAACCAGAAATCATCTGCAGCACCAAAAGCACCTCCTTTCGGCCGATTAACTAATGCCTATCTTTGTGCACCTCTTCACACGGGATATACCAATTCGAGTTTGGGTTTGGAGTCAGCTACATTGGTCGAACAGAAAGGCATTTACGTAATGGGATTTAGGAACACATTCCCAATTGGGTTCGACTTGAAAATGACCCTAAGATGCTAAACATCAAAAATCGACGAACTGATAAGACGCCGTCATCATCAATATCTCAACATTTACTGATAACGCAACACCATGTTGACAGGTTAAAAGCGTTTCAAGTGATTTACAGAACAGAAAACACAAAACTGCTTAGACTGATTGATCTGACAGTAGTAAGACGATGGAAACCAAAACTATGCAAGCAGAAAGAACTGTATGTGACATTATCCTTATCATGGTGAGTCAAAAATTCATGATTCTGTAGTCGCGCTTTCAATCACATGTAAACTGTCACTCTAACTGTTGTCTGTGATTAGCATTGTGTAGAAATGCAGGTAAATCGTCCAGGACAAAATTCGTGCAATATTGTGATCCTGAGTTCTCTTTTGAAAACCATAATTTGATTCAATTTCGTCTAGCGTACGTGAATCTCAGCCGTCGTTGTCGGGAAGCACAAACAGTTCAAAATATACGGAAAATCATCCTATTTTCTCTGCGTTGTGGTCTGATCAAAGCTTATTGTACAAACAGAATGACACGTTACGCAGTTGGGGTTATTCAACATGCTCGACCATTACACTTAGCATACTAAGGCACCTGCGACCCAACTAAGCCAGTCGCCGTAACAAATTTGACGGGGATGACGGAATTCAAACTTTGTGCTTTTAATCTGCCGTACCTCGTACGCAGAGCGAAGAACTTTGCAAAAACATTAAAACTGCAAAGTCTTTCCTGAAAATCTGGTGATCCCAGAAAAAAGGGTTAGGTTCTGTCTGATCTATGCGTGTTCCTAAATTTACCGTCGGTTTCTTTCGGTTGTTTTTCAGTCGTCTGAATGAAACCTTTCGAGACAATCAGTTTCATTCAGTTATACTTTCCGGAATCATTAGACACGCGAGCCGTCGATCAGTGGTCTAAAAAGGTTGATAAATCATGATTGGATTGAAACAAAATCACATACTTTTACTACTCAGTACATTCCCATCATCTAAGTTATCTTGTTAGACAGAGAAGAAAACTTGTGGGAAATCAACAGATTCGGTAGGTTGCATCAAACCATGAATAGTTCACTTGTTACAGCTTTTCCCACTACTATGCGATGAAACGCTAAAATAAAATGTTCTGCTAGTTAATTTCTAACGGATTACTTTCACGCGCTGTGAATACTGGAGCTTGCCGCACGAAAAATCGATAAACATCTCCCTAGTCCATTGACTTATGCTTGGTAATTTTTAGTTCTTCTGTGTTTGTTCGCTGAAGGATCATGCTGTGCGTCGGTTGACCTCTCTTGACTTGAGGCGAATGCAAGCTAGTGCATGCACGTAACTCAGCTCACTGACATTATTTCGGAATTTGTCCTAGCCTGCTGCTTTCTCGACGGCTACGTCCGGGTTTTGTGTTCACCTTCGTACGAAAAAATGTGGTGCCACTACTACTGTTTGTGTATTCAATAGCAGGCACTTCAGCACTGTTAGCGTTCCCAGTAAGTTGACTGTCGTTAGGATCTCTCAGGTTCCCGGTTTCAGCCCAAATCTCGCCAATTTCGTAGGGAAAAATAATGGAATTTAAAGAAGAAAGATGAAGTTGGTAAATTATTAGATGAAATCAGAATACACTGGAAAGTTAAAAGGACTAAGAGGGCTATTCGCAAGGAGGTCAATTGTCCAGTGATGCTCTTAGGCTGTGAAAGATTGTGAACAAGGGGAAAAACGAACTGTGATTGGTGATCCCAATTTTCATGATTATATAAAGAATGCCACTCTCCCAGTGTTGTGATTGATTGATGAGAATAACTCCGATTTGATGAAGGAGATTTACCGGAAAATAGCACTGGGAAGAAGGATTACGAAAGTCATATCTTGCGGACGAAATCCATTCGAAAAATAGTAGGGAAAGAGGCAATTGTCTGTTGGTCACAGATAAACTGCTAATTTGGAAGTGATGATGAACAGGCGACCATGCGAGTGTTCCCGCGTTGCATTTAGACCAGAACAGAATGGATGGAACTTAGGAATCCAATTACTTTTGGTTGCATCATCAATAGTGCAACATGTTTGTGAAGCAGAGAAAAATAACTCATCAAATAACTCCACCATCATAAATATAGAGACAAATGTAAGATGCATAAGCCAAAGAATTTGATTTCTGGTGGCAGCATCCTTGGGATTATTTCAGTTACATTCGTGGAGTGGAACTTGATAACTCACAAACAATATCTACAGGTATTCTTGAACCTCATGCGTTCGGGCCTTTGAAAAGCAGGTCTTGTTCTTGTAAGTGACAGCCATTCCACAGAACAATATTATTTCGTGTATTCGATTATTAGTAAGAGGTGGCGGCTTTTTTAAACAATAAACCCTGTGGTTTGATTGCATGCTGTATGCCCGAAATTCAGACGGCACCAGTGCGGCATATCAACTTCTAAGGGAATTCCCATTGACTGCATTGAAGAAGGATTCCGTGCTAGCGAGGTTTGCTTTAGTGGTACAGAAGGAATGGTTGGCAAATTTCTCTCTTGGTTGTTCAGAACAGTGTCATCTTACAGAAGCCTGATCGTGTAGTTGATAGATATGTTCTCTGTACCTTATCAGAGACTCCAGCAATAAAGTAGATGTTCTGCCGTTTAGAAAAACGGGGTCCATATAGGGCAGCCCAAAACAAATACCACGCTCAGTGTCTTCGCAAGTAAGAGATCGGCCGAGATAAAACCACGAAGAAACAATGGAAAAAGATCTTTGACGGAGTACAATGTCGACGGGTGAGAGGTTTCCAGAAGTGACCTCTATTCCTTTTGACCAGAAGAGTAAACCATGTACTGATGACGAATCAATTTTCGGGTATGAAGATACTTGGAGCCCGATCACTCGTTCAAACAGGTCACTAAAGTTAAAACCAAGTGAGGGATACGTGGGCGCATGACTATTATTACTGCTATTATCGACAACAATGCATAAACATTCCAACAGTGGTAGGACCAGAACCGATATAAAAGAGTCAACTAACACATCGATATTCTTCTGGGAGCAAATAAGGGCTATGAACAGATTACTGATCACAGCGCCTTGAAAAGGCTAGAGTTCACGGTGACATCTAACGATCACGATATCCATTCCGTTACAAGAGAGAGTGAAAACAACTTCAGTTTTGCAAGGCCATTCCGAATATCTGTTAGTAACCAACCAGTACCTGTTTTCTGGCTTGATGAGAGCACTCGAAGTTCTCAAGGAGAAAGGGTTTGTCTTCAGTACTTTTATTTATCCAAAAATCTTGGAAACAGGTGTTTTTGGTAATCCAGAAGTACAGAACATTGGTTAGGAACGACATCTTTCTAAGAAAAAACAGAATATTAGTACTGACCAACACAGGAAATGTCGTCTTCCTGGATGCTGTGCGACTAAAGAAAGTATGCCCATGGGCGCGTTTGTGTTTCCTAGTCCAGTTCGGCTTCATCCAGTTTTCACAAAACGAGTTACGCATGGTAAGGCGGAATATATTGCGTTTCTAATCCTAGTAAACGATTCCTCCAAGTAGTTGACTCAGACGCCCGTGGCTTGCTCAAAAGCCTATCGTCTGAAATGCTTTGAATATAGTTGCTCAAGTTCTCAAACAATAAATTTTTTCATATAAGCTGAAAAATTGAATAAAAGATAAATTATTAGCATCTAAGCTTGTTAGACACAGTAAATGATCAATAAACACCGGTTGTGCCCAGAAAAACAATAATGCTTTTAAAAAGCGAGAACGGTACGTTTATGATAAGTCAATACATAATCGTTTAAATGACCACCTTGCCCTAGATCACAGTATCTGTCATGTTTTGGATTGTTCATTTATCATAGCATGTCTTATCACTGGTATCCATAGCTTTTCCATGACTGGAGCGGAATAAAAAGTAGCACAATTCGATGGTAGTCATTATGTCATTCTGCCCATGAAAAACATGTTATTCTGAAAATCCGGAGGTATTTCGTCAGCTGATCATTCGTTTGGAAGGCTGTTTGCTCCATTTCATTGATATCATCTGCTCAAATACATAGTGATTATGAAAAAACAGCAATTCGAAAACTTCACCATAAACCACCTTAAAAATTTCGCGTTACTTTACTGCGACGTTGAGTCACTTTTTACAAAGGTACCTCTTCGTGAAACAGTAGATTATCTATGTGGTTTTATTTCTACGGACAACCTTTATTTTCCTATTCTTGTTGAATACCTTAAAGAACTCATTCTATTATTCTTGAAAACATTCGGTTCAATTTCGAAGGTAAGGCTTTCAAACAAACTGATGGTGTGGCCATGGGAAGCCCTTTGGGCCCAACGTTGGCAGATGTATTTTTGGGTATGATCGAAAAACAGCTCTGTGATATTATTTCCCAATTTCTATTTTACAGACGATACGTGGATGATATTTTAATGTTTATGATTGAGGAACTTTTTATCCCCTTCATTACCGTTCTTAACTCTATTCACCCAAACCTCAGTATATCTCACGAAGAAGAACGCGATAACAGATTGCCTTTTCTAGATACTTTTATTAACCAGGCGTCAGGATGGGATTCTGCAGCGCAGAATCCACCGAAAAGCAACGTGGGGCGGACGTTATTCACAATTCTCCAACTTCGCTCCAGTGGCTTACAAACGTGGATTGGTCAGAACTCTCTTCAACAGAGCCCAGAAAATGTGTACAGAGGATCAAATACAAAACGAAGAAGAGTTCATAAAAAGAACGCTGCTGGCTAATGGTTATCCGGAGAACTTTATCAGACAACATCAGAGGCCGAGACTTGTGCACGAGGAAACAATGAACGTGGAGAAGAAGCAAGTCTTTATCACTTTACCTTTTGAAGGAGATCATTTATTCAATCAAATAAATTGTAATCGTTAGTCAGCTCTAAGGCACACATACACAGCGGCGCACTTGCATTTGCTACAGACGAACAAGAGGTTATGTTTTTACAAACCACTCAAATAGTCTTGCTAATCCCAATGTCTCACATATTGTCTATCAGTTCAGTTGCAGTTGCGGTGACGTATACATTGGCAGGACGGATCGTTGCTTGACTCAACGAGTGTCAGAACACATACCCAAATGGCTGTCAAACTTGATGACGCAACCTGCTGGGGCAATACACAACGACGTGAAACCGCCAGCTTCTTCGATTGGAAGACACTTGATTGCATCAGGTCACAAAGTTGACCTGACCCAGTGTTTCAAAGCATTGTTGCGCCATCCAGTACCGAAACTACTAGCGTTCAGTGAAGCTATTCTAATCATGATGCATCAGCCAACACTCTGTGCACAAAAACGATTGACCCAAAATGTTTGTTTACCCTGGCGTTAACACGACAGACTTCACTCTCCCCAACGTCCGCACTGTAAGAACTTTCGATCGTGCCTACTTTACTGTTGCAATTACCCTCCCCCCCTACCGTACCATGTATATATACTGACACGTTTTACGTCCGCGGTTGACAAGAGTAAACGAAATGCTTGCATCTCGCGACTTATGTCTTCTCTCCGTTCTCATGAATTGGATAAAGGGGACCCAATGTTTCAAAAATGAACAGGTAAGAGAATGAAGTAATTACGATTTTTGGACTTCGTTATTAGGTGTATCAAGAACTTGTTACTTACAATTTGAAAATCGCGAAAAATACCCAGCGGGTGCGAAGTTTCACAGATTTGAGTGCTTAGTTATTCTACAAGATTGGTAACAAACAGCAGCATTGCATAACCACCCTGTCTCAACTGGGTATTCTGACCTGAGGTGCGAGACTTTTAGTAAGTCGATCGTGTATCGGTTTGTACTCCATCATCATCCCTGGGGTTCGAGCAGTTTGAATTGCAATCTATCTCTGATCAATAAATACTAGACTGTATCTGGATCACTGGCGATGGAGTTCACATAATATCACTCGCGGAGGTCTGGGGATGAGCATCCTTAAGCATGCGAATTTCGCGCCCCATGATCATGCAGTGGATTATATGGCCTTTCACTCTCTGTATTTTTTCCCGTTTTCCATAGCAAAAGTTATGCATGTGCGGTGAACAACTTGTCGACTTTTTGATGTTTGATAAAGTTTCATTAGTTTCCTCATCAAAGCCACTACCTTCTGGGTGGTATTGGGTTGTTCTCATATAGAGACACAAAACATGGTACGTTTCGTGAATAAAAACACTGTCAAAATTAGAACTCGGGTAAGAAAATAAGTAGCTTGGTGGTCCCCAGTATGCCATCCATTTCGAAAATATAGGTTTAGGGATTACTGAAGCTTCTACCTTCTTGAAGAGCACCACTTCACATTCGAAAGTAACTGTTGCCGTTGAGGGTCAGAGACAGTAAAACACTGTGACCCTGTATCGACCTGTAAAATGGTTTACCCGACCGGTGGTGCCAGTGAACCAAGCACTTCTGGTGTTTATTCGTGTGTTTGATGGCGGAGTAAATAACACTTTGGACAGTCTATCAAAGCAGGTGGAATAAATATTACATAAAGCGAAAATATCCTTCAATCTTCCCAATTGCGTACTTAAAGTGTTCTTACTCAAGTTCAAAAGGAACACAGTGGACAGTTTTCTTTCGTTTAGGACAGCTGTTTAGTAACCAGAATGTAGGCAGCTATATAAAGGTTTCATCACGGTAAGTGAAGGGACCAGTTGAGACCCTGAGCTTCGGACCCTGAAATTTTATGCTCATTGATTTCAAATCGAAAATGCACAGCCCCCAGCGGAAGGCAAGTGGTCTTTTCATACTATTCGACGGCTCATCTTTAATTTCTTACATTTCCTCGTGCTTGGCAGTGAGTTTCACGCATTTTCAAATGCATCCTGATACTACCTGAAACACCTGTTTCGGGAGTTTTGTAGGAATTTAAGAAGTGCTTTAGGAGATCAGACTATTCGGATTTTCCGTTACCGTCACCGTTATTTGAGAATGAGTCAGAAAATCTGAATAATTCCCCTCCAAAAGTTGGTTGTTCTAGGAAGCTGATTGCCACTTTGTCCATATTGATGTGTAGGATGTTTTATCGGCGATCGGTCAGTGAACCCAAGCATTCGTGGAGTTGGGATAATCACGTTTATCCGTCACCAGTGGTGCAAGTCCGCTTATTTCCATCGCATACTATGAACGTCACTTGCATTGCTGTTTGTCATAGGCCAAATTCTCGTAGTTCTATTCGACATATTGTGTACGTCAAAACCTATGCCACAGTTGATACTCCTACTGAGGAATCAGACATTCCAATGAATGGATTTCTAACTAGATCATTACCAGCTTTGGTCAGTCTTTGTTAGCAACAGCCGGTGATTTTGTAGGCTTGACTTACCCTTTGTCACTGTCCTGGGCTTTGCACTTTTTGACTCACAAACTGTTAACCAGCCGAGTATTTTCACTTCACATGTAATCTACTTCATTAGTACTTCTGATCGTTGGACTTTACCCCTTCATGCGAGAGTTTACTGTAAAAGTATTCCTTTGGTCAAATCCATGCTCCCCCCGCGTATTATATGCCAACGTGATTATACCCCGCAGATCTTGAATATATTCTCAGAGCACATATTAGTTTCACTGCTTTCACTACGAACTTCGATGCCCTACGGAAATCCATTAAGTTCTACCTGATGGGTTCTCCTCCTTTCGCTTGAAGAGCCACCGGAGAGCTAAGAAAAGGGCAAATAAATCAGACTGGCTATACGCCGGTAAATTATATCCGCACCGATAAAAGCTGACGGACGACATCTGGATAGTGTGTGGATTGACAATGTACCAGTTAAACTGGTCTTCTCTAAATTTTGTAAATCTCTGAATTAGTTGTAATGTATCATGTGCAAGCTGAAACTCAACACTGAAGATCTGAATCAAGAATTCACCGAAAACTCCCACGCATCCTCATTTGTTTCTCTGTATCTTGACTTCCACGAACCCAGAATCGTCACACCTATCTCTGTCCCCGTATTTCTACGGCAGGTCAAATGACATAAGTCCGGTGGCTCAAAAAAGCCATCTCCAATGTTCTTTCGAACTCGCAGTCCCTCTGAATATTTTGTTCAGTAGTTGTATTGATCTTGGAGATAGGTACGCGTCAAAACTGTGGTCAAAACAGATCCAATATCACTGAATATTCTACACTTCGGCTTTGCTTAAAGTATTTGAGAATGTACTCGTTCACCGCATAAATTCCCGGCGTCGATTTTCATAACCGATGCAAATAACCCACAAATCCTCCGTGCCACCCTTGATGCCGTTGATTTTATTGGTGAATCCTTTGCTTCTAAAGTTGATCACCTTAATCTTACTGTTTAGCCAACTCTGCTGGAATACAGGGGTGCACCTGGTTCTCTTCACCTTGGTAGCTTGCTGCGTATTCTGGATGATAATGACCTTGGTTCAATTCATTTAGGCACGAATCCTGAGTATTTCCCTAATCGCACACAGTTTACCTCTTGTGGTAACAGGCCCTCTTCTGTTCTGTTTGGTTGTGGTATTCTCCAGGGTGCCACTCCATCCCCGTTTTCACCTGAACTCATTGGCTGCAGAAACGCGGAGGATGTTGTACTTGAATGTCTCCAGAAACGAAAGGTAAGTTTGTATTCTCTTCAAAGCAGACTGAGTGACCTTTGTTGCTGGTCTACTTCTCATTCGTATTCCCTAAATGTCCTGAAATCTTCAATGTGGATCAATCTACCGATGGTTTTATTACCATTTCACATCTTTCCGTTGATAACTAAGATCTCCATAAAGCTCATTCCACTCGTTTTCCACGAGTTATTCATAATAACAAACTTTACCGGACCAATCACGTTGAAACAGTTTTCGCCGAAGTCAATAAGTTTTCTTTCTTATAGTTCAGACTCACCAAACTTAGAGTGCCTCATTATCTCACAATTCAAATGGTAGCAGCTCACATGCCCACTCCGGTTACACTTCCTCCTGTAATTTTTCCCGGTTTAAAAGTGGAGGATTTTGATCTAATCACCAAGTCTCTGAAAAAGCTTCCACGTTGAAGCAATATTAACGGGGATATTTTCAATGACTTCATCATTAGCAATAGTTTTGGTAATCACGACAAATTCACTCAGAGTTTAACCTCTACCTCCACTCTACACTCGCCAGTCTCATTTTTCTCTTCCACTTGTCCAAAATTCCGAATAGTTCCTTCAAGCACGTCCACTTAAAGAAGTGTCCTCAGCTTTTGTCATTTGTGCCCCCCTCTAGTAGACCGTGACCAAGTAACTAATGATCTAACTGTTCAAATTCATCGTTTGTCTGAATGGATTTACTGACTCGATTCACTCCCACACCTTCCCGTCTACATTCCAATTACCACTTATACCGTTTCTGGTATCTCACTGGAAGTCATGCGTCGTAAGTCATCTAACTGAGGTTGCATAAAACTGTGCATTGATTGAATTATTCACCTATACGTTTGATTGCTAATACTTGGAAGACTCGAATAATAAAGAAACTGCTAGGTAACTGTCACAGTGTCGAGAAATAAAAAACGAGCGCCGTCGGAAGGAGATGAAAATACAGACCACCAGGTCTGATGCGAAATAATGACAACCTCATCAGCCCACCATATTGCCCGGATAGACAGAAAGGGCCGTTAGAAAGATACACAAGATACTCTTGATTGGATTCACAGTGATTTTTTATTTGCTTCTCAAAGGCAGAGCTGAAACGAAATTTGTATTGCAATCCATTGCGCCTGCCAGGAAAAATAGGTTCCCAAATGACTTCAGCTAACCTGCACACAGCCAGTTCGAAACATCGTTTCCCATGAGACAGAAAAGCTTCGCCTTCGATTTCCTGGAAAACGTTGGAAATATTGATCTCACCGATAACCAACAAGCTATCCCTGCCTGGCGTGGTTGAATAAATGGGACATTCTTCCAAAGATCAACTCCGACCTAAGGAACTCAAACTCCGATACCACCACAGGTCATCTGCCACACGGATTGCCTCCATTCCTAACTGTTCGAGATCTTTTGCAGTGCGGCACTGCCATACTGGGAGTCACGAATACCTATTTATTCGAGAAAGTACAACATCCTTCTTCTGGCTCTTACATTTGGAAAGCAAGAAGTAAAAAAACCTCAAACTGGAACGCTTTAATTTTTTCCGCTTCAGCATCAGCCTAAAACCGGAACACAACAGTTACAATAATCATTCCGAACTCACGCAATTTTATTTATCGGTGAGTTAACCTAATCGGTGACGGTCGGGAGACTTTGTAGTTGTTGTCTTCTTCTGAGATCACAGGGTCGAATTCCACCATCACCGGTTATTTCGGTGACAGGGAGTAATAAACTCGTCCAGCTCGTTTCCACACCTGACCTACTGCGACCTTCTGTCGTTCTTCACTTCAAGTCTTCCGGTCTGGTTATCGGCTATGTAGTGGGGTTTAAGGCTTTAGGGTAGGGCTTTTTCACTGTATTCACACACAAGAGTGTAATAAGATATGAATAGAAATATCATTCACGCTTTGACAATTATGTTCTTTTTTCTCTAACTTGAATTTAAAGTAAAATATGCTCGCAAGTATTTGTGAGATATCTATATACCAAATGCGAAACAGATTAATCGTGGGCGCAATGGTCCATCCAGTGAATAAGACAATTTGTTGAGAAATATTTGCTTGGAGTTAACGGGACAGATACCATGTCTCCATTCGAAGCTGCCATCGACTTTGGCTGTCACAGTGGAGGACATCTGAACAAAATTAACTTGGTGATTCGGATCAGCCCGAATGAGAGCAGAGTGACCCGGTGGTGACGCATGCTTTCGAGATGGAAAGGTTCGAGTTCACATCCCGGGTGCCGTAGGGGATACGCATCACCGATTAGCTCTAACAAGAGCAAAACGTACGTCTGGTACTTGCGAGTGCACGGCCGGTCAGAAGACCTGAGATCTGTGAGTGAAAGGTGTAGTCCGAAGGATAACGAAGCATCAATAATCCCATACACTACTCGCAAATAAATGGGAGATATATAAATTTAATAACCGTTTGCATGCCCACAAGAAAGAGCTGTCGAGCATTTTGATTTATCTTCTAAATGCGCGAACAACAAACCTAGGCTTGGGCAACAAAGAACAATTTGGTCGATCAACCCCCCCCCCGATCTTTCTAAATGGGGATACTGTTCTATACTACTTTTTAACAGTACTTCGGAAGATTCGAGATGAACTCTACTGGCTGCATGAAAAAAGTCACCACTGCAATGTCGGACAGTCCGTAGTAGGTGTGTATACATCAATTTCATACCTCGGTTCAGACAGAAACTTCGTTTACAGCTGTGGTTTAATGGGTTCGCAGTAGAGGAGCCTGGTGTTTTGGTCACAAATGCTTCATCACCTGTTGGAATGACATCAATGGTATGCAGGTTTGAGCTTTGGTACCTACCGAAATCTCTTCCATATCCGTCCACGAGGATCAAGGAGAACATACTTTCTAGTGGGATGAAGGTCATATCGTAGATGAAAACTACACGAGATAATCAAGGGTGATCATAAAAGTCCGGTGCTCATCAGCGAATTCCTTCAGTGGCGCAATAGAACTGGATCGCATATACAGTCACCTAAAGCTCATGATATGCGACTGACTCGGAAAACAGACCAAAACACAATTTGCTCAATTTATTCATAACCAAGAGCCCCAAATCCTCACTTGAATCCATTCATAAAACAAAATTACTGTTGTTATTCAGAATCAGTTTTGAAAAGTAAAGGCAGCCGCTTCAGAATCAGAAGCGCCAGTTGCTTCAGTTGGGAGTAACTTCTCAACAGCAACCTTCTATATTTAGTAACCTGGACTTCCAGATTCATCGCAAAGGTCAAGATCATGCCTTGCGGTAGGAGTCTCATGTCTACTTACAAGTACAAGAGCTACAATCTGCTCACTGATAATGTCACATCTCGATTGATGGTCAACTATTTTCAACCCGTAGGCCAAATTCGATTAACCTGATCTACGAGATTGATCATAACACTCAACTGTTTCACTCATTATGCGACCATGTTAGCTCAGTCCACATACAAGTGAAAATGGTCACCGTAACCGTTTCATCCTTTCCCACCTTGTATCCACCACCAAAATGCGTTTTCCCTACACTTTTGTGCTGGAAATATAATCAAATCCAGCCAAATTTAGGTGATTAAAGTACAATATGAGCTCAGTGATGTAACGTTCAGACTCACGTTACCCACATCATTGTGAATGTCTAATCCATTCCCTCACTCACTTTGATTATGTAATCTGACTATTGATTTCCAGCTTTCGAATAATCTACCTGATACGGGATCATCTAACGCCGCGTAACAAGTTCATGACAACCACTCACAGTGCTTGCTATCCGGCTGCTGCTTGCGTATGCTTTACCTTAAACATTCTCCGACCATAAAAATGTAGTATCTTAAACATTACCGAAATCAGTACATTTATTTTGCCAGCTTGAGCATGTTCTGATTCCATCCTAAGCGAGTCCATGACCACAATTTCTGTCGATATGTTGCAGAAGAGGCCAAATCAAAACACTCTAATGAAGTATTATTATAAATACGTCACCAGCATGATATATGCAGAGTCTTTATGCACATGTATGAAATAAATGTTATTTGATAAAGTTTAGGTAACAGATAGATGCATGAAACGACTTTCCTATCTGTTCTTATGATATTTCTTCATGTGGTAGAATGATTTATGAAAATATGATGAATGATTCACTTGCATCTTCCGCATCCAAAGGCCCGAAGCAGCGACCTGGAAACGAACCGGCTACACTCCGCTTACCGGTCACATGCTCTGCTAACTGAGTTATCAGGGTGCGACCAGTCGGATGTGAATAACGGAAATGAACGTCCAATATTGCGTGAACCACTATTTCAATGAGACAAGGCAACTGTCTTCGTTTCATTCATTGGGCTAGCCTCGTCGGTCACTTCTCAATGGGACGAACAGCACACGGCTGAATGTGATCGAATGGACACTGGAACGCATTCACAGAGCATATTATTGGCACGAGCAGACTGATTCACATATAAAGGTGAAAGCGGATTTTCCGTTATGTGTGATTCAGGCTCCTTGTGCAAATAACACACCATGTAATTGAAGAGTATGTGAATGCCAGGCGCTCTTGCTTGCACAATAACAAGGATATGAACTGTATCGGTTGGTGATCGCTGGGCTTGACGTTTGGGTGACAAACGTTTTATCATTAGTCGAGGTGACATCAACCAGTGTACCAACGATGTCATCTCGACTGGTGATGAAACGTTTTCCACCTAAACCCCAAGCTCAGTAATCACCAACCTGTAAAAACCATCTACCTGAGCTACAAAAAAACCAATATTCAAAATCATTGGGAGGAATAAAATTAGATCACGTCTCCATCCAAATAGTTGGCTGTGTTACTGGAGTCAAACAAGAAACATCCCTCCAGCCCATTTTTTTCCAGCCACCGAAGATAAAACAAGGTCAGTAGCCTGAAGCCACGGCATCCGTGGTTGAGTGACAGAGTCGCTGAGTGCACTGATTTAGAGGTCTTGATTTTTTGCACTTGAATATGCAACATCCCAAATGATTTGATGAGTGTGATCCATGAAAGACTCTTTGCAAAATTCAATGGAACAGCTTCGCTCCCTTAACCGTACACTTTATTCCATTTTGAGGAAATCAGTAGATAACTGCTGAAAACAAAAGCTTTACCTTCGGTTTATTTATACCCAATCCAGTGATGAACACTTTCCTGATGGAAATCTTATTCCGTAAACTTTAGTTAATTAGTAATTGCACGACTTTGTGAGCTCATGTGTCTAGATTATCCCGCCAAAAAACTATCACGTGTGGGTTGCACAAGGCTTATAACTTAGAAAAAGAGCTGAAGATTATGAACAATAAAGAAGGACAACCTGCTCTCTCTCTCTCTCTCTCTCTCTCTCTCTCTCTCTTCCTCCCCGTTTCAGGCACGGAAAAGAGAACGTATCTGAATTCATTTTGCCAGAGGTAATACAGTAAAATAAGAACGTATTTTCAGGTGGGATTATCAGGAAGGTGCAACGAGTGCGTTTTGTCTAAAAGTCTCCTGTGGGTAAAATTAAAGCCCTCTTCTATGTAACTGTCAATAAATTAATAATAATCAGAATGTTCGTGACATTTAAAACCATTTTATTTCACTAAGTTATTTCGTTGCAAAGGGCAACAGTTCCCAAAAGGGCGTCGATCAATCGAAGGCTTTCAAAGGTGGACGTTTCTTTATCAGTACTTTAACGGAAACAAGGGGAAAGCGACTGATTGGCAACATTTCTCGAAACAGAACTCTGAAATTTCACTTCAGAGGTTCAGGGAATATTACAGGGTAATAATAGGTTAGGATATAGAGGACATCGGAAAGCAAGGCTTAGGTGAACATATGATCCGGTGATTTCATTCTCAAGTCACTTACAGTTGCATTTATATGAAATAAAACAAGGAAAGTAAAAGAAACTCATTTAGTCAGTTAGTCAACCAGTCAGCCAGTCAACCGATACCACGGCAAGTCATTTGTCTCCCGAATAGCTTCTATCCCTAATTTTTTAAAAGCTTATGCAATGTGGCACTACCATCCTCGAGGTCACATTTGCCTATTTGTTCGAGAAAGTAAAAAAATCATTCTTCTGGCTCTTATATTTGGGAAGCAAGAATTAGAAAAGGCCATGAACTAGAACATTTTTGTTTATTCCCGGTTAAGCATCCATCCAAAACGGGGACACATTTGTCATACTAATTGTTCCGATCTCGCGCATTTTTCCTTACCAATAAATTAACCTACCCGATGATGGTCTGGATACTTTGTGTTCGTTTACCTTCTGGGAAATCTAAGGTTCGAATCCCACCGTCGCCGGTTATTTTGGTGGTAGACACTGAGAAACTCGTCCAGCTCGTTGCCACACCTGACCTGCTGTGACCTTATGCCGTTGTTCACTCGAAGTCTCCCGGTCTGGTTATCAGCTATACCTAATAATGCAGTGGGCTTTTGGGGTTATGGGGTATACTTTTTTCACTGTATTCACGCACAAGCATGTAATAAAAAAATAAATCTAAATAGTAGCCACACTTTGACCAATATGTTCTGTTATCTCTAACCTGAATTTAAAATAGAAAATACTCGGGAGTAGGTGCGAGATATATGCATACCAAAAGCGAAACAGGTTTAAGTGTGGGCTCAATGGTCCATCCAATGAAGGAGACCTGGTTTGGTACGAGACATTCACTTGGAGTTCACGGGGTAGATATTTTGTCTCCATTTGAAGCTGTCGGGCATTTCTGGCTGTCATTTAGGACGACATCTGGACGAACCAAACCTGATGATTCGAATCAGCCCGGACGGGAGTAGGTTAGATGAGCTCTAACAAAAGCAAAACTGGAGCCTGGTGCTTCGGAGTACGGGGCCGGTTAAATGACCTAAGGTTTGTGTGTGTGTGTGTGTGTGTGTGTGTGTGTGAAGGGTGGAGCCCAAAGGACAGTCAGACAACAAAGTATCCCCGTTCACATACACTGCTCACAAATTTGCGAATTATATAAGTGCAATAAACGTTTACATCCTTACAAGAAACAGCTGTTGAGAATTTCGGTTTATCTTTTCAGTGCGCGAACCTCGAACCTAGGCCGAAGCACCAGAAAGAGTGCGTATTTCATGCTGTCCACTCCAAACACGCCCACACCTAGGTTGTCCCCGTCCCGGTTTTAGTATCCTCCCTGCAATAAACACTTTTACCTTGTATGAAAATTATCCTCTTGTAACCATTCCCCTCTCTAAATCTAATATATTTCAACAACAAACAGTTCGATCACCCCCCCCCCGTGTTTATCAATGGGGGTACTACTGTATACGAACTTTTACCCGTACTGGAGATTATTCGAGATGAACTCAGTTGATTGCATGACAGAAGTCACCAGTGTGATCTCGGACAGTCCATAGTATGTACGTAAGCATCAATTCCATACCTCAGTTAACACAGAAACTTCATTTACGGCTCCGGTTTACGGGTTCATAGAGGTTGAGTTTAGCATTCTGAGCAAAATCGTTTCATCACCAGTTAAGCCAACTGCTACGGTATGCAAGTTTAAGCGTTGGTATCTATCGGAATCTCCTCAACATTCGTCCGCGGAAATCAAGGAGAACATACTTTCAGTTTGGATGAAGTTATTGTCCTACAGGAAACAAACACGAGATACTCAAGGGTGAATATGAAAGTCTGGTACTCATCAACAAATTCAGTCAATGATGCTATAGAACTGGATCACATATAAAGTCGCCTAAAGCTTATGATATACAACTGACTAGGGAAATAGATCAAGACCCAACCTACCCAACTGATCCACAACCAAGAACTCCAGACCACCAGTTGAATCCATTATCTGTCAGATTCAAACTTCAAAAACAAGAGCAACCGCTTCAAAGTCAGAAGGCGAAGTTACGTCAGCTAGGAGTAAATCCGAAAGAGCAAGTCTCCGTATTTAGTAATCTGGACGACAAATACATCGCAGAGTTCAAGGTCATGCCTGACGGCAAGATTCTCATGTCTACGGACAAGTTTCAGAGCTGCCATCTGCTCACCATGCCATTACGGGTTTTTCTTTGAACAGAAACTTAAAATTTAGCATACTTCCGCAAACCTAAAGGTGAACAATGTACATAAAATCTATTTAACATCAATTTATTTATAAACTTCTCGTGAAGCATACCAGGGAGCATTTTCTTGGAAAACCATCATCTACTCGGGCGGCACACCAAAAACTGGTTCTCAAACGAAGGGATTTGAAAATTTGCTCTACGCGCTCACCAGTGACACTATGACAAGCATTTCGGTATTGCACATAGGAATTACCAAGAGGCTGATTTACTCCAATAAATGGAAGGGGATTATTAGAATGTACAGCACTCTCGAGAGTACAAACAAAGTTCTCAGCAAGTTAGTTAGACTGAGTTGACCGCGCTAGAGTTCTACCGGCTAGATTGATCTTTCTCACTCCCACATTAGATTTTTAAGCGCTGTATTTTATGTTGTTCTGTTTACCTAAGTTCACGATTTACCTGAGGGATACATGCACAGTTCATGTGCTACGAAAACTTTGTGCTTTCTTATTTGCGGAATGCGGTGTTTTCACTCGAAGCTGTCAGACATTTCTAGCTGTCACAGAGGACGATATCTGAACAAACTTAATTTGGGGATTCGAATCAGTTCGGACAGGAGTGCGGCGGAGCAAAGGTAATACATGGTTTTGAGGTGGAAAGGTCCGGGCTCAAACCGCTGGTTTCGCAAGGGATAGGCACCACGAATGAGCTCTAACAAGAGCAAAATTCGAGTCTGGTATTTTCGAGTGTAGGTCAGGTCAGATGATCTGAGGTTTGTGCGTGAACCGTGGATAGTCTGACGAACAAATGCAAATTATATGAATGTACTAACTTTTTGCATGGTTACAAGAACTCGCTGTGGAGCGTTTTGATTTATCCTCTCAGTGCACGAACCTCGAATCTTAGTCTGAGCAACAAAAAGAGTACGCATTTGATCCTGTGCATTCTAAACGCTCCCACACCCAGGTCATGCACATTCTGACGTTATTATCCTCTCTGTAAAAAGCATTTTTGTCTTGCAAGAAAATTAGCTTTCTCTGACCATTTCCCTCCCTGAATCTAATAAATTTCAACAATAAACTACATGATCGACTCCCCCCCAATTTTTCCTCATGGGGATACTGTTCGATACGACATTTTACCGTTACTTGGGATTATTCGAGATGAACTGTACCGACTGTATGAAAAAAGGCACCACTGCGGTCTCGGACAGTCCGTAGTATGTGCCTATGCATCGATTTCATATCTTGATTAGAACTGAAACTTCGCTTACATCTGCCTTTTTATGGGTTGTCAGTTGCTGAGCCTGGTGTTTTTGTCGCAAAGATTTCATCGTTTGAGGTGGCCTCAATGGCATGCAGGTTTGAGCGTCGATATCCATCGAAATCCCCTTACTATCTGTCCACGGGGACCAAGGAGAACATACTTTCTAGTGGGATGAAGGTCATATCCTAGATGAAACAAATACGAGATACTCAAGGGTGATTACAAAGGTCTGGTACTCATCAACAAAATCAGTCCATGATGCTATAGAACTGGACCACATATACGGTCACCTGAAGCTCATGGTACACAACTGACTTGCGAAACAGATGAAAAACAATATACCCAGCTGATCCACAAAGAACAATCCCAAATCCTTACACGAATCCATTAATAGAACAACACTGCTGCTATTTGTCAGATTCAAACTTAAAAAGCAAGAGCAACCGCTTGAAAGTTTGGAGGCCAGGTTGCTACATTTAGGAGTAACTCCGAAAGAGCAAGCTTCATACTTGTAACCTGGACTTCCAAATTCATGGCAGAGGAGAAGGTTAGACCTAACGGCAAGATTCTCATGTCTACCGACAAGTTTAACAGCTGCCTCCTGCTCACTGATAATGTGACACCTTGACTGAAGATCAAGTGTTTTCGACCAGTATGCCAAACTCAGTGAACCTGCTTAGCAAGACTGACCACGTCACTCAATCATTTCTTTTATTATCCGACTATATCAGCTGAATCCATGCAGAGGTGAACACGGTTAACGTTACCACGTTTTGTGCTTTACCACCATGTCTCCTTCAACACAATGCGTTTTTTCTACACAAAATCAGAAGACAAAAGTGCAAACGAAACTCCCGTGAGTGGAAAGCCAATCAAAGCTATCCAAATTTAGATGACTAAGGTACAATACGGGCTCAGTGACGTAACGTTACTTTTTGCATTACCAACATCATCGTGAATGTCAAATCCATTCTCTGGTAGGCTTGATTATGTTATCAGCCTCAGTTTCTGGAGTTCGAACAATTAATCTGACGTGGGGTCATCTAATACCACGTGACATATTTACGGCAACCACCCACAGTGCTTGCAACCCAAATGCTGCTTGCATATGTTCAGTCTTATATAGTCTCTGCCCATAAAAATCTAGGATCTTGAACATTACCGAATTGAGTTTGTTTATTTTGCCAGTTCGAACATATTCTAATTTCGTCTCAACCAACTGAGTCACCACAATTTCCCTTGGTACGTTGTAGAAGAAGCCAAATGAAAATTTATTAATGAAGCATTACTATAAAAACGTCATCAGCAGTTTACACACGGAGTCTTTATGCTGTTTGAATATGTTTAGGTGGCATACGGAAACTTGAGACAACTATGCGACCTATTCGCATGACATTTTGTCAAGTGGGAGAATGAATAAAGAACATATGATTGAAGACCCACCTGCGATTTTCGCATCTAATTGTCCGACGCCGCCAGCCGGAAAGGAACCGATGACACCCCGCCTATCGAGCAGACGCTTTACGAACTGAATTATCAAGGTACTGCTAGTCGGATGTGACTAAAGCAATTGAATAGTCGACGATGTGTGAACTACTATTCTAATAGAACACAGCAACTGTTCTGGTTTCCAACACTAGTCTACTCTTGTCGGTCACTTCCCAATGGGACGAGCAACACTACGCTGAACCTGACTTAATGTACACAGAAACATATTCATAGAATGTACTGCTGGCACGAGGAGCCTGTTCGTATATGAAAACGCAAGTGAAAATTCCAATATGCATGATTCAGGCTCCTCGTGCCAATATTATATTCTGTGATTAAAGAATATGTGAACACCAGGTGCTCTTGCTAGGGCTTTTACCGGGGATCTGAAATGTATCTGCTGGTGATCGCTGAGCTTGGCGTTGTTAGGTGACAAAACGTTTAGTCATCGGTCGGGGTGACATTGACCTGTGTACAAAGGACGTCTCCATGACTGGCGAGGAAAAGTTTGTGACCTAAACGTCAAGCTCAGTGATCACCAGCCCGTAAAACCCGTACACCTGAGCTACAAATAACATCAATATTCAAGATCATTGAGAGGATCTGAATTAGATCATGTCTCCATCCAAACAGTTGGCTGTGTTACTGGAGTCAAGGAAGAAACATTCCAACAGCCAAATTTTCCAGCCGTTGGTTATAAAATAAATTCAGTAGACTGGAGCCAAGATATCCCTGGTAGAGCGACAGCGTTGCTAAGCGAACTGGTTTTGGGTTGAGTACATCGATTCAGCTGAGCGAGACAAGTTTGATTCATCACCCGTATACTCTGTTCCATTTTGAGGTACTCAAAAGAAGACTACTGAATACAAGGGCTCTATCTTCGGTGCGTTTATACTCAAGCATGTGATGAACGTTTTACTGATAAGAGCCTAATTCTATAAAGTTTAGTTATTTTGTAATAAAATGACTTTGCGAGCTCAAGTGCTGACATTTTAGTCTAGATTATCCCATCAAAAAAATAGCGTGTGGAATGCTCAAGGCTTATAAATTAGAAGAATGAATTGAAAATCATTTACAGCGATAAAGGTATAACCTGCATAGTACACACTCTCTCTCCCTCTCCGTTCCAAATACGGAACAGGATAGATTTTTCTCAACTTTTTCCACCAGAGATAAAGCAGTGAGAACCAGGACGTATTCTTTGGGTGGGACCAGATGAAGATTCAGCGAGTGCTCTTTGTCTAAATGTGATTGTGGGTAAATCTCAAGCCCTACTCAATGTATCTTTCAATAAATTCACATTAAGTAAGATAGTCATGGTATTTATAACATTTTTATTTATTTCATTGCTTGACAAAGTGCAATAGTTCTGTGAGGGGATGGATCAGTACGAGGCTTCACATTAGGGGCATTTCCATATCAGAACCTTGACAGGAACTAGGAGGAACACGACAGATTACCACCACTTCTCGAAAGGGATCTTTGAACATTTCATTTCAAAAGTTCAGAGGATATCACTGGGGAATAATAGAAAAAGATGTGAAGGGCACTCTGATGATCATAATTGAACGAGTGTGGTGCGAAATAGTCTGAGCATACGAATGTGAGACGTAAAATATAACACTTTTATAGTGCAAGCTCGTGTACCTACACCAAATACTACTCGCTGTTTTCTCTGTATACCTGATACAGTTAGGTCTCTAGAGGAGAACGTTAATAATTGTCACCAGTTGTGTGCAGAAGAGTGAGCGTGGGAGATGCACCCCGAACATATCGAGGAGTTCTAAGACCATATCAGATGAAAACGTATTCAATATTTGACGAAATTTCCCCAGATGTAGTGAACTTAATAATTGCAGTTTGTTTGACACATTTCAAAAGAAGCACTTGCAGAGAACTTAGCAGACGCATTACCAAGTGATGTGGCTGATAAGTATGGAAAAACGCAGATGCCTTGAAGAGCAGATGAATTGTTGATCATGGGTTTTCGACTTATTCTGCCTAATTTTATGCACTCCACTCTTTTAGTGAAATAATCAGCCAGGTATGCAATTATTTCGAGCTTTTCGACGAATATGATTTGGAGAAGAGCCTCGATCGATAAGTCCAATGAAGATAAGAAGCGTAGTCAAAAAAAGCACATTTGATTGCCATCACTTCTTCATTCAAGGCTTTATTAGCAAGCGGAATGAGGGAAGACGCAGTATCTAAATTGCACCTATTTCGTTTGCCTGAAAATCGGATATGGTTACGGGGACGGTCACATGTAAGTGCATTCGCGTGACCATAGGCTTCTAAGTCACTAGCGCAGTATATGTTGAAGTTACTAGACTGAAGTATTCAGTGATGACTGCTTATTTGGTTAGCATTGGACTGAAATGATGAGCATGTATCGCTTGCTTTGTAGTGCAGGTCCTTTTCGTTTTGTATACATCGTCAATCAATTACTAGCTACTGATGATTGCTTGGGGGCCTCTGACGATCCTATAGTAGTCACTGGTGATTGTTAACTACCTGCGGTCGGTTTTTTAGTGACCACAGCCTAGAGTACGGTAACCAGAGCCATTTTGGCACACTCAAACTGCACACGATTTTCGATTCCAGTTACGGGGCCTGGTGGTTCTGTATGAATCACGTGAAAAGATACGTGCTCGATACAGATTTGGTCACTATCAATTTTCAAATCACCTGTCGAATAAGGGCTTCAATATCCGCAGAATCCCAGTGGGGGAAATTGAGATAATCAACTTGAGTAGGCAAGTGAATGGAGATTGGCGTCGTAAGTGGAAAGAAATTGGTGATCAAAACCGCAGAGGGATTGTCCAGTGAACAAGAAAAAGTTCGGCTTAGGACTTATTTTCTTCGATGCTCGAAATAACATCGGAACCCGCGAGGCCATCTACAAACGGGGTGGAAATTCTTACCTCAGAGGTGGGATAGAAAACACGTCAACATTGACGTGAATTTGTGATGGGAAGGTGCGCATCGGTAGAGAAGAATCCGACAATCGCTTTGAGTGGGATAGAAAAAAATAGAGCTGATACACTCGAATCAGCCGATCAGTATATCGTCCATTGATCATCTTCTCAGTGATCATGATGATACCACGAAGAAACCATGTTATTTTATCCGCCTGATCATAATAGGGCTGATGTCATAGAAACACAAGCTCAATGTGCGATATGGTTGCAGGAGCCTGATAGGTTCGTCTTACGTCATTCACAGATAGCACCAGGTAAAACAAATGGTGCTCGTGGATATGGGGCAATCGGTGAAGAGCATATCGTGCCTCCGGACTTTGCCAGCAAACAGAGGTATAAGCTTCAATATTGTGGATTTGTCCCCAAATGAGTACTCCATGCATTGAATGCCGATCCAGAATGAGCACTGATTTTTTTAACAACATTCACGAAGAGTGTTTTTGAGAGTGACAACTGAACAGCCAAGTACTGAAACCGTATTTTTGCACAACAAAGGTTCAGGTGACCTACGGGCCGAGTGAAGCAATGTTGGCAACGGAACACGTTCTCTGATATCTTTCTCCCTATTGTCCATTCTCCTGTCTGATACAGAAGGTATTCGGTGTGAATTGCTTAATCACTTGTATAAGAACACGGAGCTCTGTTTCACAGCTTTCCCGAAGACAAACCCATCAAAGTACACAGGTTCAGAATGTTGGTGCAGTCCATGTAAACAGTCAATGGATCAAATTCCACAGGTTTTTATGTCCTGCCTTTGACCAACACAATTTTATTTTTACTTAAATATGGAAAAATTATTCCGATTTGTGAAACTGATTTTCTTCGATGATTGACGCGATTACTATGTCGTCGAAAAACTAAGTAATCATCCTGTGTGGTCCTCGCGTCTCCGGGTTGGTGACTCGCCCAAGGCCACCAAGCCCAGCAACTTGGACCGAAATCTCACGTGATGTGCCCTTGTACGGCTTGGGTGTGTCCGGATTTTCCGACTAGCGTAATCTAGGACATGGTCACCAAATAACCAGCACAAGGCTACTTAACGACAGCTGATGACCACCACCAGATAGATTCTACTAAATCATTCCTAGTCGCTACTAAACGACCGTCAGTGGCTAATAAAAGACAGGGAATCCCTTGGTTGAATAACAAAGTCACAGTGGGGACTTCAGCAACTGGAGAGTCCATTAGCAAGCTTATAACTTAACTGACTCCAACATAAATTCTTCATGTATTACTAAAGTTCATTACCGAATACACGCATAAGGATATATGCACAAAGTTTGTTTAGACAGGTTTTAACTCTGATTGAATACTAAGTTTATCTGGTGCTTTAAATTAGTTGCTTGCTGTCTCTCCGTTTTGGCTCCCTGTTTCTACATAAATTATGGTAATTTCTGCAAAATTGGAGATATTAAAATATGAAGTACACAGATCTTCATCAGTAAAATAATCGTTAGACACCGTTGTAGTAAAAACAAATTCAGTGATATTCCGTGATTTTCCTTTGGGGAAACCTCAGCCTGAAAAACAGACCTGTGGTGATCAGGCTGCACATTTAACTGACTGATGAGCATGTGTGCAAGATTTCAAACTTCACCGTAGCTGGTTAGCTTGATCGGAGAAACTTCAGTGGTTATAGCAACCCCTGTTCGTGTTTAAACCAGAAACTTCCATGCTCAACAAAGAGTCATCTTTTTTCAAAGAAAACCACTCCCTCACATACAGCCATACACGTGAGTCAATAATGTGATAAGTCAAGTCAGTGGCAAGATGCTGGGCAAAAGTCGGCAAGCTACGATTGCATACAGTGGTCTGAAAAATTAAATAGTCGACAAGCTCGTGCAATCGCAATTCACGCATTCTCCACAGTGACTGGCGTTGACTTGTTTTTTCAACCAGGATGGAATTTTATTCTCGAATATCTGAGCTTAGTCAGTTCTTTCTACTTGTTAACTGTTTCTCCAGTTCTATTTCAAAGTAAACATTCTTTTCGGACTGATTTACTTCTTTCAGATATTGAGGGCTGTGGGCGGTCATGAATCTTCGTGCCTCAGTTGCAAGTCTACCCAATCGTCGACTTTCTTTTTCTCTAGGAAAGGATTGAAAAATACGACCGGAGACTGAGGAGGGTAAATTTTGATCGGTTTACTTGAAAACATACCTGATCAACTCAAACCTCGTCTCAAAGGTAACTGAATGGTACACTCAACATCGGCCATCCGGTGGCATTTAGCTTAAATGATGATTACGAAAATGTTGCAGAGGTGTGCAACCTGGTGCATCTGTGTAAGCAAAGTGGACGTTTGATCTCTTAATCTCTGCTTTGTTGATAAACATTCCAGTCAATCTCCTCTCGGCTTCTCCTATTGCTGAAAGTTGTTTAAAAGTAGTCCCGCGATGAGTTTTTTTCTCGACCATGTAAACAGTGGTCGTAACTGCACAAAGCTCATTGCAAAGATCCAGCGAAATGATCTCGGTTAAATTGTGCAAATCAGAGATTGGCTGCTCTATTTGAATCCAGCGAATTGTTTTATTTCCAAACTTATGGGATAGATCAATGGAGAGCACGTTTCCTCTGAACTTTTCTAGGTGATTTAGTTTCATGATGAAGTAAATCTGTTTTAATTTTTCATTGTTCACACAATCCTACGTATAGAGTCGATCGTGATGAACACAAAAATCTACTCAATGTATGGCCCGAGATTCGTTACTTAATTAAGATATATCAGGCCATCGTGTAATGGCACTATTTCATTCAACGTTTCATCTTATTTACGTTGATTCTTAGCTGCACCGTGGGTGGTCGAATGTGTGTGACCTTGGTTTCCAGGGTAGGAAGCTTTGAGTAAATTTAACTATCAACTAACACGGTATGAAAATCAGATCAGTCTGATCAATGGGACTGGATAAATTGTCCCAAGCTATACATAGATAGGTTCACCGTCCAAATATCTTGGTAGGAGCCACTGTCTCAACCAACTTATTATTCATGGTCTTGGACGTCTGATTAGATTAGGAGAAATTATTCCATTATTTGGAGATTTCACGAAATATTTAATTTAAAAATGTTTTGTAGTGATAACTTCCAAACTTACTGAAAAAATTCCAGTTCCTATCAATGTGAGCGTTGGGTTCAAGTCAATTCGCGCGCGCTTCTTTATTCACTTATACTGTTATCACGATAGCGATGAAAGGATTCACTGATATCGAATATAGTCATGACTTAGCTAATCGAGTAAATGTGCATCACGATAAAAAAAACAGTGTCGTAAATCCCTGTCCCCAATTCCCCGGCTCTCTCATTCCCCATCGGACAAAAGGTAGTGACAGTATTTATTGCGGCTGGTATAACGTGATATGAAGGCGACACTGTATGCCCAACGCATGAGAGCAATAGTTCATTTCATCAGGAGCTTTAAATCAAGAAGCCTGTCAGATTCCTGATGGGTTTCTTTATCGTATTAGTGTTTGGCATGTGATGAGTCGTACAAGGCTCAAAAGAATGTCATTTGGCGTGGAAAATGTTCCCGAAAAACCATCCTACCAAACGTCGGTATATAATAAAATCCAACAATATTCATTTGCATTGGAATTGAACTCGTTGAGAATTGTAGGTGAACTTCAATTTGAGACGCCTTGAACGTTGGGGAAATCTTCACTGTTATGATGGAAATGTTCCTCGAATTCAATAAAACGATGTCACGTGGGTAGGTATGGGTTTCTCAGGATGAAGCTTCATACTTTGTTTCATGAAAGGTTTCTGTATAAAGTCAAACAGAACGGTTTGTCTGGTAATTATTCATTGTGGGGTGTGTAAATGTATGGGCAATTTCTAGGTTCGGTACATACAATTGCCCCTTTACAATGCAGATTTGAACGTCATCATGAAAAGTTCTATTTTCTAAAGAAACCGGCCAGAGAACCAACTACACACTAGCCAATATAGTCAAAACAGCAACTTGTGATGATGCATAGGATAACAAATTATTTCATCTCCCAAATGGTAGACTCTTTGCCGAAAGGGATTATGTAAAATCGTGGAGGATAAATGCAAACCAATTGGAATACTGTGTATGAATATTGTGTTCTGATTAATAATTGGGTTGTTTCAATATAAAACAAGTTGTTCTATTTTTCTTCAGAGGCTTATATTCCGTCAGAGTTGTGATCCACCCATAGTGGCAAAAATATGGTTTCGCCTAAATTTTGAGCATCATTATTCACCGCATACAAGCAGACTAAAAGGGTTTATTTTCTAGAACGTCGTCTATACTTGATATTATGTTACATACAAAATGATTTAGCTCTTCGTTAATGCTGTCGATTCCGAGCACAAAAAGTTTTCATCAGATACCCGTATGCATCAGTATGGCTGATGAGATTAAGCTCATGAATCCACCGAATGTAACAACCTGATGCTGCTTTTCACTCATTTTTAACTCCAGGAAGTGTAAAAGTGGAGACTAATTTGCTTCCGATAATTACTTCTCGTCAAAAGTTCACTTATCTGATACAAGTATCAATTTTGTGCAACTATCTATGAATTTTGCTTGCCCTGAATATCGGAGCCAGTGTGACAAGCGTATTTTTCATCTTCCGCATGGGAAGTTTCTTGAAAGTCGGCCTCTGATTCCCTTGTTCTCATTCCATTTCACAAAACACTCTGTAATTTTATCAAAGGAAGACCTTCGTTTACATTTATCAGTATATCCACACAGAAACACGAGTTTTACAGTGTATAAAACTGAGCATGTGCATTCCAAACCAAAAGGTTACATCTTAAAATTTAAGCGTTCGAGCAAGACAATCAATTAAAACGCTTCTAGGAGAATTTGTCCCCTGTTTTACACCTACATTTGACTTATCTCTGACCATTATTCCAGCTAGTTTCACACGGCATTCTCTTGACCTCCATGTTGATCAGCTTCTGTCAGGGTTCCTGTATCTGATCGGACAAAAGTACAACCCAGCCGAAGAGGAGGACTTGTAAAAATGTCACAGAATATCAATTCGGCAAAGCCACGATTTCCTTGGTTTCTAAGTAACAAAAGACAGCAAGAATGCTTGTGTTCTCATCAGCTCTATGAGTGCCGTGAAGCAAAAACTCAGCGATTGAGCAGGTCACGCAAATAAAAGATTTTAACTGCATCTCTTTGGTTTTCTTTCTTTTGACCATTCTAAGAGGTCTGTTTCATCCTATTGGGCTTCAACGTGGATGACCTAAAGTATTGGTTCGTAAAATGTTTTTGTAGTAAGAGCAAGGCAACTTAAAATGCATTGTCCTCAAATATTCCGTCAGCATCTCTGACAGTACAATCTGAGATATCAGACGTAAAGGTTTGATGATGGTTAGGCATACGTCAAATAGTTTTATAAAGAAAACCAAAGGGCAATGGACAGATGAAAATATACTCCCTCCTCCTCACAAAATGCAACAACGGGAATGCAATCGAAATTTCCATTCACAATGCATTTTATAGTCTTCAGCTGACCGACTTCCGAATCGACGTCATCTCATTTACGCAACAACTGGAATAAAACAAGTTCAATACTCTAACCTATAAGGAACTATGCCAGTTTGCATGATTTCAAAAATAGAATCCAGAGGTTGTTATCCGTACAAGATAACCTTCGACAACTTCAGGATCATTGTATCAGGATCCATCCTGATTGCACTGGGTTACCTGAACTTATTTTGGCAGTTTTGTCTCTGCAATGGTAATTCAGCCCAAAGTGTGAAATTCCCAAGCAGTTTCCTTTTATCACTCACGTGACTCTAATAAGCTCGTTAACCGGTCCTTCCCAACCAATTCAACGTACACGTCTTCCCTTCCTTTCACATGTTGAACCCAACTACCTTGCCTCGGTTCATCTACCGTCTTCCTACAAGTGCATTTTTGCAGTAGACCAATTTTCCATTGTGGTCAATCCAGGGGCCCAAGACCTCCAAGTTTTGTGCGTCATATGTGCCCGACTTTGTGTGTGATGCTTATCTCCGTTCGTTGTCCGCCTTCTCACCCACACTACACGAGTGACCTTTGTACTTTCTTTCCAGGCTGGAGATCACGCCACGCCTGCGTGAGGGTCTAGATCAAGCGTGAGTGCGATACTCTTGGTCCCTGTCTGATCTAATTTCATGGTCATATCTGTCCCTCAGTCTCATGTGCGCTTACCACTCTTCCCCTGATTGGTCGATTGTTCTCTTTATAAAAGAAGGATTTCACGCTATTCCGATGACTCGGTCCCGTATTTCTCGGCATACGTTCCTCGACAGACTCTTCCGACGATCTGAGGTGTACTCCCGGACCCTTGAGATTGCATTGCCCCACAAATTGAGGTATGTTGCTTGTAATTGCAATGATTGTTCTCTGAAGTACACGTAGTTCACCCACTCGCCTTATTCGATTTTGGTTTCAGGTTCATGTTCTACGAGTCACTCATTCACTGGACGGCGGTTCAGTTACAGTCTCTATGAGCATTGCTCAGACTAGGTGCAGAGTTTCGGGAACCATTGGTCAATCTCCGGAACAATCATTTAACCTAACCACACCCCTTTGAACGGGACATGTGATACGCATACATAAATAAGTAAAATCTCTTAATGGGTTTTGTTATTTGAGGTAGTTAGCAGCTGGAAGATGTATTACAGTGGTCAGTCCATGAAATTCTAAAACGTATTAGGAATTTAATCGGTTAGCCTGGTCTAGCACAGCCTGTTAGACTAACAAGCTGGGGTTGGTGAGGTCGTCCCCCATACCTTAGACGATTTGGCCAGATGCCATTGTTGGTACCGTATTTCTATGGGAAATCTTTTTCTGGGTTCATAGTTTTACTTGCTGGTATTGTGCCCTTCGGACCTTAAGTTATTTTATCACGGATGAGGTGACACGGTGGGGTAGCAACCAAGACCAGGATATTGGATAGAAAGACGAATGTCTGGACGAACTAAACCGGATAAAACGGATCACTGGACTGAATCGACCAGTGAACTAAACTAAGCTAAACTAAACACAGTGCTATCTAGTTACCAGATTTTGTGAATTTATGAATCAGTCGTTCGTATTTAAAGTACACATAGTTTGCATCCAAGATCTGTAGAAAAAATATTTGTTCATCTAAAATTCCTCCTTTATCTCCAGGATTATGAAGCAGAAAGAGAGCTTAAATGCAAATTTCAAAACTGCTTCGATCAAAGGAATAATTTTTCACAATGAATAACTGTGTATAATCTTGTTTCGTCAGAGCTACTTCCCCAGCCTCCACCCACTCATTCATGCAAACGAATTGCGCATACTTGATTAGCCAACTATGTATCTACTCTGTCTTTTTTCAGTCTAGCTCAAACTAACTGCAAACACATCATTCCAGAATGAAGCAGTTAACGGATACACTATGAAGATCATTTGTTCTGAGAACAAAGGTGAAGCGGAGGGTTCTTTTCAATAACTATTTAATGCTTCATCAGAAACAATAGTAACACTATTTTGTAAAGAATGAGAGTTTGATAATTGTAAAAGAAATGCTGTTCATTCTATCCCAAACGCCTTTGTGGAATAATCTAGTATCAAAAACCAACACCAGGCTATCCATAATTGGGCACCCCTTTCCCAGTAATTTAGAGAACAAAATTCGACGTTGCTTTTGTAAACTAGCTTTATTCAGGAACAAAACGTTGTCTTGCTAAGCGTAGTGTACTGCTTACGCTACTGACAGAGTATTTCAACTTGCATTGGGGACTCGGTGGATATGAACTGTTGTTGATTCCTAACAAGCCAGATCAAAACTTCTCTGTTCGGTTGTTCCGTAGTTTACAATGGTGGAATGATCCTCAGTACCACGTGTATACTGTGCAATAAATAATTGGAATCTCCTATCTACTAATGCAAGTGATGAATGACACCCTTTTAGGAATTTCTGCTATTTGAATACCTTCAATCCTTAGGAGGAAACTTCACAAGCTCAAAATATAAAAACAGTACTGGAGCCAAAAAGCTTGCGATTCGTTTTCTCTATGCATTCTTCACCTATAAGATGTAACGTGTTCGTCCATTTTCAAGTTCATAGTAAAGCTTTTCTCATTCAGGTTTGCCATTTAGTGATGACATGTTCGTCTGTAAAATGTTCTAGTGAAAAGCCTCGTGCAAGCCGTAATCGACACGGAAAAGTGTGTGCCTCAATTGACCAAACAAAACGAAAGCCTCGTCATGGACCAGAAATAATATATTAGGTTGCACCTAACACAGCAGTGTTTAGGTCACCTCCACTAGTGGAGCAGCTATTCATTTTTTCCGCGATCAAAGTTCCCGCTTTGACCGTATTGGCGGTAACCCAAGTACTTGTCTGGTCCATGATGTAGATGCACAATGATAACTGACCAACACTGCGATCGATCTGCTGCTTGCGTCCGTATTTCGGCTGCACTCACCATCCCCGCACTATACTTTGTCATAGCTAGAGTTAGGCTGAAGTACCATATATCTCAACGGAAAAAGCGTGGATGCATGGAATGATGATAAGCAACAACCCCTCAGGGCTCGACAAGCAATTGAAAGTTGTGGTACACAACTTGAGGTTTTATACAGAATAATATACTGACTGACTAACCAGTTCCTCTCGCAGACAAAGTCAGGGGGTGCATCTCAAGATGAACTTTCGAGTAAAGTCCGAGAACGCTTTGTTAGCCCTGCTATCCGAATAAAAATGGCGGCCTTTCGCTCCTGTAGTGGGAGATGGGGCAATAGTAGCCGGTCACACTCCACAATTGGATATGCGCTTTTGATGTAGGTCCATTTCCAGGTTCATAACTGGACTATCAGAGTGTGACTACAGCAGACCACTCCACGTCTCTATGATACTGCAGACCAGATACCACCAACACTACTCGTGAGTAGATGCTTGGTGGACAGGAATTACGGATAATAGGGAGAACTAAATTGTGGTGGAGTCGCATTGACCAAACAGAATGGTTTGAAAGAAACGTACAGGCGAGCACAATGTGTGGTAATACTTTATGGTGAAGACTGAATGCAGTTGGTGCAAACGGGTTTTTCAGCTGTACACCATTGGATTTTAGTTTTGTTCCAACAGTTTTCCAAAAAGACACGGTTTCAGTGGATAGTATTACGCCCCGGCAATAATGTTCCTGTTACTCGTAGAACGTGAGGTAATTTTTCCCGAAAACTGTGAGTAATTTATCAAGCCTTATGGAATGGGAATCGTTGGCAGAAATCACAAAATAAGAGTCCTCGAAATTTCCACTGACTTCACTGCTGTTGATTGGATGATTCCACGGCTATAAAGTAGGAAGCAACATGTGAGACAATCCAGTGAACTGTTCCACAGCAGGATAGTTTTTACGGGAGAATTTCTTCTCTGACGGACTGGAAAAGCGTGCTTGTTGAGTTCGAATAATTCTGCTTTCTTCACAGTAAATTTGGAAGCGCTGTGCCAACAGGGCTGACCACTTTTTACCACAGTCCATATCACCTGGCGTCTTGTGACCTCAGAAGCATCGGAACTAGTTTATTTGTAAAGTCCCCCCCCACGAGTAGTGTTTATACAACAGATGTTACCAATCCCTATATTCTTTACTAGAGTAGAGAGATCTTCCGGTCTTCAGCAAATTTTCTCATGAAGTGGAATCAAAATGTATGCTCAACGAACCCCGCTCTGATGTTCTCGTCGTCTAGAACCTGTCCTCGAATGAAAGCAACACATTTCTTCTGGCTTGACTACAATGCAACGTGAGTTAGCCGTTGAACTGTGAGATAGCATAGTATTCTCCAAATATATTCGCTTTGTTTTTAATTTTTTCTTTCCGGCAGAAGCATGGCCGATTATTAGGCAAAATGTAATGCTTCTTTTGAAGTGGCTTTTGTTTATCAATGACGAAAATTAGTTTCGATGAATTTTACCTTCATTGGTTTAGCAACAAGGCACAAACAATATCTGACTGGTTTCTGAACTTCAGACCTGTTTATCGTAGTGACAAAGGTCACACAAGCTCAATCCCCAAAGGATTGCAGTAGAAATTGGATCACTGATATCAAGTTCCAAAGGATTTTCTAGTTCATTATTATGTTATGACATACTAAGAAAAGTTCAAAAAAGAATTAATTAAGATGGAGAAGGTCGTTCTGTAATTTTTGACATCCGTAATTCAACCACGCGTTTCAAGGGACACTGGCTCTGAAGGGTATCAGTTTGTGACCAGCTTAGGGGCTGACTATTGTGATTAACTTCTTTTGAGGAGGCTTAAGTAAAACGAGCCTGACCACTGCAGTAATACGAGTTCATAAAATGAATCTGTGTAGATTCTGCAGCACTTTCGTTCTGCGATTTGGAACTAAGGTGGTTGCAAATAAACCTCGTGCATGTCGTTAAACTTAGCTCGAACACACCTTTGAGGGGGTCAGGCCACATTAAAAACCCTTTTATAAGAGTCGGATTCTCAAATATTTGATGGTGAGTGAAACCAAATGTGGACAACCATACACCTCGGCACGACTGGAGCTCACATGCGCGGACTCCACTCAGGCATTCGAGCCACGTGCCCTCTACAAGCAGAACTACGAGGCCACATCGAGGACGTCGGGAATTCGGAAAATGGATCACTCCAGTTACCATCTTTATCTTACTATTATATTTTATATTCATAAAGGTTGGAATGAATTTCATAAAAGAGCTACACAACTCAGTGCACGCCTTTAAATTTTGCTAGTGCACAGCAATATGTAGCAGGAGTTAGGAATCCAAACCCCCTCACATAAAGTAAAACATTCTTGATTGCATAGCGAACGCATGTGGGAATAATTCAATGTGTGCTACGACCCCGTCTAGACAATTAAAGATAAAATGGATGGTTAATTTACAGCTCCAGACAGGCGAAAAATTTAATTGAAACCAGTGTTTCTATAAACAAGAAGTGGAAAACTTGGGAAATGTGATATCGTTCACAACAGACAACATATGTGGTCGGCATTCTGCGTGTTCTTCTTCCTGACTCAAACACGAGAAGTTCATCTTGGTTAATAAGTTGAAACCAAACTGAAGGCGCTTTTCATTGTATGAACAATTCAGAAATGCGACTGGGTTTCACTTATTCATCTTTTGTGTTTTTCCACATATTTCTCTCTCCAGGCTTGCTCAACTAGCAAGGTAAGATTTTGTCGGTAAGTAACAGTCGGTCAGAAAAATAATGTACCGTCATTTGTTTCATCTCTAAAGCAAGTGAGTACTTGGTTATATTATATTTTTAAGACTCTTACTGACTACATTTTCAGCACCGAACACAAATCACATTACTGTGTAAGAGTTTGGCCGCACATTCCCGGGACTTACCTTGGGAGACTTTTGGGGAAATGTTTAGGTGAGAATCGGACTATCTATTCTACTTCTGAAGAAGGGAAATTATAGAGAGTATGTCACTCACTTATTTGTAGTTCAATGAATGAAAGAAGATTTAGAGGTTCATATCCGACACTGGTGGAAACAGACGTGAAAATGATGATTGACGCCTGTGTTCAAGCACTAGTCCGCGGAGTGTAGTAAGATTGATCGTAACGGAAGAAGTAGGATGTCAGTGCATTTCTGGAAGGGATTTTTCATTAACTCGAATGAGTGTCTGTTTGTGTTCGCGTGCAGACGATGGAATCGTAGCAATAATAAGGAATGTGCCGTGAATTGGATTACAGTTCCCCCGAAAGTCAATCCTAGACCTTATCCATGTTCTCAAGGTGAAAATTTCGTATATCAAAGCATCTTCACCTAGGTTATCAGTTCTTCTGTTATTGCCTGGTTTGTCGTGTACAACCAATATATGTAAGAGGGGCCAAAGCTCTTCTGTCCCTAACTTCTCTCTTCTCGAAGGGCTCAGTTATTCCGGAGGGTGAATTTTGTGGATCAAACAGTGCGCATGCCAGTTCTTCCAGAGAACAGAACCAAGAACTGGGTTTTTCATCAGTGTATGAGTTGATGAAAACCTTTGGAGAGTAACTTGATATAAATCTACTTGTATGAGATGTTGCATGAAATTGAGGATTTGTTTATGCAGAACATTCCACTTAGTTTATATGAGTTTCTAATCGTCCAGCTCGGCTCTGAAATCACTGACCTTTCACGGCAGTTTTAGGTGATCTCTGATGCAGTCCTGGATGGAAGAGGTTCGTCTTATGCTCACTTCACCAAATTTTATACACCTACCATTTTAACTCGCAGCCCCAGGGTTCCATGAACATATTCACATAAACAACTGCAATTCTTAGCATTATTTTGAAACGATTCAAATATGAGAAGACGTTGACCATAGTGTGAATCGAACCCACGCAAGGGCGCCACTCATGTTTTGGTAGCGAGTGTGCTCTTCAAGCTAACTTATGAGGTCAGTCCAAGGAATTCCGAGTGTTTTACACATGGATTCTACTGGAATGACCTTGTGGATTAGCTGGTAGAGCACACATGATCAGAATCGTGGATGATGTCCACGCATGGATTCGATCCCCACTTGGTCAACGAAGTTTCACATTTGGATCAGTTTAACCTGCGGCAACAAGTTGCAAATTGTGTATGTGAATACATTCGCGAGGCACAATTCCCATGAGCTCAAGGGTTGAGTAAACAAATTGAGCGCTACTATGAAGTGATTACAAGATAAATATCTATAAGGACCGAGAACTGTTGTGACTTGTCTGCGACTTTAACTCAGAGCTTGAGGATTATCAGTATATATACAGATTGTGAATATTTCGTTCCTCTACTGGTGCAGAGTCGTTTTCTGTTGTTTTCTGTTATTTATTTCTGAAAGCATTAGTGATCTAGAAACAGAACTTAATGATCTTGTTCATATGAGATCCCTCAAGCTCAGCAAATGATACCTCCGGGTTCTACAAAGAAACTTTGATACATCTTTTCTGATGGAACACATATGCCACAATGATGACTCGCTCAGTTTAACAATATGCTTGCCCAAGGAACAGGAAGAAAAATGGCAGTTTCCTTCACTCAGCGAGTATTGCTCAATCCGTCTCAATGAACCAGAGTTGCACTTGATAAAACAGTCTCTAAAAGCCGCAATAGCATTTAAAGCCATTATTCTGAAATAAGGGAAAACCTTTGGGCCACAGCTGCTGCGCACGAGAACGGAATTTGCATTTTCCAGTGACGTGGAGTTTCCAGATTGAAATGGCTGCTCATGGCTGCTGATGAGCGCAATAACCATGAGACTGGTCGTGTGGTTCCGAGAATTTCTGTCCACCCATCTGCAGGAGCTACTCAAATCAGAAATGCCAATTCGCGAACACAGTGTCGCCGTTGTTCAGGCTAGCTGCGTCCAACCCATATAAAACTACCAGCGAACCACCGTTATGATTCCTCAGTGAACTGTCCGAATAAGAGCCTCCAATAACATTCCTGGTGCAAAAATGAGGTTGTTGAGAAGAAACATATATACTTTGAAATCAAGAATTGTGCCAACGGGATTCCAACAATTACGAAACTTGGGAGCAGAAGTAAAACGGAGTATAACGATCATTTGTAAAAATGTGATCTTTCGCTATTTTTACTGCACACTTTTGACGCCTTTTCGTCAAAGTGTTTGCCGGAATGACCTTTGGTGTTTATGGGGTCTCAGAGTTGAACAGACAGGCTGTACAATATCCCCACCACTGACTTCTGTTCTGAGCCAAGTCCCTCAACGTCTCTAACAAATAACAGTCCTCGCCCCTCGGGCCCCAACCTGAGAGGAGGAAAGCACCAACCGAAGCCAATGCTGACGCTAGCTTTGTCATACCTCTACGCCAAATCACAGCGTGACAGTCACCTGGGACCATCGGAAGCCTTATATAGCAACCAACTCATGAGACAAGATGACGAACTTTGTTGTTTATCTCTCGAAGTTCCCACTTAACAAAAAAAAACGCTACGGCGAAACGAACAGTCAAAAACAGAAAGCAGCAGAGCATCGTCAGCCCGAAGTGTTCTGGTCCTGAAACCGTAAAGTTATACGCTACGGACCACTTAGTTATCCACTCCACACTGAGGGTGGAGCCGGATATCAAAGCGACTCCGCAAGTGTAGTGGGTTGGCGAAAGCTGCTCTAGCTCTGGCTGTTCGAGATTTCTTCATTCCAACATCACTGTAAAGATTTGTTGAATTTGGGCAGAGGAATTCAGCTCGCTCCATCGAGGATCTGCGTTAAACTGGTCCAGTCCAAGTCCTATGCTCCATATCTTAGATTCATCTTGTGTCGGTCAAAATATTTGCTTCTTTTTCATGCATTGTCAGTACCAAATTCCATCCTGGTTTTACCACTGGCATCCTCAACCGCGTAACCATGGCTGTTCAGTCATTCTGCGTCACGCAGCTATTTTTAATCTTGTCGATTGACCCCAGTTCCCATGAGTCCTACTGTTGTTCTTATCTGTTTCAGTTTATCGTTTGCGTACCCCCCCCGTCTGTCTCATCCGTGTGAACGACTGAACTTAGTCGTCTTCCGCTGATCTCGTTCTTTTTGATAACCTCGGTAATCCGTTTGTTCTCCATCCGTGCTTTTGTGTGTGTTCCCTCTAATCATTATCTCCCTTCTATTCGTTGATTAACCAAAAGGCATTGCGGTCTCGAAAGTTTCCTATCTATTGTTGCTTGGTTGTTTTGAGGCTTCCCTTGACTGCATTGATTCCGTGGTCGGTTCGTCCACAATTTGAGGTAAGTTATTGTTATTGTTTGACAAGCTGTCCTCTAGTACATGTAGTAAAGCGGGCCAGTGTTGTCTGTCTTGGAACATGGGGTTCGTTTATTTGTGAGTCACTCAATTACGGAACCAAAATCCTGTAAAACCACCTTTAGCTGTAATCAAACCTTCGAGAAACTCAAAGCTATCGATTAGTTTTAACTGGTCACCACAAAGGGTGTGTGCAAGCACAAGCTTCTGCTAATCTTGTGATCTCGCTAATTATACTTCACATTACGGGTAGAGTTTCGTTATGCTCTCTTCAATACCAGAATTGACTGGTGTGCGTCAAGAAGACGGAGAGATCCACCGTAAATCTGAGGTCTCACGGCTTAACGGGAGACGCCGCGATCAATTGGGCCAGTGGGAAGCAGAGCATTCGAGATAAGCTACCAATGCTGGTTATAACTATCAGGTGGGGTTACATCTAACATTTGATCCAGTCCATCTTGGAAGAAGGATAGTTATAATGGATCAAAAGGCTTGTCGCAATCTAACCACCGTTGCAGTGGGCGTTAACAGCTCTCACCAAAGCACATGGACAGCTCATTGGAAACTAAAGCGTGGCCTGAATCGAGGAGAGTGCTCTAGTAAGGGTGGCAGTCTTGGATGCTGCTTCTCTATTTGCAGCGTGTGGCCATGTGGTCAATCTGCGTGTACCACTGACTCGTAAAGAGAGAATGCCACGTAACTAACCAGCTGTTATAACTTCTTTAGTTTCTACTAACGAGGAACAGGTGGTGGTCAAGGCACAGGGCCGAAAACCGTTCTTCTTTTTCCGATTGACAGGTATCTAGCTCAAAAAGACCTTATAAGTGCGCATCGTCCGGTGACAGTCGTCCGACTCCAGCCTTCATATCTCCTGCCAAAATCCTGATCACAGCCCGAATTGCTTTGCCTGAGAGGTCGTGTTGCTTTCTGTAAGAGTTGTTTTTGATAGCATCTTGACTGCTATCGATGGGGTTTGTACGTCGGAACGACAATTAAGTTGTAATAATCAAGATGGAAACTGTAAGAACTTTCACGACTGTGGAAGTCGTATAGCATATAACCGACTGGCTCCAGCTTCCTAGTCTAAAAGAGGAGCTTCCGCTCTTTGATTATGAAGCACCTTAACAACACCCAGGCCGAAAACTGCAAACTCGTGATGCCCAGAAAGGCTTCGGTGAGCGACTATAGAAGATCCAGATGAAGCATCTATCGAATGATGGGACTGGAGTCTTGAATGCCAATATCCTGAGGATAGCACACGTCGATGACAAGGGACACAAAAGCATGAACTAAACCCGCTTGTATTCTAATACGAATCACTTTGAACATGGTTACTATAACTGAGGATGAAGGAGAACATACGTAGAACTTTCACTAGTGGCACTACAACTGGTGCCTTTGCCAAATATTCCCATGGAGTTGGATGAAGAAAATAACATGGGAAGAGAGTGAAGATGAAAAATAGGTTCCTGTGTACGGTGTGAAAGAGCACCCAAGCACGCACGTGAAAAGACAATTAATCGTTGTATAGGTGATATCATTCATATCTGGTTGCGTTGTGGGCTGTTGTACTACTCCGTCTCCGGTTCAGACCAGGCTTTTTTGTTCTAGGATACGAGACAGCAGAATTGGTCAAGATAAGGTGGTAACCAATAGTATGGTTCATTCACTTATTTTGGGAACTCTTTTCGGGTGAGTGGAACACGACAAGAAGCTTTGGCCTTATTTGGTGGCAGGCCGCAATAGAGCCACTCGTCAGCAGATTTTTACAGTCTTCCAATTGCCTGTTTTTATGTGCAAGGTAATACGATCATTGTCTTTAGACTTGGTCGTTCAAATGATAACGGCAAATTTGAAGTCTTACGTTCAGAATGCCGGGAGTAATATTCAGGGTACCGTCACACCAGCAATAGAATTTGAGGCTGAAAATAATTTCAGTTTGGAAATATGCCTCATGGGAAAACGGATGCAAGCCGCGTCCTACGTAATGAGCAAGGAGTGACATGATGGATTAGATCGAATGGGTAAACGGTAGTCTTGTGAGGTGTAAATGGATGTAGACCAGGTAGGCAAATCTGCTCCGCAGTTTCGTAAGACCGTGTGAGTATGCCCATGATCGTTGACTGTCCATAGGAAAGTATGCTATATGATAGATGCAAATGTCAACTGCTAGAAGATTAGGCAAAATCTATTACTTGCCTACTTTCACCGCACCCAAACGCGACAGGAATTAATAAATTATTTTGAAAACCTTTTTAGAGAGAGAGTGATTGAGAAGGTGTGTGCATGTGTGTTAGTTTGCGAAAAATTTCGAATCTCCAGGTCAGTTATTCATCCATATTCATAAAATGTATTTTTCCTGATAAATTACCCTTCTCCTTAATTATTGTTCAAATATATGCATATATGCATGTGTGGAGTGGAATAGTGAACTATTTTATTTCAACTTACAAAAAGCAAGTCTCCTTGTAGTCCTCTTCCTGGATTCAATTTTGGAACACTCATTTGTACTTTTGAAGCCTTATCCTTTTCATATAATCCATCTTGAGTTCTTGAAATGGTCATAACTCGTCGTCGACAGAAAGATTGCTTCTTTTTGGGGCAGGTGTTATATAGTCATTTTGCAAAGTTTGTCGCTTATGTCAAGTGAAGCTTAACTCCTCCCTCTATGACTATTCTAGAAACACTGTATTTTATGAAAAAGAAGAAAAACCAGACTACATATTGGAGTTGGATTCAATGTAAAACACCAAGTCTGAATTTGTGCTCGTTACTATCTTAGGTATTCTGGCTTAGATAATGAGAGTCTATGTTAAGGTGATATCTTCAAATAGGCAAGAGTGTGACTTTTCAAATAATTGTCCGAATTTCCCGTTGAGGAAATGACGAGGGTGACTGACAGGAGGTTCATTGTGCAACTGTCCATTTTCAATGCTTCGTTGTTTGACCAAATACAACATCCACTGAATAAACATATCAGAAGACAAACACTCCGAGGGGAATTCCTTTCTTACACTTTCATCAGTCGTGTACATATAAAATCCAACCAGAACAATAAATACAAACTGCAAAAGGAAAAAACTGAAACCTGTAGGTTATCACACACCTGTTCTATCCCGTATACCAAAGACATATGTGACCAGTGTTCCGTTACGCCCCATATTAACCACGATAACTGGCCCTACCACAAATTAACTCAGTCGTTGGTCAAAGTTTTTCAACGAGTAATTAAACGTTACTTTATTCACACCTTATATGACCCGTATCAACTTTATGGTCTTTTGTCCAAAAGTATTCTGCTTGAGAATGTAATGTGCTCTATTAATGCTAGTTCATAACTCACCGTATTCTACTTGGTTTGGTTGCTGACAAAACTTTTATTTTGCTGTTTATTGCCTCTTGATGACTGGCATATCTGCAAACCTAGTTGCTTGTTTCTGTTTTCGGGAAAAGTTGGAAAGCAAAAGGTCTACAGAATGTGCCAGCTGGTACACACCATCCACTTGCAATCATGAGGAAAAGAGAACATTGATTAGAAACTAAGGGGTATTTTCATGTAGGTGAGTACGCCATACTTTTCAAATTGATTTCACTTCATGAAGCTTGAGATTCACCAGTTTCGTAGGGAGGTAACTAGTTATTCCATGTTCAAAACCGTTCATCGGTCAAGCTTTCGAAGTAAAACTTGGGGAAAAAATCATCTCCATTCTTCAGCTTTTATGATACATTCAGATTGACGCAGATGAATGCAAAAGTGAAAATTCAAACTTCGAACTTCCAATGGTTTTGTTGCTCTAACGAAATATAATCCATACTAACTAGTTCTGACTATGTTAGCATTTATTCTTCTGTGATAGAAAAAGGCTACTGTTTTTACCTTTGGTCTCAATGATGACAGATGCATGAAAGTTATCCCATTTTGAAAGACCGTTTCAGACTATTTTACAGTTGTAACTAGAACAACGCAATTTCAACTGTCGCCAAATCACCACAAAACTCACATCAACATATAACATAATATTTGGAACCTACAATCCTTGGTAATATGCATTGCGATACAATTTGGAAAAATACTTACGCTGTAGAGAGAATAATTCATCAGTCGAATTTCAACAACACAGATTATTCTATCCATCTAATTTTGTGCTACTCAAATGTAGCTGGTGAATAGATCACAGACACATCAAAAAAGGTACTAGTCTTGGTGCTTTCAGAATAAAACTTAAAGTCATGGATATAGATTTGCACAATACAGATCCATTTTTCAGTCTTAAGCAGAAAACCAAAGACTCGAGTTCATACCTACAATCAGTATTCGATAACCGGTTCAATTGCTCAATTGAATGCTCTGCTGAAAATCACTGAGCCTGATGCGAAACAATTCAGTATCTCGAAAAACGTGAATAAAGATTTTAGATGACGGAGTGTGGTAGCTTTGGTGTCAGTGTTTTGGTATTGGTGATAGAATAAGTACTAGTGCAAGTAGTAGTATCAGTGATGGTAATAATATTAGTAATGTAATTATACCAGTCTTAACCCAGAGCATTCGGATCCTGATGAAAGAATGAAGAAGTGATTGGAAGATCGGGAAACATCCTCCCCAACCCAGTTATATGAACAAATTGGGCAGGAAAATATCGCTGCATCTTCCCGAAGCAACCACTGATTAACAGATAATTTATTGAGTAATTGGTTTTTAGAAGAGAGACACGAATAATTTGTTGAATGAATCTAAACTAGTTCGACTCGCCTACCACCCTTCCAAAACCCGGTAGTTTGGTGAATATTTTTGCTTATTCCAAAGGCCAAATGGATATCAGCTGAACTTCATGTGATGATACATTGTATGCATGCAGCTGTTCTTTGATGACTGCTTCAAATACGGTAGGTAAAATATGGAAAAATGGCTAATAATACATTTGACAACATACATAATCCTGTTGATTTATTTTATCGAAATACAGGTTATGAAAACAAAAATTTGTCCCTATCGTAAGTTTCACAAGTATAGTAAAAGCTGTCTGGTTGTATCCTAAACCGGTGGCTATAATGTATCCAAGTAATAATCTATAACATTTGCAGATATGTCACACTCGTGCGCGTTCATAAAATTCCGAGCTATCACAAATAACGTAGTGGATTATCACAGAAAGTATCCATGCAGCTGGTACACGCCATCAACTTGCAATCATGAGGAAAAGACATTATTGATTAGAAACTAAGGGGTATTTTCATGCAGGTGATTATGACAAACTGTTCAAATTGATTTCACTTCATGAAGCTTGAGATTCACCAGTTTCGTAGAGAGGTAACTAGTTATTCCATGTTCAAAACCGTTCATCGGTCACGCTTTCGAAGTAAAACGTGAGGAAAAAATCATCTCCATTCTTCAGCTTTTGTGATACTTTCAGATTGACGCAGATAAACGCAAATGTGAAAATCCAAACTTCGAACTTCCAGTGGCTTTTTTGCTTTAACGAAATATAATCCATACTAACTGTTTCTGACTATATTGGCATTTATTCATCTGTGATAGAAAAAAACGATGTTTTTACCCTTGGTCTCAATGCTGACAGATGCATGAGAGTTATCCCATTTTGAAAGACCGTTTCAGACTATTTTACAGTTGTAACAAAGACAACGCAATTTCAACTGTCGCCAAATCACCACAAAACTCACATCAACATGACCAAGTTACATAATATTTGGAGCCTTCAATCCTTGGTAATATGCATTGCGATACAATTTGGAAAAATACTTACGCTGTGGAGGGAATAATTCAACAGTCGAATTTCAACAACACCGGTTATTCTGTCCATCTAATTTTGTGCTACTCAAATGTAGCTGGTGAAAAGATCACAGACATGTCAAAAAAGTTATTAGTCTTGGTGCTTTCAGAATAAAACTTAAAGTCATGGATATAGATTTGCACAATACAGATCCGTTTTCAGTCTTAAGCAGAAAACCAAAGACTCAAGGTCAAGCCTACAATCAGTATTCGATTGCTCGATTGACTGCTCTGCTGGAAATCACTAAGCCTGGTGTGAAACAATTCAGTATCTCGAAAAACGCGAATAAATATTTTAGATGACGGAGTGTGGTAGCTTTGGTGTCAGTGTTTTGGTATTGGTGATAGAATAAGTACTAGTGCAAATAGTAGTTTCAGTGGTAGTAATAAAATTAATAATATAATTATACCAATTTTAACTGCCGCTGCATCTTCCCGAAGCAACCACTGACTAACAGATAATGTATTGAGTAATTGGTTTTTAGAAGAAAGACACAAGTAATTTGTTGAATGAATCTAAACTAGTTCGACTCGCCTACCACCCTTCCAAAACCCGGTAGTTTGGTGACTATTTTTGCTTATTCCAAAGACCAAATGGCTTTCATTTAAACTCCAGATGATGATGTATCTTATGCATGCAGCTGTTCTTTGATCACTGCTTCGAATACCGTAGTTAAAATGTGGAAAAATGGCTAATAATACATTTGACAACACACATAATCCTGCTGATTTATTGTATCAAAATACAGGTTAAGAAAACAAAAATTTGTCCCTGTCGTAAGTTTCACAAGTATAGTAAAAGCTGTCTGAGTGTATCCTAAACCGATAGCTATTTTTTTGCAAGTAGTAGTCAATAACGTTTGCTGATATGTCACACTCGTGCGCGTTCATAAAGTTCGAGCTATCCCAAATAACACAGTGGATTATCACAGAAGGTATCCATGCATATATTCTAACAACCAGTAGATTCAATTACAAATATCAGACAACATGTAACTCAATCTGTTATTTTAATACATTACAATCAACTTACAGTGTTTTCGAATTCGAATCTACGGAAATGAAGGTTTAGGATTTGACTGGTTGTGGTTGTGAAATCTCATTCACCATGTGTCCGGTCACCAAACCGAAGCAGCCACGAGGAAGTCTATAGTTTATTTGATCTCAATCCGAAGTGGTGCTCAGTGGTTTGATTCATGTGACAGAAAATGATTTCTACAGCTTTTATGCTTGAGTATTTACATACCTGTGTCTCCATGGACAGAACAGGAAACCTTAGTCGATATAGCTATGTGCACATGTGTTTGTAATGAGAGACTTGAAAGATGGGTAAAGACCAAGGGTGCATCGTAAAACTGGATCAATAATATGCGTGATACAAAACGTTGGGGCAAACATAAAAGCATCGATTGCGATTGTAAAACAGAAATAATGCCTAATCCAATGTCAAAACATTCAGACAATTTTGAACCTTAAAGACAAAATCCACATTAGAAGCTTTGCGAGAAGTTACGCAGTGGTATTCGGGGATCGCAAACAAATCATCGAACCTGCTTTTCAGTCAAACTTTAGTTTCTCAGTTCACACTCTGAAGAATAAAACCATCATCGTCAATGTGAACAATTATAACGAAGAAGCTGGTCGAAGCTAAACTTCACTAGTGTTGGTCAGGATATTATTTACGGATAACGATCAACTTTCTAATCATTCTGAGATTCAAAGTTTTCCCAATCTTGGTCCATCCCAACCATAAGCTAATGAAAGAAGAAAATTCCCGAGCTTTATACAGCTCCTTGTGCCTATACTCCTTTCTTGACTTACATCGAATTTGCATTGACATTTGGCCGAAGCATGATAATTGAGCATCATTCCATTTGCTGAAGAATCATCCTTCTTTCACTGCAACCATTTATTACTAAAAAAAGAATACTCATACATGTAATTTGTACGAAAAAAAAACAAGTCCGTACACGGGTGCGTTCTTTTGTATGTATGGTCGATTCGAAAGAAGGTTTACTTATCATCACGTGAGTGAACACGAATACCAGGTATCGATCGGGTAATAAATCGTGGTTCACTTCCACCAGTCCACCTCGTTTCATGCGATTTAGGAAGCCTTACTGATTGCTTGAAGTGACTGGAAAATGCTACTTCGGGGAGATCATTGTGAGCAATTTATGTAGACAGGTATTCCGGTACATCCGTTAGTCTCGGTGATTTTCCCGAGTTTATATTAAGTTAGACTTTTAGGAAGTTTTATCATACGTATACTAACATCCCTCATTCTTGGTGAGTAATAATGTGGTGGGCCTTATTTCATTCTACACTCTGATGAGAATACTGTCCGCGGTCCACTGGTGTACAAAGACTCATACAGGAAATGTGGTGATACTGTTCGGCAGTACACACAGGCCAAACTTCGAGTGTAACAAGGAGACCGAAGGTTGACTATTTCGCTTCGGGATCAAAATTTGTTGCTTGATTATTTTTAAGGGTTACCTTAGGGGCTCATTTAAGTGAATCAAACCCTGAAAGATTTCGGACTTCGTTGCCAATGGCATAAAACGTCTCGATGGTGCAAAGTTTTGGGTGAGTGAGCCTAACGAGTAGTCACTCCGAATTACAAGCCTGACCAGGTATTCCTCCGTTGATTGTATTACTGATCGCCAGGAGATCAAGCAGATTAGGTTATGCACGTAAAAAAATGTCTTCTTTATACTTTTCATAAGACTCGATGCCCCAACAAAGCGCAACCGGATGAAGCTGTAAGACGATGTGGTCAAATACTCCATTGGGTCCATGGGCAGAAGGTGTGAAAATGTGGCTTCAAGGATTTTTATTTGCTATGCGGAATTTTTGACTTCAGTGCATAGGAGATGGGCATGCACAGCATAGCCCATATATATGAGTTAAAGATAGCGACATCATGTTCATCAAAAATGGCATAAAACTTAAAATGCCTCTATGACGAATCTGTGTCATACTTGCATCGCTGTTTGACGCTCCCAAAAGGCACGACGTTAGTGGACGTGAAAGGTTGACCCGACATTTTCGGTATTAGCATCGTCTTGTTGTTCCAGCATTTCTCGCTACAAAAGGGAAACTGTTTGTCTTATGATAGAAAGATCCATACCTAGCATTTTACCACCACGGTAATCAGCTCCAACCAAAAACCGACAACGATTCACGTGCATGAAGTCAATCATTGAATAAGGTGTCCTAAACTTTCAGCAAAGTGAAAATCCTCTCCGGTGTTTGATTGTGACAAGAAATCGTTTTTTCATGATAAACCACAGGTCACTAGTTATATCATGACCCTAGAAACAAACATACTACTCATGTCCAGAACATTATATTCCAAACAGAAGATACTTCTTTACACTCACCTATTCAACTATGGTAGCACATTATACGTTCCGCTCTGCCAACTCGTACACAATGTCGGAGTGCAAATCTACGAAGAAAGTGCTGTCTTTTTGTATTGAAACTGCTTGAAATAACTATCGAAATCCTTCGCAGAGGAATTCTTGGTGAGTACAATTGCAACAGTTCGATTTCCTTCAGATGCACCAAAGTGCCATGCTGACTTGAGAAAGATTGCTAGCTATTAATGTTGTAATACACCTCATTCAGAGCATAGCGGAAACATTTGCCAGAGATTCAAATAGCGGAATTTTTCTCAGCCGTTACAAAGTGTACTCACATTTGATGTTTTAAAATTACCTTCTACGAGACGGCTAGCTTGTTGGATGTATGAAGAATCATAAGGCGGCTCACAGCAAAGCAAGTTGTGTATGAAATTGCTACTTAAAGTTAGCCTCAGTTACTCACATATTCCACTTGTTTGATTGAGTAAAGAATTTACTTTGTAAACACCAGGAGACTGCGTATCACACACATACACACACACTGTTTATTGACTGTCCAGTGATATTTTATACATGAAACTTCATGCAACTTTGTGTGCGTCTATACAAAACCGAAGTGCTGGCATTTCGAACCACACGATGTTCTTCAATATTGTAGATCTACTGGTTTCCAACATTGATGAAACTAACTTCTGTTAGGTTCGTTCCAGCTGCATGACAAAATCTGTCAAAAAGGAAGACATATTTGTGAGAGTGAAAGGTTTCTAAATTCCTTGTTCTACCAGTTACGCTTATCGTCCTCATGAACCGTAGGTTAGTGTCCATATGCATTCGAGTCAAGCCTGCCCATTGCAAAACACATTTCAATTCGACGGCCATAACTGTTATCCACGAAGAGTGAAGTGCTGATATTCACACGACATCACTTTTTACGTGATGTAATCTGAAATGGACTCTGGAACGCACACCATTGTTCTTCTTTGGTTATTGATTCCACGATTGAACACCTCACCATTTCAGTGGATAGGTTCACAAAATTAGAAATTTCGGATGTTCCACTCGCCCACGAGACATTCCACAGAATATGACCATGTGCACTATGATACGTGATCTGAACTGGCTTCAAAATCTGGTCGCATAAGCACTGTACGAGGAAAATCAGCCAGATGGGGAATGGTGATTTTATCATCAAGAGATACGTTGATTGGATAGATTTGTCATTCATATAAATATTGCATACTAGACAAACTGCATTCTGGGGGGAGAGAAACCCCACACGGATGATTTCTCAAAGCTTCAGTAGGTGAAACTGACATTCAAGTGTTCTTGTCTTATGAATAACGAATATATACAACTAATTGCCCACAGATAAATGAAACAACCCACTTTGAAATGCTGTCTTCGGTTACAACCAGATTTGCATTAGAATGCTCCCATTGTGAGGAAAACGTATCTATCACCAACTACATAAGATTCACAGCGAATTATTAACAGGCATCAACCGCACATCACCATCCTCAATAGTATTTCAAACAGCAAGCAAAATCTCGAGTTCTTTATTCAAACGACTTTACCTACTTTGATTTACCGATCCTTGACATATTCATAGGTAAATAAATTTTACGGTAAATTCTTCCAAATTTGTCGGACCGCTTCGTTAGTCGGGGTTCGTTATCTGTTGATGATTCAACATCCAGTGGATCGAGCATTTGTGTTTCGAATTCTTTATTTACCACGAAAACAGAAGAATAGTGACGTTCCCCAGGGAAAACTTTAAATCACGGAGAAACTTAACTGTCCGTTGAAAGGGCTGTTGGATAATAGTCAATCCCAAGAGTAAAATGCTCCGAGTGCCTTTTTTGTTTAACCCAAAAAACCCAACTATGCACTGTGTTGTCTCACAATATGCGCCATACTCAAATGCAAGTAAATTTTCCGGGACATCAGTCATACAATACTGCGACAGTGACATTGCTTTTCGAAACCACATCAGGAAAACCTGTTTTAGTATTTACTTGTGCATTGTTATGTGCTTATTCCCTCGGCAGTAGGCCGCGAATTTACCGTTCACCATTGTAGATGAGCTACCGTGCGACTGACAATATCCACTTTTGAAATCAAATTTCTGCATGGCCTCTGCTTCAGTCCTCCACCTTCCAACCCCTTCAATTGGTCCTCATTGCTGCCAGGCTTGATGTTCATATAAAATGGCATAACTCCCACGGTGTACATTGTGCTCAGCTGGCAGCAACTAGACACATTTAACCAAGACTAGGTGTTCGTCCACATTGTTTCCTTTGTATCATTGAGACTAGGGTGACTCAGTATGACTCTCGCATTAAAACCACTTGTATTTCAATGATAAAATCAAGTGTGTGAGCACGTCAATTTGTGTCAAACAACAAAAATGATGTATTATATTGGCGAATACAACCACCCATTGATGACGCATACAAACACCCCTTTCACTACAGAAAAATCGTTTCAGAGAAGGTTACTCCCTGGAAAAACACTTATGTTGTTAAGTGCTTTTGATGTTGTGAACTTTATAACATGAAATCCAACCACAATCACTACTAACAGCTGGTCCTGCAAAACTCCCTCAGCTCAGAAGAAACAATCCATCGACTATGTTTACTGTCTTCAATATTCAATTCGTTTTCCTTCTGTTTAAGGTTAAATACAATTTAGTCGGAAGTGGCCCTGGCTAGGCACTTTTCAAGGCCAACATCCTGACACCTGAAGAGAGAATAAATAAAGAATTTTACTGGCGGCCACTCTCCATCTCTTCTAATGCAATTCCTTTCATGGGTCACCGATTGTAAGTCCCCATATTATCACCTAAATGAAAGTGCATCAGAAAGAAAAAATGTTCAGAATGTTTGAAGACCTTAGGCACTGAATGGCGAACGGTAGCAGACCAACCAGGATAAAAATACCTTGATCCTCATTAGGAATGCCTTCAAAATGCATACCATGGTAATTCGTTTGTTTTAATTCCGCGTAAAGAACTCATCATAGTCTACACTTCGAATTCGCCCTAGTGATAGAGTGGAATTGTACAAGAATTCTTTGCCATGAACCTTAGCTGGCAAGCCTTTCCACTGGTATGCAACCTATGTTGGCATTAAGTGTCACAGTTTGGTGACATCTGATTCGGCACAAATCCAGTTGTGGGAGAAGACACAGGAACCATGGATACTTTTGCGCCAACAGAAAGATGTCATTCTTCGTATTTCTTTGATCCAGGGCAATTACTTCGAGGACATTGTTTATTAGGGTTGTGGCTTCGTGGAAGGCGGGATGAAGATCGCACTGCGTCATAAGTGTATTTCTCTGTGTCTTCATGAAAGTGTTCATAGGATAATCTTTGAAGATTAGGAAAGAGGCGGAGTCGTTTGAGCTTTACATTTTCTGACGTTATTTACCATCGCCAATCCATCTCATTGCCCATTCACAATCAAATATCGTCTTATTGTAATGCAGCTACCGGGAACTCTTTTGTTTTATCAAGGAATCAGTAAGCAATTTGAAAACACGTACGGACGAATGTGCATTCAAGATGATTGTACAGAAAGAGCGAGCAAAAGCTTTTGTCAGGCAAACGAAAGCGCTCAATCAATATCAGTCTCGCAAGGAGCAGGCCACACGTGATTGGAAGATCAGAGCACAGCAGTGTGTTGCACGAATAGATATCGAATGTGTGACTGCAAGACAAACGGAGAAAAAGCATGCACGCATCAATGTAAAATCATGCATGTTTGCCCCATACAACCACATGTGGCTGATATCACTAAAACAACATCTGATTCAGTGACTGCCAGACAAATGCTACATGTTATAATTTATAAACACACCCAAAAATCGCTGATGCTACAGTGCGATCATCAATCTCCTTCCTATGAACTCTTACGTCAAATATAACAGTCACTTCAATATTATGTGACTTCTGCCCAAAAATCTGGTCATTCAACCAAAACATTTCACTCAGATAATGATTTAATTAACGTGAATGCTTTTCAACATCGTTTCACCATTAGAAAATAAACAGAGTTGATACGCGATTGCCAGTGGTCCAGCAGTATTATCTGCCTTTCGTGATGATTCTAAGGCTTTGTGCTTCAATTTCTAACAGCATGTTATAGCGGTTAGCTTCTTGATGCATTCAACTTGAAATCTTCAGATTTTGATGTGAAAATCAGTTAAATTTTGAGTGGTCTACCACTGTGCTTACGACAAATTTACAACTAGGTTTTGTCTGATATAAATCATTTGTTCTAATCCATGATGCAAATCCGACTTGATTAATAACAATGCGTTCCTGGTCATTTGTGAAATAATGAATGTATGACTGTTGTAGTATGCTGAATGCAGTGCTCTCCCACAAGGGTCTGTAAGTGTACGATTTACAATGCATATAAAGGAATTCAGTGAGCTGGAGCTCAGTAAGCAGTCACTATCACTTACATTCGAGATATGAATGACGATCTGCCTGATGGCTAGACTGGTACGGTTTCCCGAGGCAGTCAACATATCTCAAGAAAATCCTATATTGACTAGACAGAAAAAAACTCTTTCCTAACTTTTCTACTTCGCAGACACGTGAGTGAAATTTCCCCTTCGCATGATCTTTTCAGGTGAGTGGAAATCACTATTTCTATTCAGAAATTCAGGATAGTTTCAGGCTTGATGGAACAACGGGAATGATTGTGTCGAAACATACGGCAAGCATTTCAGTTCTTCTATGGTGCGAAATGCCCCTCACTACTAGGTTCGTTCAACACCAAGCTGTGCTATTTCCTGGTGAGCACAGCATCACGGTATTATTTTTATATTGAGGTAGTGGTACTTTCCCCTGTCATTTTCTAAGCAGAAACTTCGTTAACTTAAGCCTAACTCGTCATTCCTTGCCCTCAATTGGGATAAAGATCACACAAAAATTGTTTCTCTTTACAACCCGAATATTTGCCAGTCAGTTTTATTGCATGTAGTTTGGTTCGCGGCTTGCCTGTTCACATTATCCGGCGGTGGTCAAAATTCATCTCCTGATCCTGGGATGGAGACCTGCATCCTCTGCCGGTCCTTACTCCCTCGGTGACCTCTAACTGGTACCAACGTTCCTACTGAAAAATATACCACGTTGAAGAACGTGAAGTTGTTCGGCTCCGAACCCTCTGCCTTAATTCGATTAGCCTCTCTTTTTGCCATTGCTATTAAAAGAGCAGATCCACACGGATATTGCTATTATTTTTAACCAGCCTTTCTAATCCCTAAAATTCGCAGCGAAAACAGTCTCATTTTAAGTAGAATTTCGTCAGCTCTGAACCTACTAGTCACTTCCGTATTTCACAAAGCAGCATGAATAAAACTGGTACCCGATCAGACCGCGTGATATTTTTCTATACTGCTGCAACCTTGATATCTGAATGATGATTAAACGGCCCCCACTTCGAATCAAGGGCTTTAGGGGGGGGGAGGGAGGTTGGGGGTTGTAGTAATGAATCTGGCCTTTGCAGAACAAACGGCAGGCCCTCATTGACAGCCTTAAATCTAGTGTCCCTAAATTCCAGAAAAGCATATCATTTACATGGTGGATCAGAAGGAAAGAAAATATGATTATTTTATTTCAAAGACGTCTGTTGGAGTCTTTTTATATCAACCCAGATGGAACTACACAATGCCGTTTATTTTCTCAATAAAAACTAAAACACCGATTCTACAATTCCAGCCCATTGTTATCGGATATCATTTTGCTTTCATACAAAAAGTGTAATTTCTATTAGTGAAAATTTCTCCTGGAATTCTATGAGGCTTCCGGGAGATTACTTTTCAGATCGGTTTTGGTCGTAGCCTTGCTTCATAACTGAGCACCGTTAGTCAATTGTACGGTTTCTGTCAAAACCTAATTTACTCCTATGTTTTCAGAAGAAAGAAGCAATAACGAGAACAAATAAACTTCCCAATAATTTTAATGGCTACAAATTGTAAAAATGGTAGTTCGTTACAACATTATCAGTCTGATCTCCACTGCCCCAAGGACTCTATTGGAACATTTCACAGAAAACAGTTAAAAATACCCTTTCTGACTGAGCCATCATTTATGATCAAATTCTTGGTCACACACAGTGTGTATTGATTTTTTTATTTCGTTGTCTTGGCCGTATTGTGCCCGAGACTAGCGCGCATGTCTAACCTGAACAGTCTCTCATACCCGGTTTGCTGCTAAAAGTTGAAATAGGACAGGACAGCAAGCTTTCCAACCAAATATTCGTACAACCACGCGAAAGCACAGTGTTGTGTGCACGGGAATCTGGCTAACCATTCACCAAATCGGGCAAGATGAGTAAATGCCAGTAAAAACTAGGCAGCATTCAATGAGATTGCGAATGACCAGTCCGTCTATTTGAGTGAAATTTGAGTAAATGTAGCGCAGCAGCACAATTAATGAACTTTTCTTCCTAAGACTTGTTTCTAGAAATTATGCAATGAATTTTCCTTTTCTGTTATTTTGCGCAAGGCATGAGTCTCATTCAGATATTTGCTGACCTAGGAATGTTGCACCTCCGAATGACGTGACTACAAAAGCATTTCATTTCTTGTTATGCTGGAGTAATCCCTTTGCACGGTCGAAACTTGACTGTGGTCGCATATATTTCCAATTCACCTTATTTGATTTGACGCCTACGCATTACTTTTGTTCGAGGAGCATACTCTGTACCCAAGACGGTCTGATGTCCTGAATAATCGGTAATTTGACCCTGAGACTGTGGATGCGGAAACACATGGGATCCTCCTTATCCCAAAGGTGGTAAAGATTCGACATTGCTCGGAACGTGGTTTGCACGAAAAAAGTTGGATGAGGTTTATTCAGGCATCCCCCCATCTGCAATGGTCAACCTAGTAGTAAGGTAGCCGAATCACGTCACGTGTTTTACAAAGATTGATGTACTTCTGAGAAGCTTATCTCACCTTTTTCGGTGTTAGACGGATTAAAAATATGTACAGAACTTTGCTGTGTCAGAAGCACTACCGAGGCAGCAAATTTCGATGTGATATCTGGCATCAACGTTTTGTCTGCTTTTATGGAATTTTGGAAACTTCTTCCGCCACTGGTTCATTGCGGCCAGGTTTGAGCGTTCAATCTATATTATTCTACCCCACAGGACTTGCGCTTGGGTTATCATATCAAGCAGACACAATCTGCTCTTATCCATCCGCACAACTGGTATATCGGTCTACCTAGCTATTAGCATAGGGCTAGCATCATATGCAGGCAAAATTAGTCCATGTGTAACAGCCCAAATTATTCACCATCGGCAAACGGGCAACTCTTCAAATAATTCTATGGACCTGTTGTTGAAATTCAAATAATATCGTACCCACGGAAGTATTATATCCCATGGATGAAATGTTGTAACCTGACACAAAATACTTGTCACATGCACTTAGCGCTCACTGCCTTATACATAAAAGAACATCCTTGGTTATCATCCGTCCCTATGCAGAACGTGGTATGATATATAAACTGATTTGCCATTTCGTTGTCGGAGTCAACCCACAAATATGTCGGAATATGATCCACAAATGAAAACTGAGGATAATCATCGAATCCAAAATCATAGCAAGAGGTTAGATGTGGATTTTCCATCTGGATGGTAATTTATTGACTTGTATTTGGATTTACTTAATGGTTCTGTGCAAAACCTATCACACTAAAACGTGGGAAATATGTTCCCTCAAATTTTTCTTCCTAACAATGAAACGTGGAAACGTCCTATCTGGAGACCTAATTCTCCTATCATCACGCACACAAAATCCACCAATCATAATGGGTGCTCATAAGATTTTGATTTCAAGGTCATACATTATCATAAACCAACAGAATGCTTCCCTCCATTCTAAAATAAAACAGTGAAGTTGCCACGCAAGCTGTGTTATCAAAGTATGTCTGTGTTGTTCTGGCCATTCTGCTAAACACGAGCATAGTCGTCACTTCAGCAAAATAGAACTGCTCCGAGCAGATGCGAAACTTACTTACCAGTGATTGAAACTAAATACGACGAGTTTCACCTTCACAGATTTCATATTCGTTCATATTCGAGAGTTCATTAAATTTGTTCTCCTAATCCCCGGGCAAATTTATCCTGGAACCAATGGTTGAGCATATTTTACTTACCAGAATACATTACTGACATAGAGTGAGTGATATGAAGTCATGCAAAATCTCTCGTATTCCCTACTCCCGATTTAATATTTAAAAATTGGAAACGATACAAAAAAAACCGAGAAGAAAAGCTTTTAAATTCCAATTTTGACACCACCTGGGTGTTGGTTTGCTAAGATCAACCAATACATTTCGGCACAGTTTGAAGTCGTGTTTGTGCACAACTATGAGAAAAACAACCAATTGCATCAGTTTGGTTGGTACAGTACGGTGTATCTATCTTACCTATATATTGTCATTGCCTAGCTCATGCCGCACAATGTATATTTGTTGTACATCAGGTGTGTAGGAGGAATACACGTGTCGTACTGCAGCACGTATGCAGACAGAAGTCAGGCTGGTTCGATGGTGATTCGATGGATAGAAATATAGGGATATGTCATCATTTTGAACTTGAGGGGCATGAAAGTAGCAGTTTTAGTTTGCACAGCCTTTCACATCAGATTTAGGGAACCGAAGCCCCAAAAGTGACTGATTTTATTGATCCACGTGTGTCACAAAGTGAAATTATTGTTCTACCATTTCTCTTACACAGATATATGCTACCAAGGCAAAGGAAAGCTTACAAAACCAACGACTGAAGGAAATAGCAGGAAAGTTGTCATCTCCCAATGACATTTTATTGTTTGAGAAATAAGGTATATTTAGCAAAAGCATACTTGATCTTGCGCACGTGACTTGTGATAATCCTTTTTATTTCTTCTATTAAATATAATGAGGGTATACAAAATAAGCTTATAAGCAAAAATCGGCAGTCTCTATTGTTCAAAATTTCAGATTGTGTGAGATATTATTTCTAAGAAAAATTGAAATATGTGAATTGCAGCTTGGTGCTGTAATGTCCTGTACCAACATGATTCCCCCTCCAGTATTGGCAGTTCCAACTGATACTCGTTGGATTACGGAGGGGCTGTTCGGATCACTCGTTGAGCTTGGATACTGATAAGTCAAGGTTTCTTTGTCACTGAATTCCGTTAGATATTTTACAAGAATGTGACTTAATTGATCAACATGTTCAAACCAAAATGGTTTGATTGATAAGTAGTGCTCGTCTCTCAAATAAGGTTAAAGTTACCTGAATAACTTTGGCAATAGGAACACAGTCACAACGCGATTGGGCATTTAGCCCGGGAGCGTTTGGCAGTCGTACAAATAAAACCCAGGAAAGCGAGACCAAACCATTGCCACCGTGGTCATGAATTTTGCATCCGGTTAGAATCATGCATACTACACGGACAATCAATCAATATCCCTTTCATCTATGGACATACACTTACTTGATATTGATATTCTGTCGCAATTCAGTGAGGACGGAATAAACTGATCAATCTTTCTGCGTTCCAATAGACCTTAATGGCTTACATGCTCGCTTGTGGCTTTCTCGCCAATTGCGGTCGGGTTACATTCACATCCTTAAAAATAATCATGTGTTTTTAGCTACCGATTGCGAAAACAACAGTGAGCAAGAATATCAGAAGCGTTGTCTTATTTGTTTCTTGAATATGGTGCCCTTTTTCTTGATGAAACCGAAACTAACAGCTATAGGAACGATTACGTCATTCCTGGGCTTTACTTACGATGAGCTTCAAAGGAAAATGTGTCAAAATACACGCCTTCTTAGTATAATCCGCATGCTGAATGGCTCTCTATTGGTATAACGGACAGATGTAAGTGTTGGTAACTGGTGATGCTTTTACTGAGCCTTGGCTCATGGGATTTCCCCCACCCCTTGTGCTTCCGCAGATCACACAAGTGCTACCCCCGTGGGAAGAATATTGCCCCTGTGTGTTACATCGTTGCCCAAATAAATATTCAAAATCAAACTTTTCAAAGAGGACATGATTTGAGATCTGACGAAAAAAGAAGTCCTAATTAATTTATTCGAAGCTTTGAGTGATCATGAAATTACGGATATTTTCATTCCAAAAGGGACATTTTAGCACGAGTGGATTATACATATTCCATGAAGTTCATAATTGGTCTACTGTGGGTAGATTTATTTTGCAATATCTAAAAAGTATCCACTTCATTCTCCGTAATTTATTCAATACCTGAATGGGTGCATAAGTGATCTACTGATTGGTTATCTGATTGAATAATCGACTGAATGACTGACTGACTTACTGGTACAGTAAGTGCGCGAGTGATTTTGCTTGGTTGGTGCTTGAGTGAATAACTGAATCGTGGAATGAACTATTGTTTGATTGTGTCATTGAACGACGGAGTGAATGGATGACTGTGTGGATCTCAAACTATATGGTGAGCTGGCTGGCCGATAAACTGACTGATTGAGTTATCGTGTGGCTACCTGAGTGGCTCGTGCACCAGCTTGTCGCTGGGTCTAGAAGTGTAAGCGATGTAGTTGATTGTAAATTACCAGGGATAAAAATGCACAACCCGTTAAGTGCGCTGAGCCATCGTAGTTACCGTTATTCCCCGAACTCGTTTAGCATTGTGTGAATAAGTATGTGAATGAACAGCTATAAGCGACATCGATAATACATTCACTGGGCAGCACTTGATTCTCTCTCGGTAAATTTACCTATTCAGCTTTCATTTACTTCCGGTGTTCTACAGAGCGTATAGGTTTTTGTCATAAAATGTTCGTACTAGTTCTACATGGATTTTCTGGCTGGAAACCAAGTAGTGAAATTGTTTCCGTACCTGTTATTATACAATAAAATGTATTAGCTTATTCAGAGCAATAGCAGTACATCGACTAGATACTGTAGAAGAGAGACAAACAGTGGAAAGAAGGCATCAATTCATAAGTCTGTACATCTTGTGAAAAGAACGGGTTTCCTAGTATAATATTTCTCTTTCAGAGCAAGTGCTGGGGAAAGGACTACATGCAGTAGAATAAATGTCCCAGCCAGACGAATGGCGAGCAAATGGTCAATTTCAGGACCACGTTCAAAAAGCTTACTCCTTTTCTGATAGATTTGTAAACATTTTCTATTCATTAGGTATTCATTGCTGTCCCAATGTCCAGATGCGCGGTAGATGATCATGATTCTAAGTTGGCAGCATAGCAGTTGAAAGCAAGATTTTGGAAGACAAAAAAAAATGACCTTTTTTGCCCTCAAATCCAGTTGTGAAATCGTCAGGCTGACCTTTTACAAACTAGGAACTCACATCGGACAGACTCAGCAATAAAGCATGTGTGACTTGGAAAGGGACCTTGCCTATACACAATAGCATTTATTGTCAAGTTATGTTAACTGATTAGACGACCATTTAGCCTACGAGGCTTATTTGTGTGCTCGAAGAATTATTTTGGATGATAATAAGACATTAGTGACCCAAAATTTAAACTTCATTATTATGGGTTAAAAAAGATCAAAATGACCCATGAATTACATCGTTGAAATCTGAAGCAGTTGTAAACTAGAATTCAACAGTTATTATCACAAATACTTGAAGAGGTGAAAGAAATGATGTTACACATTTCGCACGACATTTTGTGTTTGGTTCATGGAAAGTTCGTTCCAGAAGCTGCTGTTATATGTGAAAATTACGAGATTGTATACAAAAGTACCAAATCGCTACCACTCGTTCCCCAGGAGCTTGACCTTGGTATCTGATATGGTTTCAAACAAAACGATTGCATTTCGGTCGTTTGTTCAAGAATCCTCGCAGAAAATTTCAAAAGCAGAATGGCTACACTATGACTGATTGTGCACGTGGAAAGCGTACATCAACAGTAAGGGCGACAGAATAATAATTTGTCTGTCAAGTGATCGGTTGTACAAAATTATTAGTCATCTCTGGTTCCACATATAATACAGGGCCCGGAGTTTTTATATTATTTTACGCAGAACAATACAGCAAATCTCCAACGAGCACCCATGTTTATTTACTAAGTGTGTTTTTCCCCAATAAAACAAAAGGTGAAACGAGGAAAATAGTTGATTTGGAAATGAGCCTTGTGCTGACCTTGAGACACTACGTTTCTGCGAGTGCAGAGAGGTGACTTTATGAAAAATCATGAGTAGGTTTTGACAGTGAACTCCATGAACCCGAGTTCCGAAGACTGTTCTCGAGTGGACGTGATATGGCACATAGTCTGCTGCCACGGAAATCACAGAGTTGCTGCCACAGATTACCCTATTTTAAATAAATATAACAGCCAACCTAACGAGAGAAGGTTCTGCGCCATGACGTTCCATATAAAATATGAATTTGCAAGTTTCGCTATTTTAAAGTAATAAATTGATAGTGAAGCAAGAATATCATATCACGTTTGAACTTACTCCGTCAAATTATGTTCAGTCATACTGATAGAGCTCATCGAAACAAAGCCTACGAAAGCAGATACCGTGGCATTTTCTGTTTGTCTACGCTTTTTTGATTTAAAACGCATAGTTATTTCTTCCAGTCGGAATAAAAATAAAAGTAATAGATAGCAATAGGCTGTATTTCTGTATATCGTGATAAACGTGCTCTTAGGGGAAGAGCAACAATTACCAGCTGGTGATGACTGGAACAAGCTGAGATTTCCTGTCCTTGAAAACTGCAGCACCTGCCAACCCCTTGCCATTTACCAAAGCCTGACGACTGAAGATCAACTTACTGTTCCGCAAGTTACGCCAGTGGCAGGAATAACATCGATTTCGATGAATTATGAAGCTTCCTTAGTATACAGGATAAGCTAAAGGATTAAGGCGTGATATTTCATGGCATCAAGGTGTGACATGAATTTATTCAGGGATTCCTTTCTCAAATCCATGGCACACTGCACTTTGAGACTTTTACAGCTTGTCTTTGATAACCACAGCAAGATGATCCAAACGGTGTAAACCAAGAGTTACCACCATATGCGAACTTTATAAGATTGTTCAACACGACCACATACTGGTGCTGTTGCAATTCGAATTGAAAAAAAATATTTTCTTCAATGTTTCCTCTTAGTTCATATTTTGTTTGTACAATTTAAAATACAGGTTGGAAATACAACGACGCTCGATGAATGCATATGCTTCACGTTGGCCCTGTTATCATTGATGCGAAGTTAACACTGTGTGATTGGTTAACATCGGTAACTTTATTTTGTTTGAAGGAAGAAATGTAATTAGCTGTCAAAAATTAACAACTTTGAAAGTCATGTAAGAAGGCTTCACTTAATTTGGTTTTCGTTACGGACGCTCGATTCTTGATCCTGCCAGAAGCAATTCATGTTACGGTAGGGTGATTTGTATTTACTGTCGTTATAAGAAAGCCAAGGGAGTGCAAGCATATTTGGATGACGTAGGTGTTCGATGTTCGGTAACACAGCGTGGTCGAAAATGATGGCCTTCAGTCGGCTTTAAGCGCTTACGTATAGTATCAAATGGTGAATTGTTTGTTCGACACACTCAGGAACGATCTCAACTCTGGGGCACTGTATCATCTGGCGGTCTATTGGCCATTTCGGGGTTGAAAAACCACACACGAAAAGAGAAAGCTGATGATGATCCTTTTTAACATATATGAGCCAGAAATCAGGGCCATATGAGAATTGTCCAATAAACATCTGCTCCGTTTTCCCCATAAATGAGTAAGTACCGATTTTGTGAGGTCATTCTTACGGATTCAGCTGCAAATTAAATGATGCTGGTTAGGTGTATATCTATTTGAGATGGTCGAGTTACTGGCTTGAAGGACGAAACCCAATTGAGTATGTCCCCAACTACGTTATACTGAATTCCGGAATACACTACGAAGCCTGTAAGCACACTCATCATCCATGTATAATCTCAGAAATAAAAAATGAAGTACCACCCTGATTATCGAGCTGCGTAGCGAAATCACCACACGTATTCATAAATGTTGTGTCATTGTGTGGGCAATGGTAGTCTACTCCTACATACAAGTCCCACTATTGTTTTCCGAATAAACAGATTCAGCATTTTGTCGTAGTTGAGATGCAGCGAAATCGTCCCGGACGTAAATCGTGCTATGTTGCAACTCTGGCCTTTCTTTTCAAAACATGTTTACTCGAACTGACTTTAGCCCAGCAGTCATCTCTCCACTCAAATGTATGCACTACCATTTATTCCAATCAGGACCACCTAAATATCATTATGACGCACACATTTCTACTTTACTTTCTGATACCTTTCTTTTTAGGAGCAAACTTCAGCAGCGTAATGTCTAAACGGATCGACCTTGAAATAAGACGTGCTCGAATGTAAAACGATTGCAGCTACGCGTACGTGCCGCTCGTCGTAATACGACCCTGCTAGCGAAGTGTGAGTTCTTCTATTCTATGCAGTAAAACCCCTCAAAAGGGATCTACAGTGGATAGAACAAAATGACCCCAAATACCGAGTGTCCCTTCTGAACGGGTTTTCCAAACTTATGCCGATATGATGATGAATAGCGTAAATAACGTCAGCAAATTAACCTTTCATGATAGAAAAGGAGATGTCACTAACGAATTGTTTGGTGTTTGTAACAGTGTATAACAAACGATTGCTTCCTGTCAAATTTTAACGACTGTTTTACAAACTGCACTGCATTGGCGTAATGTTCGGCAACCATTTTATGTCCGCGTACATTTCACACTCACGTGAGCATTTGGCAAACTGGATTGCCTGGTTAGGTATTCGAAGAACCGACCGAACTTCTCTCAGTTGATTATCAATTTCATCATCATTGTTGTCCTCATGCGTTTACACCCTTTGATGCCTTTTCAGAACAGGCGACCGTGTCACCCTTAATCACCACTAGAGAAAGGAGAGAAACATTATCTTATCCATAGCTTCACTGTTCCAGTGGTCTATGATTTAATTCTCCCTAGTCGAAATATCATTCTCGACCTTCTGACATGTAACTGGAGTTCCAGTATGTCCTGTTGACTGACCGCCTTGCTTCATTCGAATGGCGCTCATCACACGTTCACATTGAAAACGGATCTCTTTATGTCTCATTCCTATGTGTTTTTGGGTTCCACTTTGTCGACAAAAAATGTGAATGAATTGCCTTCAGCAACTTGTGGCCTTCTCTTCCATGGAAATCGATTGTATCACATTGACACTACTCACGGTGAACTTAATGGTACATAATTATCGTCCGTCTAATTGGTGCTTAGATAAATACAGACTGTATCGGAATATGAGTAGTGTGCGTTTGGTGGGTGCCCGAGACCAATGTCGGTCAATCAAACAAATCAAAATTTTTATAAATGAACGGACAGATAAAGTGGTGGTCCGAACACGGAGACCTCAAACGAAAGAAAAACTGTATTTACTTGCCATCCACATCAGTGCATTTTTGATCACACGAGGTGCATACTATATGTCACTATGCAAAATAATGACGCCTCTTCTCAATGCCATTCTCCTAGTAAAAAAATTGTTTGGATCCAATGGATACCATACACTGATTCTGGTTCGGATAAGGGTCGCTTGTCTTCAACTGTAGTGGAAATGCCAAAGAGGAGATCGAAAACGTTCCACATAGGAGGAGTGTCCCTTATTCACGATCCTCTTATGAGGGGTTTGCCGGACATTGCTGACATACCACTAGGCAAATTTTACCGAAAACTGCTGAATTACACCTACGATATACATTGTATGGTGTCGGCATTCCTTGTATCTCTCTCAGTTTTTAGTCTTTCGAAGGTAGAACAAGGCTACAGGCCAGAATCAGCTGTTCAGGAACACAGTTTACAACATTAGGAAAACGCGAACTCGTTCACTGAATTCTCATGGAATTCACACAGAAGATGAGGAAAAAGGAAAGTACATTTTATCTAACAATGCATGTTAGGTAAAACTCGCATATAACCTGGTCGCGCATGAAAAGCAAATCATGTGTGGATTTACGGGAAGGGGATACTCTAGAACTGGAATAGTAAATAAACCAAGAATTATCATGAAATACATGGAGCGGGATGGAACGCCATGCGGAGTAGTAAGGCAAGTAAAGGATATTGCATGGTTCTACCAGACGAATTGGAAGACCATCAGGATCGACCGAGGTCAAATGATCACCACGTTGTGCTGTAGCCCTTTCGGTCCCGCATTTGTATTTCGCTTCCGCCGTCAGTCACTCGACAGTCGAAAACCTCTAACTGGGTGTGACCGTGTTCCTGAAAATACTGTACCAAGAATACTCAATGATCGTGCAATATAACAGCTAAGAGATACATAGGATGATGTTCATGCCTGAGCGTCACTTTGGTAAACTTCACTGCATTCAGGTTCCTAAATGAGAATACATGCCTAGGTCGACTTTGAAGCTTGTTAAAGCGGGTTCGGCCTGCAATAACGGTATTTTTAGGGTCAGAATGTACTTGACAACCTAACAATTCAGTCAGTCTTCCTGTGTGCAGTCAGTTTTGGGTCTAAATTGGCATCATTTATAGCAAAGATGTATTTTACCTAGTTTTGCTCTCTAGGTTGGTCACCATACCGTGATGCATATTCCCAGCAGCTGCTTCCAGCACTCGCTGGCTTAGTCCGATTCGTCATGCCACAAGGCACACTCACTCATGGCCATACCCGTACGTATACTCATCATCGTTTATGCATGTAAAACACATGCCAACCGAAAGTTGGTCGCATTCATTGTATTTTGTCCAACTACATTTGATGTATCACGTTATAACCGGCTCAGTAACACAGCTTCCTAGTGTTCCGGTGAATAATAATACACGGAATTATCCCTGTGTTCCGGAATTACTCAAATCGTAAGAGCAACCATTTTACTGAAGGATTCAGGGGCTCGTGGAAAAAAGCAGGTTACTTTCCAGAGAAAATGTTTTTGTTAACACCAGGCCGTTCGACAAGAAATTTCACTCAATTGCATTCAGTCACCTACGAAGAAATTTGCTGTGCACACTTCTTTCCTGACTGCAGTTTACTAGAACCAGCTTGTACCGAAGGTAATTTCAAATTCTTTTTTATTTTGGAAATTGCGTAACACTTGAGCAATGGCACCATAATTAAGACTACCTTATTTATTCTGTATTTTCTTGTGTTTCGATGATCTTACACTGATATGAACATCATCAGCCAGGAAACGGAAATTTTCTTTCTTAAGAGAGTGTATGTGGACAAACTTTAATCCTGGGGTTTTGGTTAAAGTGTAATGCTGTCTGCATGTGGTCATGACGATTTCTATCATATATCGTACATTGCAACTACAGTTCCATAGGCATAACTACAATATCCATAGTGTTTAGGCACTCCTGGTTAGATGCAGTTCAAAGTACTTCCTAGTGGGTCACTTTCACGCGAAATGTTTTCAACCGATTTGGTCCTGCATGAACGAAAGACGAGAAGGTCACGGTTGTTAAGTTACAACTAAATACGTTGCATGGATCGTCGAAAAATGAGGAGTTATGTGAAATGTTTTTGAAGCATCATCGGAAATACCCGTATTCGGCCGACTTTCCGGTTACCTTGGCAGGATTTGATTTAAAACCTGACTTGAGAAAGCTTAGCCACAGCAGCGGTTAACAACACTAACTACGCTGAACTACTTCTTATTCAACAGTTGCGTATAAAGGTATCTTGGAATTTTAGTGTAATCGAGCATTCACAGGATCTGAAATAAATACTCAGTGATGGACAGAATAAAGTGGGCTGCCTTCCTTCTGTCATATTTGGTGCTGTTGACGCTTCGCCTACTTCTTCTCTGTTCCCTGGGTTTCCCTACGTAGCAGAACAGGCGGGTGAATGTTGTTCTTTCCTGTAGAATAAAATTTGTTTCCTAAAGATGTATTTGTGGATTTCTGAAACAATATACCATATAGTAAAAATGACTGGATAACCGTGCACTACCGTGAATGCTTTGCGCTTGTTCATAATCCGTAGCAATTCATATACAATGAGGAATCTGTCGAAAGTACGCGTTATTTCCTAGAACCGCGGCAAAACCATATGCCCTTTCATTCATGCACATTCTCCAGTGATGACGTTTGCTTTTTAGATATCGGCAGAATCGAAATTAACTGCAGTAAACCTTTTGAACTGCAGATTGTCTGATATGTCAAAGAACACGAGACCAGCAATTTTGTGGAAAAATTCATTTTAAGTGTGTTTGATTCTTTGGTTCACCTTTGTTTAGGTAATCAACATAGAAAACAAGTACTGAGTTAAACTGTCGCAGTATATCGTTTCAGTACGAAGTTGTAGTTAAGGTGGTGATCTACTACGGGTTACCTTATGGTATTCGAATCACGGTTACGATGTACAGAAATTTTCAGGGCTATTCTTTCGTGACTAAGATGGAAGAAAACGAGACAAATGAGTCAATCCAATCTGCCTTTCTGATACAAGGACGTTGAGAAGTATGGTAAAAAAATGACCTATTTGTCGGGCTGATGAATAGTTTTTGGCCATAGAACTGGACGATCCATTTATACTAATATCGGTTGGCGAAGATTTGTACCGACGCAAGCCCAAATCAATCATAGCCCTTGGCGGAATAAGCCACTTGGAAGAGATTCTCCAGTGTTGGGACTACTCATCATACCGATAAGGAGGAATTTCGTGTCGGACCACGCGATCGGAAGATCAACAACCACACACAAATCGGAGCAGAGTTAGTTTGACAAATGGTGTCCTCAGCACCAGGCGATGACGAATACAGCGACACACGACAAATCCGGGCAAGGGACAACGCACGTACATAGACAGACGCATGTGCGAGCACTCGACAAACAAAGTTCCGCGTTTCTAACGTTGCGTGGATTGGCGATAAGCCGCTAGCAATCCAGTTTCCCAGCTCGACAAAGCAGTCAAAACAAGTCAAAGCTGCTAGAAACGAGCTACAAAAAAGATAATCATTCAGAGATCTTCTTCTGCTATTGGTTCCTAATGTTTTCAAAAGAATTTGTGAGTAACTTGGTTTTAAATGCTCTCCCTGTGTAACTGTGCCCAGGAAAAATGCTAAGAAATGCCACTGTTCATCAAGGGGCATTCAACAGTAACATCTGTTAAACATTTGAATAAACATTGATCTCTATTTGTGAAGTGCATTTGCAGACTACAAATATGGCGGTGTTCTTTTTGATCTTTCGACTCTGTTCCGTTCACAGCGACCGACTAGACTATTTATAAATTCGAAACCAGGGAAACAAGGATGTAAGAGAGACCATTTGGAATACCTCATCGCATGGTAAGCGCCATTCATTCTGGTAAAAATTATGAAGAGAATATCATGAATTTCAGCTCAAATACCAGCAACTTGTTTGGTCTATGGTACAGTGCCTATGATGTTAAGTAGAAACCAGTTAAACAACCGAAATTCATCTTAAGGGATAAATATCGTATGAGTCCACCATTTCCTTTCACCGTGTATTTAGAAGATTGAAGGAAGACTAGAATACCGATGACCATCGTAACCTGTTTTAAACCGTAACTGCATTTACGCTGATTTTCCGTTTTATGCTGAATCAGTTTATTCGTTCAAGTTGCTGAACACAGGACTAAATAGGAATCTGGGAAAACTGGAAAAGTTTGACGGTGGATCCATAATCCGTATAGAGGCAGCTGGGTGCACAAAAACGAACTGTGGGAGTCATCCAAGATCAAAGCGTGCGAACGAATTAAGAAAGAAGGACGTTAGGGTTAGTGGAAAGAAAAGGGAATTTAAGTCGTGAATCACTACCACGACAACAAATGCCTTTTGGATTTCTGGCAAATGATGGGCGCGCCCAAGAACTTGACCAAATTTTGATCTTACCGTCCCGTGGTGATTTATGATGTAGTTCATGGATAAACTCGTTGACTCAAACAAAAGATGCCTACCTCTAAACAAAAGCTTATACAGTAAATAACCGATACCAATTCGATCCACGTTCCTGATGATTTACTATCTGAGAACTCTACAAATCACACTTCTGTAATGCAGGTTCTGCCTTATCCTATGGGGTTTTATTCCGTTCATAGTGGACAAATTGTAAAGACGAAGCCCGTTTGGTGCTCCTAGTAAAGTGGATTATCCATCAAGCACACACATTGCTTTGAATTATATAATTTCAATCAACATTTGAAAATAATAAATGCTACACACAAATTGCCGATTATGCATTCATTTTATTTGTCATTGCTAGTATCGAACTTGAAGAATCCTGCAGAAATGACTTCCTACAGATTTCCTACGTGTACTTATATCTATAAACGTTATGAGCACTGACTCAAAGCAAGGTGCACTGGTAACATTGTACATCAAATACGTAGCCTTTATTGCACAATCCACCCTGGTAATAAATTTCTCCAATGTTTTCATGGTATATCAGATAACCTGATGTTTTTGCCCAACGATGGAGTCTAAGGGGTAGTCAGTCAAGCAAACAGATACAGGACGACCAAATTATACATCCAGGAAGACGCATTTGCAGTAAATAACCTCAATTTATTTCGAACATCGAAGAGGCGAACCGAGATGCGTCATCTTTTGATCGGCCTAAAGTCAGCATTATACGCACAGTGTAGATGGTATTGTAGTACGCACGCAGATGAGAGAGAGGATTTGAGAGTGAAGTGTGTTAACACGTGCCGATACTATAAAAATGACAGAGTGAGAACATGTTGTGGCAATACATTACGTGAGCATCCACTGTTCATTGTTCTTGTTCTGATATTGTCCTGTCCAGGTCCGAATTCGAAAAGTCGATTTGATCAGCTGGAGCACAAAGGAAAGACAACCTCATTGAGTTTGTCATAGTCAGTTGTCCTTCTCAAGCTCAATATCAAGGTCACTCAACAGTATCACGGTGCTACCGCGATGGAATTCGAAATGAATCGGCACACACTTTGTCCATCGATTTGATGTCTACGGTCAACGGTGAGACGTGGGATGCAATAAATCATAATCGACCTTGTCGGGGGAGTGTTATCGATGACACTCCGAACAACCCTGGATTAATCGGTCTCCAGAAGGCAACGTTTCAATTTATAAGATAATACGTTTGTTTCGAGAGACTGATTTGTGATGTATTACGTCAGGTGGTGCTTCGCCCAAGAATGTTCATTTTATAGCCGTGGACATATCTGTACACTAAATACATTTACAAAGGTGAAACCACGGACACCTCATATGTTCTGTTTCCATACTAGTTCCTCACTGTGGTGCATAGTGTTACACTTTTTGCGCACTAAACTTCAGACGATAAAACATTACAAGCAATAGAGCACAGAACCACCGGTTTCACCGTCACTGGGTCGTGAACGCAGTGCCTAAAAAGTTGAAATAGGTCGCTGCAATTGAAATAAGTTGATATATTGTGAACCAATATGAACTGCTACTAATAATTTATAACTCGTTTCACAAATAATCTGTTTTTCCATACACGTCTCACATCAGCACGTCTGTGGATCTGTAACGTCCATATGCGATTTGAAAAATCCGTAAAACTTGACATACGATATTTTTCGATTGGGCGAAAATCAGTCAGAAATGTTTTTACATGTCAGTCACAAATAACAAAGTTTGTGGTAAGGTTATACGTTTTATGTCGAAGATGGGATGATCTTGACCACCATGATTGCCTTCAAATATCCACAATGTTTGTGTGCATATTGTTATGCTCATAAATAAAGTAACAGATTTTGTCGTACAATCACAGTAAGTACTGACCAGTATGATAAAACTGAGGTTAAATCTACCGTGAAGGTAGCACTCGTTGCTTTCATATCCCCGAAAGGTATATATTCCCTCAATCTGGGGTGCTGCATTAGAAGCATTTACACTCGTTGTACAGTAACAAGGAACATAAATAATAATGAACGAATATGAGCGGCTCATGAGATGCTACGTATTTTGTCATTGATAAGAATGATCTGAGTGGCCCGTTCCTAAAATATAGCTGCTTTCATTGATAGAGTCGCGCATCAGATTTCTCCAGTTATTATCAAGATACGGATCGATATTGTTACTGTTTCTTGCTAGCTGACCTAAGCCCAAAATTTTGTTTGTGCTTGAAAGGTGGAGTTCAAAGGGCAGTCATTTGAGCAAAAAGGTTTTGAAACGACTAAATTATGTAAGCAGACCGACGTGTTTGCAGTAAGTAGCTTCATGTTCTTTCGAATGTCGAAAAAACGAACCAAAATGTCACATCTTTTGATCGATCCGAAGCCAGCCTTATACACACAACGAAGATGGTGTCAAGGTGCCATCGCGAAGAAATTCAAAACGAATCGACACACACATTGTCCATCTATTGGTTGTGTACGGCCAGTGGTGAAATGTATGATGCAATAAATCATGATCGACCCTGTCGAAAGAGTGTTATCGACAACAAACCGAATAACACAGGATTTACCGATCTTAGGAAGTAAACGTTTTCAACCTATAAGTCCACACGTTTTTCTTGGAAGACTGAACTACGGCGGTGTATTACGTCAGGTGCTGCTTCATCTGAGAGCGTTCCCCTTATAGCTGTGGACATATTCATACACTGATTATATGCACCTACAAAGATGAAATCGCAGACATCTAATAACTTCAACTTTCAGGCTTGTTTCTTATTGTGATGGACAATTCACTTTCAGTTTTGGACGAATACAGCGGGTCTCCTTCTGTGCATTAGATCTCAGGGGTGAAAATACTACAAATAACTGAGCACTAGATTACCAATCTCATCATCGATGGGTCAGTGAACTCTGTGCTCACAAAACTAGAATTACTGAATGAAATTAGAATAAGCTTATACATTATGAACCAATGAACAAAATAAGCCTTTAAAAACATTATATTATTTTTATTTCACAAATAATCTTTTTTTCTATACGTGTTTCTTATTCGCAATTTTGCAACCCATAAAACTTGACGTGTTTTGTTCTTCGATGAAGGGAATGTCAATCGAAAACTTTTTTACTTGTCAATCACAAACAGCCTATAAGTTTTGTTCCAGGGTTAGAAGTTTTATGCAGAAGACGGGCTAGTTTTACTTACCTTGACCGCATTATGATTGTCACAATATCTGCATGCATCTTGGCATGCACGTAAATGAAGAAGACGGAATTTGTTGTGTAAATAATCACGGAAAGTACTGACTTGTACGGTAATGACCAACTGGTATTGTGCCCTGAATGAAGCAATTGATGCACAGGAACCCATCTAATCAAGAGTGCTGGCTTTTGAGGGGTTTACAATACGGTGGAAGGAAGCATTCGTTAAAATGAAGGAAAATGAGCTGCTCGTACACCGATAGGTAATTTACCAATGAAAGAAATGATTTCCACGTCCGCTTTGAAATATCATTCCGTTCCTTGACTGAGTAGCGCGAATGATTTTTCCAATTATTTACGAGCTATCAAAAGGTATTGCAACTGTTTCTTGCTAGCCAACTTACACCCAAAATTCAAAATACACATCTATACAAGTCAGAAAAATTGTGAGTTAATGTTGAAGAAATGACCATTGAGAAGAAGAGTGCAACACTTTCAGTATTATCGGCCTCAAGTACGGGTAATGCAACGACATCAACACTTCGACTAATGTACAGCTGAACATCATGCAACACCAATGGATAAGCAGAAAAATGGAAATCGGGGATCAGATTTAAACGGGTAAACAAAATACTGTTGAATTTGAAACGCCTTTTGGCTGATTTGACAGATGTTAATCAGAACAAAAGGAGACCTTACCTATCCTGGTTTTATTTGGAACTTGTCGTAGATGTAACTCTGAGTATCATCCATCAAGCAATAAGTACGCTCAAATCGCTGAAATTCTTGAAAGCTTTGTGCAGCTGTTTCATCCTTGTTAGTGCACATCTATCTAGCCCCAACTGGGACTCGAATGGTAGGTGAACGATTGTGAGTCGAACCCCATAATCACAGAGTTATTTGGGCTGACTCTCAACCGTTTATTGAACTTCACACTAAATGGTATAGCGCACATTTTCCACTAGCTTCGAGTGTGAGCACCACTTTTCCTGGACAACGAGCTTCTACCACGCCAGCTAGCTTCTCCACAGGGGCCTAAGTATAACAGAGGCATTCTGGCAAACAACCTACAAGGCCTAACTCCCAGCAGATTGCGAGGTAATATGATTCATCAGGTAGAGTGGATTTACAAATCACTGGAAACTGCGGAAGCACTGTAAAGCTGTTTCATCCCCAAGCATGAATGGGGCTCTACAGTGCTTCCGTGGTTTTCAATGGTTCGAAAGTTCCTACAAGCATGATGAATCACGTCATGTATTTAGAGATCAATGAGAAGATGATTCATCAAGCTCTATCAACTCTCATCTCAACACTAAAAACCCTGGAAGCATCAATTTACATCTGATTCATATGACTTTTACACGTCAGCCGAGCTCAGATCGTTATTCTAGTGTCGTGAACCGTTCTGAGTCGAACACCAGGCTATCCAGCCTGGCTCTCGTTAGTTTGTTCAGCGTGAAAACTAAAATTTGTGGGCAACGCTTCTCGTGCAGCAGCTACCAGCTAGTTGCAAAGCCGCCGACTCCTATGATGGAAGAGTACTGTGTATGGCCCCTGTCGATGCAGCCGCAGTTGGAGCGAAAAGTGGACTGTTCTTTACGGACTTGTCCGCGCACCGATGCTAGCAACTTTGACGCGACCAAGATCAGAATTATCCCTCGATGATTGGAAACTTATTTCTAGTCCCTTTGTTGAATATAGGGATGATGGATGCACGGTTCCAACTATTTGGGACACAATTGTGGAGCCAAATCTCGGAGAAGAGGCTGGTGATCTGTTTGGAGAGGTGTACACCACTATCTTCAAAGAGGGCCCGGGGGTTATTCACGCGTCAGGAGGTGAGGCGCAGTTTCGACTTTGTCGGTGATCGGTCTAGCACCACGTGAACACAGATATATCGGAGATGTGATCATACTGCCGTTGCCCTAGATTAATGACTAACAACTTGCTCCGTTAAAAGAATAGAGCAATAGTCAACTGGGCGGTCAGATAATCTGCTTTTTTGCCAGAGAAAACCAGAAAGCTTTCCTCTGTACCGTTTGAAATTCACAAAACAGACATTTTGAGCATGTTTCTTCAGAGACTATCAAGTAAACCTTTCTACCGCTTGATTGCATTCTCTGTTTTAACGACTGATTGAACAACCACTCAATTCTAGTGAATAACCTGATTACAATTGCATATTTTGACAACCTCAGTTCTTTTCTCATATTATTTTCCATGTCTCGTATCTCAGCTGCAAGTGGAAATTATCGGACACCCAAATCTGACATGACGGAAATTTGGATTCCTCTAACCATATCTAAAACTGGCGGTATTTTGTAATCAGAGGAATGAAAAGCTGATAAATCGGAAGAGACATACGAACCATTCATGTTTCTCCAATTATTTCTCACCATACTTTCAAGTCATCTACCGAACTATTTTTGATAGGAAGTATCACCCGTCAGCCACAATAAAATGATCATTCTTCGAGACATGAAACCAACCACGGATGGTCCATTAGAAAAAGAAAAGTACCCGTGGTCTGCTTTGATGCCGCAGACGCCTTCAGCAACTCAAAAACGCAAATAGCTATTATATATTCAGGACACCAGTTCAGGCGGATTACTCTCTTCCAAAACATATAATTATGCCTCATTATGACCGGGTGCTCTCCTCTCCTTATCACCCACACACCGATTGGATATTCTGTTAACAACTTTTCGATCCCCGGCAATTCTTTTACTAAAATAGTGTTCCTAATGTAACTATGAGAATAACCGCCGACTGAGACATTTACGCACCAATTAACTGACCAAGTGGGCCGTTGTCACGAGGTTTCCCAGCAAAGGTAATCGTTAAATACCCTGTGTTTGTGAAACGAAATTCCCTCACTAACCAAATACAGCGGTAATTAAATGAGCCGTCGAAAAGAGGTTCATCTTTTGCGTTTCAGCGGTGAGGATGAACACTAGCGTACTTTACATTACCTGAGGAATGCCAAATGTGAACGAAACAAGTGATGCGGAATAATTTAACTCTACTCTGACACCAACAAACACTAGCTCAAAAGGCTTTCTAATGATATACAACCGACATTTCGCAGTTCTAGCTCTCTTTCAGATCAAGTTTTTGTTGCTCTTTGCAGCTCTTTCTGTTTACCCTAGTTGGACAAAAGAAAAGGTGAATTTTTCGGGAAAATTACCCGGAAGCAAATCTTCATCAACAAAAGGCGTGAGTGAATGATTAATAAAAGTGTTATAACTGTCTTCAATTCGTCAGAGGAATTGGAAGATAGATAGCTAAATAGATAGATAGATAGATAGATAGATAGATAGATAGATAGATAGATAGATAGATAGATAGATAGATAGATAGATAGATAGATAGATAGATAGATAGATAGATAGATAGATAGATAGATAGATAGATAGATAGATAGATAGATAGATAGATAGATAGATAGATAGATAGATAGATAGATAGATAGATAGATAGATAGATAGATAGATAGATAGATAGATAGATAGATAGATAGATAGATAGATAGATAGATAGATAGATAGATAGATAGACAGATAGATAGATTAGATAGATAGATAGATAGGTGGGTGTCTACACCCCAACGTGTTCTGCCCTTTGTAGACCAACACAGTTCGGAAACGGGTACACGTATCTATCGCCGCAAATTCCATTGCTTCAATGAATGGGAGCATTTACCATGCAAGATATTGCGAAATGTTCTGGTGACCGCATGAAGTTAGAATTCAAAAGTTGAAATTTTCTCAACATGCTTTTAGCTCTCGGAATGTTTTTTTCTCAAAATCATCCATCTTCCGATAAATTAACTGATGTCATTCAAATAACTTCAGTTACTTCTGGTGAATCTTTCTGTAAATGTTTTTCCTGGATTCAGTTGGTGATTTTTATCTACTAATCACTGAATTTATGCCGAACAGTCAAGAGAAACGCTGTTCCGGTGATTGTTGTTCGCCGATCTACAACGGCTATTGTTCTAACGACTGTGATGCACTAACACTAAACACTTTTGGCAAACACTGTTTTCAGCGCTATTTTAGCTCAGCCAATAGTTTCGCAAGCTAACCTCGCGGAAACAAAATTTGGGCAAGTCTGTCAGTCTTGACAACCCGGATGAGGTGGTCAATACTGAAAAAATCTTCGTTGCTTATTTGTCTGCAATGATATGATAGCTAGACATTTGGCCCACATTGTTTTCCATTTGTATTGTTTTTCGCATGATTTCTGTGGACTCACTTCCGCCTCATTTATTTCGCTGAAAAACGTTCTACTAACGGTGACTCAAACAGGGAGAACGTAGAGGAACCACCAGGGGCATGGAACTGCACAGCTCAAAGAAAGTAGGTTTTATTCTTTCATATTAGGGCATAATGCGCCCAGTACTTTCCTCCTCTTCGGTAAAATGAGTTCCTGGAAAGTGGTGGGAAAATTCGGATAGCTATGCACCTCAGGTGGCATATATCGAAACGTAGAATGTTTTCGTACGCGACTAGGATAGCTCCAAAGTAGCGTGCAACGATTGCATAGTCCACTTAGCTGGCAAACTTTTACACGACTCTGAGATTCATGATGAGTTCAAAAATCAATTTCTCAACAGGAAATAAGTAAACTCGAATATCTCTCACCAGACTGCGAGGAACATTTTGGAAAACACTCATCCAAAGACTATGGAATATTAGGGAACAATAATCAACTCGGATAGGAAGGACACACAAATTTGTGAAAAAAGGCAGGATTTAACGTGAAGTCTAGGAAAGCTTAGGTTTACCAGTGTAAAGAACGAACACTGAACCCTGCCCAAAAATCAACGAAAATTGTCATTCGTGGTGTTTCGAAAATTCACCCTGGAGACGAAGCTGGTGATGATGATAATGATCATATTTTCTCGGGAGAACTTTGAGTGGGAATGAGGAAAGAAGCGCAGCAAACATTTGCCTTAGATCAACGCGGGAACATAATGGACGAAATTTAGTTTAACGTTGGGCACGTTTTCACGGGAAGCACGGAAACTCAAGGATGCTGAATGGTTAGGCAAACCACCACTGTAAGAGAGAAGTCGGTAAAATAAAATTTCACCTTGGAACAACTGGGTATATTACATCCACGATTGAAAAGGTTGTTGGGTTAACCCAATGCTTTGCGTTTTTAAGTTATCAGGATTGGGAGGGAACGTTTGAATGAGGAATGGGATTACAAGATGAAGAGGGACTGATGTTGTTTTGCCATTGAAAGATTCATCAGTACGTTGCATGAAAGATGTCACAGCATACGGGGAGCACACGTTTGAGCTACATATGAGAGGTTTTGCAACAGCCAAAATAGCTATGCCCTTGGAGAATTAATTACACTTTACTTTTATTCTAACAGCATGAAACTGTTTGATGAATTAAAAGGGTTGCTAACCTTTGCCTACTAGTTTGTCTTTACTAAAAGTCACCAAAGTCCAGCACGAAATCCATCCGCAACAATTTCAGTTGTTGAATTTCTGCCAGCTGTTTGAGTTGTCTTTGAGAAAATCTGGCAATGTTTGCAAAACCATCATCCCTTTCATATACATAAATATAGCGATACCCTTTCCTAAAGATTTTTTTGCAAATTACGCAGAGCACTTGAATGGGACTGTTTTTCACAGTTCGTCTTGTTACCGGTTGGCTCAGTGCTCGAATTTAGAGTGACACATCGAGGCGCATGTTGGGTACCAGCACTGTCTGCTCCCAAACAGCATAGAAATGCTGAGTTGCTTTGTCACTGAAAATAGCCGCGTGGTATGAAGTACCAAAACAACTTCCTTCAGCCCTTCTTTTTATAAACTGATACACTCTTCTCATGAGCAAGTCATTTTCTAACTTCTATATACACACGAATGAACCAGCAACTGAGGTAATTCCTAAGTTTTCATCAACACTCAACGATTCTCAGCTCATCGTTATCCCTCATTGTCATTTCCATCTTTCACTGATTGTGTTATAAAAAATACACTTTTCGGTATGTTGATGTTTGACTAGTGTTTTAGTTCAGTTGTGCTGGGGAGTGTCACTGTAATCAGCAGAGGAGCAGATAAAGTTGAACGTATGTTCCCAAGCATTTCACTCAAGTTACTTGCCGTCACCTGCAGTTTATATGACTCACCATGCAGTGTCAACCCTCAACCCACCAGTTAAAACTATGGAAGCACTGTACGTCCGGCCAGTTAGGAACCATTATCAGAGCCCCAACTGGAACTTGAACCCGGGGTGAATAATTGTAGGCAGAACGCCTTGCTACGAGGTTCGTTCCACATCAGAACGAAATGATACAGCGTGCTTGTACTTTCGGCTCCTACACAGCGACAATTCCCCTATTGTGGTTGTTTTCGAGATAGAAACCTATATTGAACGGAGGATTTCCGACAAAAATGACTTGGTTGATGTGTGAAGATGGGTGGTACGATGTTAGCTTTAATTATTACCTTTGACAAGATTCATGGTGCAAATTCAACGCGTTTCTATAAAGTGCATTTTCACTCAGTTGGTTTTTCAGTAAACGGCAAATGAGCAAAACAGACAAACATATAAGGTTTCGAAAAGGGGCATTGTCATCACATAGAAATCTTGATTTGTTTAATGTTTTTTCCATGACACATTCGACTTGCCTCCAACTAGGTTGTCTTAATGTATGGGGATGGACTGGAACGGTGGTACGTTTTCTCACTGAGGGTGTGTCAGTGCCCTTATTTCCTTTTTTCCCGTCTCTGGGATTGCAAGTTAGCAACAATTATTGCTCTAATTATCATAATACTCGTTGTAGCATTTCACACTGGGAAAACTACCGACATTTTACACAAAAAATCTTCATTTTTCTTAATCGCGTGTAAACAAACACTAACTACAGACTTGGAGGAAGATTTATTTTTTTGTGGGGATCGATTCCCCATTTATTCAATCTCTTTCATTCTCCCTGTACCCTGAAACACAAGTAAAAGCTATTTCAAGATATACTTCATAACGAAGGAATTTTAGGGAATATTCTCAGTTTTGACGAGAGCCAGGTGTTTAAAACTGCCCTCCAACATGATCAAATCAATTTCGAAAATGATCTTTCTTGTGATAGGGATAGCAACTGGATATATAAAACAATACAATGGGAATAAGGATGCGAATGACTGTGGTTATTTGTTGACATGAACACATTCATTCGTTGTCCGAACAGACTGCATTGTACATGACTGATCCTAATTTCAATATCAGGATTGCACTTTGGTTAGTAAAGTAATTCAATGGAATTCTCTGTTAAGGACTATTCACACTAAAATAATTATATTTGCTTCCACGTAGGGCAAAAGAATAGATCAAGTGGAAAACCCTGCACATCCCTTGATCCTTCAAGCATGGCCCTGCGAACAGGTGCGAATGATAACATCCCCTGGAAGGAAAACTGGATCTATAGCTTCGTTGGAAATTATGTTACACCAACGCAAATCTGCTGAGGGAAAATTGATCCTCCAACCCAACCAGCGTGAGCCATAATCGCACACGTTATCCGGCACATTGTTTGAACTGTCTTTCTTTAGCTTATGGCCAACTGTTGACACAGCACCCGTGCGTGAGTTGAGTCAGACGTCAATAACTCGCTCAACACGCATACGCACACTGAAATCGTTACCCATTTTGGACATCGTCTGAGACGAAGTTTGAGCAAAACGACACCATTTCGCGTAAACCGGAAAAATCGGATACCTCGTCAACCAATCAGTGTTCAACGTTGATGGCAATATTCTCAAGCAAAAAATATTGTTTGTCCACAAATACCGCTGTCATTTATGGTGTTTTTTGATTTTAAGAAGCACGATTGTGACATCCCAGGCCAAATTTTAACGCTGTTTGATTCTTTTTACCGTTTTCCAAACAGATTGGCTGCACACTTCTTAGAAATGAAAGCGTCTGTAGGTCATCAAGGGCCGTGTGCACGTTCATCAATTCAGTGGTCACAGATTTTATGAAAGCTCAAGGCAATGTCGTGAATGATGTTCATATTGAAATGCAACTGACGTACGGTCTTCAGTAACTTTACGTCTTATGATAAGCGTAGAGAATACATTACGAAGCATTTTGTAACAGTTGCTTTCATCGGTACTTTAGCCAAGCAATAATCAACAAGGAGCTTGGTGATTTAACGAGTAGTATATTCACATCTATATAAAACGCGAATTACTCACAACTATGATATGAATATTAACAGTCTAGTTTGATCACGGTATTGCGATGCGTTCCCTAGGTCGGATATAAGAGGAGGAAAACATAAGCATAAGAGATCGGGATAGTAGTTCAAAGAGGATCTATCTTTGCTTGGCGAAACACGAGTGAAGAACGGAATAGCAGAATTTTTTTACACTGAAAATCAAGAAGGAAGTGATCGAGAACTAGATCGATTCGATGGATGGGATGATCTGAAAAAGAGGTCGCTATGCAGTGCAAGTGGTGGGTAAACAATGTTTTTCTCCGCAAATGCGGTGAATTCAGCTATTTGGTTACAATAAGGCCACTTCATAAGCAAAACTGATGATGCTCAAAACTCAAGAGGAGAATGATGTAATCTTGTTTAAGTAAATCGGGGAAAGTAACGGACTAACAATCCTGAATTCTGAAAAAGGTCCACTGATGTACAAAGGAAGTAATGATGGACCGCGAGGCACCAAACCCTTTTAATTTGGGAATTTTTGATGATGTCTGACGTAATTTTTCAACATTAGTTTTGGAACCTAAGGGTCACTGCTAGGTGAACACAATCTGTGATGGTAGCGTTCTCTATGGAATGCCGTAGCAAAACAAAAGAATACATTATTGTCACTTGATAATGCACCGTATACAACCGGACGGTTCCGAAAACTATGATGTTTGAAATATTGTCTGTGCAGACGTCAAATCAGATTCCTGGGATACTGGGTGAGCTAGAACGACTACATGGGCTCAAATGAATTGACAAGTTGAATGTACTACGGTTATGTTGCCAACGTAGGTGGAAAATAAACATGGAGGAAGAAGAGCATTCCTACTTTGTATTTCGTGTTAGGTGAATATGCATATATAGTTTATCACGACTGATTCAAAATTTTTAGCACACGTACTACTGATGATGACTCTAGTTTATCCTTGGGCTAGACACGGAGGTCTGTGGTTGAAAAAGTTGCATTTTGCAAACATTGTAAAAACATTTTGCGGATTGAACGAATGGTGAAAGGATATTATCATTTAAACTCTCAAGCACTTTACAGATAAGTTCATATTTCAGCGAACTTTGAATTTGCTTCAGATGCGTTAGAAAAAATTTTTATTCGATCAAATTTGATAGGTGAGGCATTCATTTAAAGATAGCGCTTATACTATCAGGCAAAAATCCAATGTGATCTAGTCTTTTCTGTTTCTAATTTTGGTGTGTTTGTTTTGAGATGCTTCGGAAATATAACGTTGATAGAATGACAAATTACTGAATAATTAGATAACTTGATCAAGATGCTTTCGCGTTGATTGGTCATTCATCAATTATTTATTTTGTTCACTTAAACAGTTTTGATTAGAGGGATCGTGATCTATGGTGTTTGGTAATAAGTATTTTCGATTTTCACCCGCTGTTCTAGAGGGACACAAAGCCTGTTCATCGAGTCGTACACGATTAACCTCCAATGTGATGGGCGTAGATGTATAATGACTACCATTGGAAAACAAGTGAATCATTTCTCCTTCACGCAGTGGATTGATGGATACATCTCAAAACCTAAACAATTTTGTCAAGGTAATTTTATTACTTATAGAAAGTATTATTGGTACCAGAAGACGAAATCCTATGTAATGGAAAATCCACTTGATCGAGATATAACAACAATGATAGCAAAAGCATCCCACGTTTCGAGTTAGTATATTTTTTATTCTAATCCACACTTATTTTGAGGCACATACATATGTTATATGTATGCATATATATATATATTTATATATATATATATACTCTATATACATAAATTTCCAAAGGATCTGTAACGACTTTAACTATGCTATCAAACATGACCGCGGTATTCGCAACCTCGAGCAGGTGTCTATTTCAAAAAGTAAAATTCCATTTGGAAAGAAGTTTGCCCTGAGTTGAAATCTTGGGTGTTCTGTTTGCATCTTTATGCTATGCCCCCTTTTGCCTCTCCGTTAAGGATCAAAAAGAAGGCCATCGTCGATCCGAATTTTTGAAAATATTTCCGGAAAGCCTCTTTCATACTTTTCTCCATTCGATTTGTAAGTTTCTATTAGGACTGTAGTTCTTTGCTCACTGCTGCCAACGCTATGACAAATTATCTACTTCATTCAGGGGTTTTACCCTTCGGTTTGTGACCATCTGCTAGTATTTTTCTAACCTCGTGAAAAGTACGCAGCTTTTTTTGTGGCTTTTTGACTTGGAACAAAGCCGCAGGATCAGATGAAGTTTATCCACCCGTCACTTAGAATCTGGCTGAGTTCCTGAAGGCTCCGGTTACAAGGCCGTACAGAAAGTCAACCATAGGGAGGCAGTTGCCAGAGGAATACAGAAAGCCGAATGAAAGTGAAAAGAAACTCAAACGGACCCCGGAAAATGGCTGAAAATCACAGGCCAGTTGGGTTGAACACATTACAGCGTAAGCGCTTGATATGAAGAGTTGGATGCCAGCTTTCTAGGCATCTGGTCCAGAAGAATCTCATATCAAATAAGCGGTACCGGTTTTGTGGCAGGACGATCAAATTTAACGAATCTACTTCTATACCTGAATAAGGCAGCCGGGCGGCTGGATGACGAAAAGCTGACTGCCGTCCGTCGCACGGACTTTAGCAAATCGTTTGATTTCGCGGTTCACAAGCTCCTAGAAATCAAACTGCAGTCCACGGAAATAAATGAGATGGAAATGGTCACATGGCTTTCTGAGAAGGCAAATACTTATTGATAAGGTGGATAATGACTAGCAATAATTAGAAGTAATTGGTGGCTCGCCACAGGGATCAGTACTTGGGCCTCTGCTTTATTCATCCTCAACGGTGACCTAGAGCGGGGATTAAGCAACCCTACTTTTAATTTTTCAGAGGAAGTCAATATATAGCTGGACTGGAGATGACGAGCGCGGCATTAGCTCTACTTAGATTTTGCGTATTTGGGCCCTTCTGCTTAGCCTTTCCAAAAGCCAACACTTGACCACTAACATGGTGCTCAGTAAAGTGGCGCAGTGTCTCTGCAAACGTTCTTCCAAGTCACTCACTAGGTCACACTTTCAAGTCATTAAAGCAGTGCACTGCGACCACAAATATGGCCGACCGGGAACTCTGCTGATTTAGAACTACCATGTCACGTAGGATGTTGGAAGTCATTGTACTTGACTACAAAGCCAGGTTAGGCTGCAACCAGAGTGCTGAGTACAAGCGTGGTCACAAGAAGGATATTGAGTGTCGAGAAAGGACGCATAGCTGACTACGAAGAAGTTGAAAGATTAGAGGGAAACACTTACGCAAATCGTCATCATGTTTTCGATTAGATGGTTGCTCTCTAGCGCGGGGATTCGACAGTTACATCTGATGTGGTAAACGGGGCTACTATTTATGGACAGAGGAGGGCTTTTTCTTCGACCCTAACGGAGAGGCAAAAGGGGGGATAGCTTGAAGAAGCAAACAGAACACCCAAGGTTTCAACTCAAAGCAAACTTCTTCACAAATGGAATCTTCCTTCTTGAAATAGGCACCTGCACAAGGTTATAAAAACCACGACAATAATGGCTTTTCTAAAACAGTGGGAGAATTTCGAGGGGCGGTATACATCAAATTGGGTTAGGCCAACTTGTTGTTAGAGATTACGCACCCTATGTTTGTCCGTTTTCCTATGCTGGAGCTGATACTGCACGAAATCAATTCTTTTCAGGAAAAGAGCAATGAAAATGTGCGGACAATACAACAGTTCGAGCACACGATTGATTGATACCGCAGAAAGTCCTGCCATAACTGAACTGAACTGAACTGAACAACGGTTTCAGAAAGTACAATACAGAAGCCCACCATCAGGCCTTTCGACTCTGACGAACTGGGGTTAATTTGTGGTTCATACGACCACCTGGGTTTCGTTACAAATATTTTTACTGTTCGGCAGAGAGAAAGGTGGATGATCATTAATTCCACTTGTTGAACTGTCAACATTCTGCGTGAATGCTAGTCAAGGTGAATGCCCACTGAATATGCATTAAAGAAACGATTCCCAGCATTACACATATAAAGATATTACGGATATTTTACAGCTTTTACAAAGGTGCGCGAACCGTTACTATTTGATGCAAGTTACTGCATGAAACTAGATAACTGCTCCTCCTTCTACCATGGAACTACCTACGTTCCTACTACCACTACTACTATTACTACCAATACTACTAGCAGGAAACGCCAGGTACGAGAACACACTTAAATTGGCACTGGTAGCAGCAGCAATGAAAGAAGTAGTACTGGTGACAAGTATCTTCATTATTATTATTATTAATGCTAGTAATAGTAGTAGTATTAGTAGTAATATAAGTAGTATTGGTAGTAGTATTGGTAGTAATAGTAGTAGTGGTAGTAGGAACGTAGGTAGTTCCATGGTAGAAGGAGGAGCAGGTATCTAGTTACATGCAGTAACTTGCATCAATTAGTAACGGTTCTCGCACCTTTGTAAAAGCTAAAAAATATCCGCAATATCGTTATATGTGTAATGCTGGGAATCATTTCTTTAATGCATATTCAGTGGGCATTCATTGTGACTAGCATTCACGCAGAATGTTGAGAGTTCAACGAGTTGCATGTCAGATCATTTGGGTAAGTTTTCACGCGCATAAACATCAGCGCACATGGCAGCTACTTTCTCATCGAAAAACTACGGGGAACGCTGGATTTATAACAGTCCCCAGAAATCAAATGAAGTCAAGTCAGGTCAATAGTAGCTTTATACACCGGACTGAGTTGAGTTTCATCATTTACCTTTATTCAAGGATATAAAAATACTGATTCAGGAATACATAAACAAAATATTGGTAATTTTCATCCAATTTGACGGTTTCGCATGTCCTCGGTGATTTTCGCTCGATCAGCAGCCAGACAAGTATGACACGGTGCATACATGTTGTAGACAAAACTGATGAAAGTTCGTTGTTTCGAGGATGATGTATGTCTGGAAATATCGTTGAATTAAACCGGCCACAAGCGTGGAAGTGCTTATCAGTGATGGTATCAACAGGTTTATCTCTGGATATGCCACTGCATTTAGAGATGTTTTCTATGGATCTTATTAAAGTTTAAATCCTCACCCAATAGGCCCGGGAAAATAACTGAAGAGCTGTACAACCAATTCTGGAGTAGACCTGTAGTCACAAATTCAAACAATAACTAGTTCGGGACCGAAAGAATCCCAGACGGAGATAGAAAAATGACAATTTTTTGATTTTATAAGAAGTCCATTGAACATGCATAGACCTTAAGGGATTGCGGAACAGTGTAACACCAAGATGTTTACTCATTGATGGTATTGGTATGGGTCGATTTTTCGCCGATAGGAGAGAGAATCTGTTGGTGAGGGCTCTGTGTGGTTCATCAGAAAGCAAGGAATATAATACACCTTGGCATCTAGAAGCATTCAGTAGAAGGGAGGTAAATAAGGACCAGTCAACAATACTTAGCTTGATTTGGATTCGTGAGGTTCATTCTGCTGTTAGTAATTCACATCGTAAAACTGCATCGTCAGCTTATCTCCATCCCATCAATGTGGACTGGATTGGAAGTTGTCTAACACACTAAGAAAAGAAAAAAGGGAAAACATTGCACCTTGTATTACACCAGAGTCAACTGGAAGATAATTGGACTTCTGTCCACTGAAACAAGTAGAATGACCTCGATCAATGAAGTGGGCTGAAATCAGCATACTGAGCAATACTGATTGTTCAAGGCAGCCACATGTATTCTTGTGATCTAAAACACCATTGTGGCAGTCTTACATTTCCTGTCAAGTACCGAGGATATTAGGTGGACTATATAAGCTATGGCGTCAAGTGTTGAGTGCGAAGACAAATGAGCAAACCATCTGTGCATCGAATAATTGCAGTCAACGGAGTGGTAATTCCCAGGTTCTTTCTTTAGTACAGGCATCTCCAAATATCAGGACATTTTCCACTTGCTAGGCAAATATTGAAGAAAGTGGCCGGTAGAACCGAAAGGGTGTTAGGTAAGTTTTCACTAATAACCAATGTCAGAATTGTGTCCTATGCGTCCTACAGTCTTTCATGCAGGGAAGATACTTTGGGATTCGTTTGTATATCGGTAAATCGGCACGGCCAACTGCCCTTAGTATTAGGATGATATCCGTACGCTATGGCACTTCCATAGATTTTCAGAGGCGAATCGCGCTTTACTATTTGTTAGCAAATAAATAATTGGTTAGCCCTCTAGTTTTTATTCAGCTAATTACAATACGTACAGAGTCAAGTTCAAACAGAGACCAATAGAAAGTGGATTGTTAGGAATCGAACCCCAGCGGGTTAGAGTATAAAGCTCCGTTGGCCAGCAGCCCTCTGCTTGAAGAATCATTCAGAGGGCTAGTGTGCATTGTTCCCTGTTCGAACAGTTCTCGAACGCTCAAGGATATACTAATTATATGACTAGTAAGAGACTAGATTTTGCATGATATGATTCATCATGCAATAAGAACATTTAAGTCATTGAAAACCATAGAATCACTGTAGAGCTGTTTTATCCTTGGTAGAAACCATCAACAGCGCACATCCACCGAGCCTCCAACTAAGACTCGAACTCGTGGTGAAAGACAGTTATTTGAACACCTAAACCAGAAGGCTATCTGGGATGACCCTGAACCGCTTATTAAACTTATTCAATATATGATATAGCACCCTTTCGATACTGGTTTCAGATGCGGGTAAAACATCATCCGCACAGAAAGAAACATGTACGTACGCCCCTGCAGAGAAGCCGTCCATCATAGGAGTCCCAGAAAGGCTTGTTAGGTATGCATTGCTGATGGTCCCTAAAATGGATAAAGCAGCTGTACAATGGTTCTATCATTTTCAGTGGTTTGAAAGTTTACACCTGATGATAAGTCTCACAGTATGTGTTAATTACGAATCGTAATTAGAGTTTGTCCTTTTGTCTTCTGTTTAGTTACTTATTAGTAGTGAGTACATGCATCGTGAACCCCGGACATTCGTAATGTATTTTCCCTGTTTCTAAGGTATCACATCAGTTTATACTTGAGTTTCATGGTACTTATTACATGAACAGTTCACGTATTTGTTCGTAACCTTGTTTTCCCGAAAGTCTACACTTTTACTGTTATATAATCTTTCTGAGTGTTTCATTTGTACTGCCGAGCGGAGGCTCGAACTCCCAGTCTTATCGTTTCTGTCAGTGCACTTCACTATTGGCCGTCATACGTCAACGGCATTAACAGATCTAGTGCCGGATTCGCCCATTCATGTTGACACGTGCCTTTGTTTACTCCACAGACTTAGCTCATTTGTACTTATTTGTTAATGACACTTTTTACCATTGCAACCACAGTCCAATTCACGCGTTTGTAATCGATTTATTGATCTTTGACGATAAACGCTCTTGATTTATTGACTGTACCGCAACCGAACTGCGCTACAGTTTCGTTCAGCTGCCTGCTAAGTGGACCGTTTTTTATTTTCTGCGCTGTCCCGATTTTCGGAAGCTTACTGCCCATTGTTCTTGGTTTCTCACCTGGCTGTAAGTCCTTTATTTGCTGTATTTTTATGTTTATTGTATTATTTAGAACCACGAATCATCGATAAACACGGTTATTCGATTGGAATTTGTTCTGCTGCCCGTAATCGTGTTCTGCCCATATCGTGCGTGTAGCTAGAGAAACTAAGTTACTGCTAGATTCACAGCCCTAGACATCGGGATAGTCGCAACAGTTAGCCAGTTAACCAAATCACTGCTTTGATTTACTGCCCGAATCGGAATTGAAGAAATTCCGTCAAATGCAGCCCCACCACGATTCCGACAGTGAACGTCAGTTATCACAAGGCCCGTCCCCGGACTCAAAGCTGAATCAAGAACTTAAATTGGCAAAATTAAAGATAAAACGGTTGGAGCTTGAGCTGGAAACTGCTAGGCGTATCAGTGATGCCAAAATGAAGCTCGCGGAGAAGATTAGTGATCTACAAGCTGAAGAACGATCATTATTGTCGGTCGAGACCACTCGACCACCTACCCCACAGCCATTTGAGAAGCTCGAACGAGTGAAAAACTATGTACAGTCTCTCCCAACTTCAAATGCTCAACCTGTCGACCCGATATCCTTCAAGAAACCTGGAATTCATGTTTTGACTCGGGAACAACCAGCGGCAAGCAACGTCTTTGAAACCGCTCAGCTGCTTCAAGCTTGCATGAGCCTGCCAGTCCGAAAATTGGTCAAGTTCGATGGAAACCCAATGAATTACTTCAGGTTTATGCCGAGCTTTCAAACTACAGTGGCCAGATACACCTCCGACCCCGCTTGTCTATTGGATTATCTAATTTCGGCCTGTGAAGGCGAAGCTGCTGAATCAATCCGAAGATGCGCAATCCTTGAACCTAAGGAAGGCTATGAAGAAGCATTACGAATTCTCGAACGGCGTTTCGGTGAGCCACATGTAATCGCAAGACAGTGCATAAGCGAACTGACAGACGGGCCAACCGTGAAGCCTTCAGACTCTAAAGCTCTAATCAAGTTAGCTGATGAAATGAAGTTGTGTTCTGCCACGTTGGAAAGGCTGAATTATCAGTCAGACTTAAATGCCTGTCACACTCTTACAGCAGTTGTGCAACGGCTTCCCCATCACATTCAGTCCAAGTGGTTCGAAAAGGCATCTCATATCTTAAGGACCAAACGTGAGCCCACATTCTGTGAGCTGATGGACTTTGTTTCGGACCAAGTTGATGCCGCCGTAACCGGCCTCGTTTATATCACACAACAAGATAATCGTGTCCACGCCCGGTCAGAATCCCAACGGCCTACGACTAGTCAAGGCTCACGAGATCGAGTGGCCACAGTAATGTCAACAGAGACTGATGTAGCTGCAGCAAGTCTGAAAGCTTCGCAAAATCCAATTTGTTCTATTTGTAAGGGACCACATGAAGTGGACCAATGCAGTACATTTCAGGGTTTGAGTGTTGCCGATAGAAACGAAGAAATAAAGAGATTGAAGTTATGTTTTCTGTGCTTGAAACCAAACCATGTCGTTAAGAATTGCCGATCACGCAGAACCTGTGGTCTGAGTGACTGCAAAGGTCAACATCATCCAATGTTACACAGACAAGGAACCCCAGAGGGTAACAGCCGGAGTATTCAAGTAACTGAACGTGCTGTATCGGTTGGTCATGTCTCAGCAAACGTCAGTAATGCCATTCAGGAAGTGTCTTTCGCCATATTACCAGTCCGGCTCCGAGGTCCATTAGGAGAAGTTACCGTCAATGGTTTCCTTGACAACGGTTCAGACTCGACGTTCATTGACGCCTCGCTCATGAAGAAACTGGGTTTAAAGGGAAAACGAGAGCGCCTTACTGTCAAGACTGTTACTGGGGGTTGTGTGACGGAAGGTGTCACAGTATCCCTAACGATAACCTCACTGGATGGACAAGAGGCTATCCAGATCCACCGAGCCTGGGCAGTCGAAACCCTTCCGAAACTACAGCCGTTTATTCAACCGCAAGAATTGAGCAGGTGGGAGCATTTGAAAGAAGTACCGTTGTCAGTTATAAAGGCCTCCGATATCTGTATACTAATTGGGGCCAATATTCCGAAGGCTCACTGGGTCTTGGAACAACGAACTGGTGGTCCCGACGACCCGTACGCCGTGAGAGGACCGCTCGGATGGGTCATACTGGGGCCAACTTCACAACAACGACAGAACAAACCGAAAGCCCACGTGCACCACGTCACAACCACCGAATTGGGTAAAAGTCTGGAACGTATGTTCAATTTCGAATTCGTAGAAGCGGCCTGTGTCAAACGTAGCATGTCAGAGGATGACAAGTTGGCTCTACGTCACGTGACAAATTCTTTGCGTAAGATAGATGGCCATTACGAGATTGCCCTGCCATGGAAACCCGGCAGTCCATGCCTACCGGATAATAAATGTTTGGCTCTCAAAAGATTGCTGTTTCTCAGGAAACGCTTTGAAAACGATCAGTTATTGAAGGAAAAGTACTGCGTAACGATTAACGAATATATATCAAAGGGTTACGCTGAGATGGTACCCGAGACAGCAAAACTTAACTGGCCCCACGTATGGTATCTTCCGCACCACGGCGTATATAAACACGGAGACCGAACCAAAATTAGGGTGGTATTCGACTGCGCTGCGGAGGTTAATCAAACATCACTGAACAAACAACTACTGACGGGACCAGACCTTGTCAATAGTTTGTGCGGGGTGCTGTTGAGGTTCCGTGAGTACAGGTACACTTTGGTAGCCGATATTGAAGCTATGTTTCACCAGGTGAAGGTCCCATCAAGCGACCGCGATTGTCTGAGGTTCCTCTGGTGGCCTGACGGTAACGTGACCAACAAACCAAAAGCATATCGTATGACGTCTCATCCATTTGGAGCCAACTCGTCGCCGTCATGCTGCAGCTTAGCCTTGCAGAACACTATCGACTGCAATATGGCAATTTACGGTGCTACTTTGATCAATCAAGCCAAGAAAAGCTTCTACGTAGATGATTGTTTGATGAGTTTACCTAAAATGGAGGACGTTGGAAGAATGGGAAGAACGTTGCGGCACGCTCTACTGCAAGGCGGTTTCAACTTGACTAAATTCTTCAGTAATGTGCCACATGCTTTGGGAGAACTGCCGAAAGCAGAAACCAAACCCATTTTCCTTGATCGACAGCCAGCTGAAGTAAAGCGAACTCTGGGAGTGCAATGGGAGCCAAATCACGATAGCTTTTTTGTTTACGTTACACCTTGGGAGGAAAAATATACCCGGAGAGGTTTACTTACCTATATCGCTTCAATTTACGACCCCATGGGGCTTGTATCTCCAAGTCTGTTGCCTTCTAAATTGCTTTTCCAGGACCTATGTCGAAGACAAGCCAAATGGGACGAGGAAATGACCCAGGAAGAAATCGACCGATGGATTGTGTGTCTCAGTGAAATTCAAGCAGTATCTAATCTACGAATCGCCCGTTGTATACGACCGATGAATGAAAAAACGGATCCAAGACTGGAACTACATGCATTTAGTGACGCTTCAGAACTGGGTTATGGAGCAGCACTCTATTTACGATCTGTTACCGAAGATGGAATGATAAACTGTTCTCTAATATTGGCGAAGTCTCGTGTAGCCCCCTTGAAATCCGTGACCATCCCGCGGTTGGAACTTGCGGCTGCTGTTGTCTCAGTAAGATTAGTCGCCTTTGCCAAAGAAGAACTTTCCGTACCTATCTGCTCGACTACGTTCTGGACAGACTCGCTAATTGTTTTGCAGTCGATACGAAATACCAAGTCTCGTTTCGAAACCTTTGTGGCCAACCGTCTGGCGGTGATCCGTGAACTTTCGGAACCTGAACAGTGGGTCCACGTGAACAGCAAAGACAATCCAGCTGATTTAGCTTCGAGAGGTACCAGCCCGAGAAGGCCGCTAGATGCACTTTGGTTTAATGGCCCACGATTTCTCTTGCAGAATGTGTCTTCGTGGTCTGCACAGCCTAGTCCCACCGTATGCCCTCAGATTGAATTAGTCAAAACGGTTCGCGTGAACGCAGTGCAAACATCGGATACAGTCGGCTGGATACAAAGATTCCGCAATGCCAAATCTTGGTTAGGCTTGCTGCGACAGATTGCTTGGTTGAAGCGGTTTTGTTTTTGGATTCGACAATGACATGAAACGGGTGTTAGTCAGCTGAACATCGCCAAGCAGTTGAAACCATCAGAATTACAGTCATCAGAATTAGCCTTACTTCGTTTGGTGCAAAAGGATTGCTTTAGTAAGGAGCTAAGAACAATCTCCGAAGGATCAGAGGTCCCGAGCATGTCCCGGCCAGTCTCAGGACGATTGCGGAAACTCCATCCGTTTAAACACTGTGGTTTACTACGAGTGGGAGGTCGCCTACCATGGGCACCTCTACCTTTCGAGTCAAAACATCCTATAATTTTACCGAAGGATCACTTCATCATCAAACTTTTAGTGCAACATTATCACGAAGTGAATGGCCACGCTGGTGCAGCACATGTGTTGTCACTATTAAGGGAACGTTATTGGATTACACACGGCTACTCTACAGTTAAAAATATACTACGAAAATGTTTTCATTGTAAACGTTGGCATTCCCAGGCACAAAGTCAAGTAATGGCACCACTTCCTGAGGACAGAATGTTATTCGGCGAGAATCCGTTTACCGCTGTCGGAGTAGACTACTTCGGTCCCTTCTTGGTGAAGCACGGTAGAGCCACTGAGAAACGTTACGGGTGTATATTTACTTGCCTGTCCATGAGAGCCGTACACCTAGAGGTCGCCTACACCCTAGACACCGATTCCTTTCTTTCTGCGTTTTCTCGGTTTGTGGCAAGACGAGGATGTCCCAGTGTTGTCTACAGTGACAATGGAACGAATTTCCGAGGCGCTGAAGCAGACTTGAGGCGATGCCTGAAGGCTTGGAACCAAGACAAGATTCTAAAGACACTTGGGAATAGAGACTGTGAATGGCGCTTCTCTCCACCGAAGGCAAGTCATCGCGGAGTTGTATGGGAACGTATCATACGATCTGTCCGCCGAATTCTGCTTTCACTTCTAGCTGATCAGTTGGTCGTAGATGAGGCGTTAGTAACGATGTTCTGCGAGGTAGAAAGAATACTTAATGATCGCCCTCTAACCAGAATATCGAATGATCCCGATGATTTCAACGCGATAACACCCAATCACCTTCTTCTCCTACGAGGTATACCAGCGACATTTCCTTCCGAGCTACCAAACAACCGGTTGAACCGAAGATGGCGACAGGCGGAAAAGCTGGCAGATGCCTTCTGGGCTCGCTGGTTGAAGGAATACTTGCCAACACTACAGACAAGATCAAAGTGGAATAAGCCTAGCCGAAAGCTGAACGTAGGCGACTTGGTTCTCCTAGCTGACACGCACGCACGGAGAGGGGCGTGGCCCAAAGGGATAATTGAGGAAACGGTTATGGGAAGCGATGGACGAATCAGAGAAGTTGCAGTACGCACAGCCAACGGTGTTCACCGGAGAGACATACGACAGCTGTGTCTTCTAGAGTCGGACTTATGCTCATGAGTGTGGTTCGTGACATTCCCCCACCCCGGGGGCAGTGTTAATTACGAATCGTAATTAGAGTTTGTCCTTTTGTCTTCTGTTTAGTTACTTATTAGTAGTGAGTACATGCATCGTGAACCCCGGACATTCGTAATGTATTTTCCCTGTTTCTAAGGTATCACATCAGTTTATACTTGAGTTTCATGGTACTTATTACATGAACAGTTCACGTATTTGTTCGTAACCTTGTTTTCCCGAAAGTCTACACTTTTACTGTTATATAATCTTTCTGAGTGTTTCATTTGTACTGCCGAGCGGAGGCTCGAACTCCCAGTCTTATCGTTTCTGTCAGTGCACTTCACTATTGGCCGTCATACGTCAACGGCATTAACAGATCTAGTGCCGGATTCGCCCATTCATGTTGACACGTGCCTTTGTTTACTCCACAGACTTAGCTCATTTGTACTTATTTGTTAATGACACTTTTTACCATTGCAACCACAGTCCAATTCACGCGTTTGTAATCGATTTATTGATCTTTGACGATAAACGCTCTTGATTTATTGACTGTACCGCAACCGAACTGCGCTACAGTTTCGTTCAGCTGCCTGCTAAGTGGACCGTTTTTTATTTTCTGCGCTGTCCCGATTTTCGGAAGCTTACTGCCCATTGTTCTTGGTTTCTCACCTGGCTGTAAGTCCTTTATTTGCTGTATTTTTATGTTTATTGTATTATTTAGAACCACGAATCATCGATAAACACGGTTATTCGATTGGAATTTGTTCTGCTGCCCGTAATCGTGTTCTGCCCATATCGTGCGTGTAGCTAGAGAAACTAAGTTACTTCTAGATTCACAGCCCTAGACATCGGGATAGTCGCAACAGTATGATACACCCATTGTCACGAGGAGGCATGGATCTTGGGTGATAGAAAATCGACTCCAATTTTTCCCTCCAGAAGTCCTACTTAGTAAACTGGAATATAACCAGCGCCTTTTTCGTTACCGACCGGATGCAATGCCAGCTGAATCACTGCGGTACGATTAGTCGGGTGTGAGTTACACGGACGAATACTTAGTGATGCACATACCACTATTCCAATGATACACAGCGCCTATCTTAGTTTTCATTATTGGATGAATCTCGTCAATCATGTTCCAATAGTACAAAAAGCATACTGCCTAATGTGATCCAGTGGGCCCTTCGATGTTAGTCACAGAATGTATTTGTTGATGAAAAGGGCCTGCATCTCAGATAACTGAGTATTTTTTCAGTGGTTAGCTTGTAATAATGAATCCAAAACGGCCTACAAAACAAAATGTCCTTTGATTTATTCAGTTTTCCAGTTCTGTTTGCACTATCTAGACGGCAAATTCATTTCCGATAAGACATTTTACAAGCGGCTGATATTTCCGGATCAAACTCGAACCCTCTTGGTTTACTACTATGAATTGCCTACATTCACGCATTACCGGATCAAACGATTGACAGCAGGCTGGGACTAAGCATTGAGCAGGAGGTTCACTGGTTAGAGAACGTTCGCTTAAACAGAAAGAAAACGAGTACACGAAACGGATAAAGTTTGAGTGAAAATTCAGTCGGGCTGGATTCGTTGATGAATCAAAAAACTGCTCCAAAGTGCATCTGACGATCAACAACGGCTAATGGGTTTAATTAGATCAAAAAAAACCATGCGTTTTAGAGTCAGCCCCGATAGCCTGTTGTGCCGAAAATATCTGTCAACAATTCTGAGCGAACTCGTCAATTTTTTGTTTCGTAGATTAGTCAAAAGTTGTCCTCAGTGATGAAATGTTTCCCGCTCTACTGGAGGTAACCTTTGTCCAACAAATCCTATCATCAAAGACGAATTTCTCATTCTCGTAAAGCTTAGCTACTCGTTCGCAATTCCATCGATAGACGAAAATAACTGTGATTTTCAATATTTCTAGACCAGCTTACCGCCTTTGGGGTTCATAATCACATCGTAGACTGAATTCTGGGAATTGGCCACGGGAATATTTCATGTTCTTGAAGTGTTATCAATTTCACAATTCTTCCACTCACCTTTTCGAATGAGTGCAGTGAGAAGCTTATGTCCCATAACCCATATAGTCTAAATAGTTTTAGAATTCAAACTAGAAGCTATGGAACCTAGGGTGGAAAACGGATCGCAAGACAGGTGAAGAGCGCCGCAAGCATATCGCACGTAGCAATACTACTCTCGATGGGTAAATGTTAATTTAATAGAAAAATATAAATCCTAAAGTAAAATCGATCACCCTATCAGAATTAGGCGGTAAACCTAATGTTAAGGTGCTATCTTTTTTGGTTGAAACTCATTGAGGATCACGAATTCGACTGATTACTCAGTTCTTACTAATTTTAGGAAAAGATCACACTAACATCCGCTCCTAAGGTCGAAAATGGGTCTACGCTTTGTCAATTAGCTAAAAACAAACTTTATTTTCATAACTCGAATTTGTTTCCTTAGAAAATTCCAATTTCCGTGTAGTATTGAATAGGCGCCAACACTTTTCCTGGTAGTGATTGCTAAATCCATGTCTAGGCAACATTTTCACAAGATGCTACACTAAAACTCATGACGTGTATGCGGAACTAAATCATTTACAGACTCGATCCAGTGTTTAATCAAACTGGAATGTGGCATGAGCAGAATTTTATTATCTATCGTTGTGTTTTACAAGCGTAAAATTCGTAATCGTCTGACGGAAATCTTTGATCAAACGCAAATGCTTCAATTTTTGTTCTCCTCCAGACAAATCAGAAATCAGTACTTGTATTCGACACGACCACCGACTGTTTGATCGTATCAAGAGACATGGCAAACAGATTTTACTTGTGACGAGGGGTACCGTGTGCGACGAATCGTCGACCGTAATTATTCACTTGTTGGTCTTGTGTCACGATAGGAAACGTCATGTAACACAGAACAGATGTAAAATGTGTGAAAAATCAACTGTACAGTAACGCGAAGGTATCTCCCGGGTCACAGGATAATTGATAACATTACGAAAATTGGTTGTAAAACTATGGCAGCTGTCGTAAAACACTGAATACAATTTAGGCAATCCATTTTAAACGAGGTTTTACAACCGTAATTTTATTGAAGCATTTGTTTGTACACATCCATCCACAGTTGTATATAAAAAAATAACACTGAATTTTGTCTCACTTGCAGACTAAAATCCCAAAATCAGGTATTTCAGTTACGTTGTTTTTTTTCCACTTACACTTCATTTTTACCCAAGAATAATATGAAGTTTACAAGAAACCCATATATGAATTACGAAATTGACGTAAACATTTGTCTCAACGCTACCATCCGTATCGCGTGAAAACCTCTGATCGATAAGATTTATGCTGTCCGGCCTCCCACTAGTGATCATTAACCAGAGTTCAAAGGTGCATCCCGCCTTCTCATTTGAAAACCTGAAACATCTAACATTTCATAGTTAGTTAGTTTATGAAAACCTCTTATATACACATCTTTTCTGAATTTATGCTTTGATTTTGGGACATTTTCTTCTCTGCTCTTCATCCATCTACAGAACATTGTACTCCTCTTATTGAGTCCGTTCAGAAGAGATACTAAGGCAAAACACCTGGATATTACACTGCAGGACATCCGGTAGCGTACCCACTACAAACAGAAAAGGGGAGAAATCTTCGTAGGAGCATTATCCTTTTTACCCCAACGGACCCGGAAACGTAAATTGGGATTCTTCTCCGCTTCAGTGTAAGGTTACGTATATTACATTTTCCTAACCATTTCTGTTTTCATTTTTCTTGTTTTGCTTAAAAAACAAAACATCACAGGATTTAGTGATCCGAATATAGCAAAATATATTGAGAAAACCGTTTTGTTAGCAAGTTTTATCATTATTTAATCTTACCAAATGAACTTTGAGAACACGTAGCCTATCCTTTCAACCAAAAATAATAAGATTCGGGTAGAATGTATATGATTGGCCCTTTTAAGAAGCACAATAGAACTCAGTTTTCGTTTCCTCTTCATTTTGCACGAATACTACTGGTTTCATGTTTTACTCAATATGAAGTTGGTGTTGTCCAAATCAATGTCCCAGGTTGGATGCCCATATGAACTTTGTCAGTTTTGGTCATGTTATTTCAGAGATTTTGGAAACCTATGTTAGATTGCAGGATATTACCGGGCTTCTTTGCTTAACCCAGTGTAGAAATGCATTACTTCAGGTCGATAATATGATATTTAGAAATTTCTCATAATAACTATCACACCTGTAGCTTGGCTGTAATCTCCTCTGGTCCTCTGGTAAATACCCAAACAGGTTAGTGGTGATCAGACGGCAATCATGGTGTACTACGAACCCTTCTGTCCTGGGTTCGGGTACTGCCACCAATCCCAGTTGATCCGAAGTAGCAGTCCATAAATGGTTGCCATTCCCTTCATGTAATACCGTACCTTTATTATTTGACAGAAATAAGGTAGATAGCAGAAGGGGAAAGGTGGATTCATTCAAAAATCAATACTTCACAGAATTCTCGAGGATAAACAACCAGCCATTTAGTTTATGAAGCCATTACGTCATCTAAGCAACCCTGGGTGGTTCCCTTTCGCCAACATCGGCAGACTGAAAATTGTTGCATAATTTGTCCTTATAGAAACTAACAGTTTATGAGTCACATTTGAGTAAACTGTATTTTCGAAAATTTTGTTATATTCTTGTTGAACGATAGAAACGTGATCGATTACTGTCACTTCATTGTCCAACCGGCTCAGAAAAGACTCGTAAATTTGTTGAGCGTATTATGCACAGAAAGAACTGAATTATTTTGTATCAACCTGTACGACTCTCTGTAAGTCTCTGTGGATTAGACCGTGTGTGTTTTATTGTGAACAACTTAGAAAATGGAGAAAATACCATTTTTCTCCTGAAGCTTCGAAACGAATGACAGAAATCCCCCTCGAGATCTCATCTTAGTCGCTTCCCACATCTCCCTTCAGTCTAATCATTCCTATAGGAAACACGCTTGTTACTGTAGGCATCTAGGTTTTTGAGGTGATCAACAGCAGCAAAACACAGACTGCTTCTTTCCTGATGCCCGAATTCTTCGACTTTCACTGAATATTTCCAGGGGATCGTTTCTACATTAGACTGATACACTCGTTCATGAACTTGCAAGTATTTCACGTTTACTCCCGTTCAAAACCCAATCGATATAATTTTCTGTGGACATGCAGACTTAACCCTTTTTACATTCGGATAAACTAGCTTTGCTACAGTAATCCCCTAAGTGTACTACTTGGGAAAGCTGAACAAAAGAAACCACTTTTCACGTACGTTTCCAATGAAAGACTATCAACTTTGATTGTCAAACAGTAAGTTACTTACACCACCATTGCTTTTAAGGCGTCAACCCTCTTATTCGGGGTTAAGTAGAGGCAATAGACAGAAACATTAGTACATCGCATTGTTTAGGACCACGGGCAATGTTGTCTCAACTACGTCCCTTTTTTCCCACAACCAAATCCCGGAAGAAAAACAGAACGACGAGACGTCCTTCAAGAACACTATAGCAAGCATGACTGATATGAGGCCGCGTTCGTCTCAGCTAGGACACTTTGACACGTTTGAATCACGACACCAGTCCTATACTTTCTTGCAAGCAAGAAGTCTACGAAGATACTTGGGGGGGGGGTCTACTTCTGAGCATACAAGCCTAGAGCTGTGAAGTAATTTGATATATATATATATATATATATATATATATATATATATATATATATAACTGGAACGACTCTCTAGTTCCTAAAAATACTTCCCATTCAATAAATATACATGGCATCTTTCGGCATAAATACCAACATGACTGCACTCCATAAACTGATACCACTTCATAAAGGGACTCCGTACATACAAACACGGACACGTGATCCAAGTGGGAAGCAATGTCGACAGAACTCACGGTACCTCTCACAAATTTCAGTCAGCCAAGATTGTTGTAACTTTGGTTCATGGTAATTTCTCCTCAATCATGATTGTGCGCAAATAACAAATTTATGAATCCGTCAACTGACAATAAAATGGTTAAATCAAATTAAAGGCAGTTAATATGCAGGAGCTATGGTATTCATTGTTAGATGCAAACCGCATCCACCTAGTGTTCAAACGCTGGCACATACCCACTTTCGAATAGTTATCATAACCCTCTTCCGCACCTTCAACCCTTCCTCAGTCTTATTGTCTCTCTGTGAAATGTAGTGAATCAATGATGAAAAAATTTAGGCCGTATTCTGAAGCATTCTAGAAGAGAGAAAAAAATATAAACTAAAGGTCAATATCAACCAGCATCTAACAAACCCACCTATGAAATGAACGGTTGTGATTACTGACTTATGTTTGTTTGTGTCGTTCAATAAGTCTCCACTCTTGCATGAAAATAACAAAGAAGACTAAAATGGGGCTCTGCTGGAAAATTTATATGTTTCTCCCTGGACAATGTAGGCATGGCGTGTGAGTTAGTTGGATTTGTGTGTAAAGATCAGGACTTGGAACTTCCTTTTCTACTGTAAAGGTACAAAGTTAATCAACTCCCTATCGACCATTAAGACTACTCAAGACGTAGCCTGGAACCTTCCGTCTAGATCAGACTCTTGCCATATTTTGCCATAGGATCCGCTTTTAACGTGACCGTTGTATCGGTATCACTATAAATTAGTTACAACTGCAAGATGACCTCTATTATACTGTATTCTACGATCACCTCCTAGATTTATGTAGGAGATTGAAAATATCAGTTTTTATATGGGCTCTAGACTACATCTGCCACTTAAAAGACATGAAACAATCTTTTTCTGATGGATCAAATTTGGTTAGGTTGTCTTAACTGTATGCGTAACCTTATCCTAGTCATTTCCGGCTTACCGAACAGGGTATTCCAAAAGAGGTGAGTACATCATACAACTGGTCACAGGCTCATCTGAACCAATGCTGCTGCTAGAATGCATCGTAGGGCAAAACGAAGCTATCAATCAATCCACGAAGTATACTGATATGATAGATATATCTGAAGAAATAACTGACTTTTCCCTTACTCACCCATATTACACAACTCATATTCCGTTCATTAACACTTCCTAGCCACTTTTTCTCCCCTCTACACAACCAACAGACATTTTTTTCCGTACTAGATGCAGTACCTGTGGCAGAAATTCTGGCCATGAGGTCTCTAATAATTTATCCACTAGTCTTCAAGTCTCATCAGACCCGCTACGGTCGACTGGTATCCCCCTTCATACTTGATCCCCATTCAACTTGGCCCTCTGGTCAACAGATGGTCATGCTCAGTGGGACCTAAGCGTTCATTCAAACTGAACAGCCACCATCTTGAACGATTCAGTTTGCTTGTCGTTTCCACGTATGCACATATAGCTTGCGTCCCAGATGCAATGGAAGATAAATTCTACCAAGACCTGCACAAGCCTTTACACAAATCCGGCCCATCTGACATCGTACTTTTGTACAAGACATAAAGTCTAAAAGCTTCCAGCTGTCATCAAAAGAGGAGCATTCGAGAAGTCCTTCCTGTCGTTCGGAAAAACGGGGTACGGCCTTTGACTCCATGTTCTGATCATTGCTTGCTCCTCTCCCATGCGAACTCCAGACGCTCCAGTTGCAGGCACACAACATGGCGCCATCACTCTTTGAGTCAGCAGTGAACCTAGATCGGTCACACTGCCAGAAGTCCAACACTGTCGATGGTGCTGAACCACGCCGCTGACTTTGCGCTAATTCATTCGTGTGCTTTAATGGGTGTTTTAAACGCACTCTGCAACGATCGATAGTTTGTGATCAGCTGTCGAATCTATCCCACACATCTATAATCCGATAAACGCCAGCTGAAGAACTGCAAGCAGCCACACCTGATGAAATCAGTCAGAGCCGGAAGCTTGTTAGGTATGCTCTGTACTCCACGAGCCACTGAGTTGGGGTGTGTCATTTCGCCTCGAAAGGCCTTATATGGCAGTCATATGACTGCGATTGCTAAACGCTCGCCAGTCGATGCCTGCTGGAATTGAGAATAAAGAAACGTGACTCACCATGAGACGTCAACTTGACCGAAGTCTTTGTAGGAATCCCGAAATCTGGTTGTTGTAACATGCATCTCTCCGTTCCATCTCGGTCATGTTACTGTGAGGGAACCGCTTGGTGTAACTGAAATCATCACTGACACAATTGCCAGGCGAATATCTTTAGAACATTCTTTAGCTGACATTCAGTGTCACACTCTGCTATCTTTCTTCCGAGACAAGTAAAGTGGTCTATTACATATATATATATATATATATATATATATATATATATATATATATATATATATATTGCATATACTTACATATATGTAACTACCTACATTCTTTTATCACATGCAAGTAGCACTTCAAATGAGACCTTTGACAGTATGTCTATTGTGGCTTTGATTGGTAATATTAACTCTATGGAAACCCAATTTATCTTCCACGGACGTGCGATGGAACAGTGAAAGAACATTATTAGTTAAGTGTATTTCCCATTCCATTCTCACCCAACCAAAGCTCCAGTTTACAACTCTAGGAGTCATGTTAGATGCTTATAAGTTCATTATTGCCCATTAGAATTTGCTATACAATGCAGTTATCTTGCAACCTCTGGGATATATCACTCATACACCGACAGTACAGGACATTTGTAGTCACCCGAAAATGATGTACCAGTGCGTTCTTTTCAGATATAAGTTGGTCGGCGGTTATCACCGTGAAGTCAAGAGCCTGATGTCCCAGGTTCGATTCCTACTACAGCTAGCCACTTCCTCATTCAGCAGCTCAAGATTACCGCAACCTCTCATCCAGAGATATGATGTTTTTTTACATACCAAGAAGGAAGTAGTAGATTATCTATGTTTACTTGTGTTTCCGTTCCATTTATCTTTCACGTCTGATTTTCTCTCAGTAGTGTAAAAGTATGAATCATTTTGCACGGAACTGAAAAAATCTTCAACACCATATATTCTCGAGTAGATAATTCAGTAACACGGTTATTCTTTGGGAATATTAGTTTTACTTCGATTGCGGTTTTAACTCAGTAAGGCTGTCGGCATTTCGGGTTTTGTTTTAATTGGAAGTGAGGTTCATTTAAAAGACAGATTCCACCAGAAAACCTATAACTGATGCTAAATGAGACCCAAAACTGACTCCGCACAGACAGACTGACTGACCTTTTGAGCTGTCAGTTACGTTCTGACGTGAAAAATACCAGTAATGCCGGCCGAACCCCCTGCAAACAACTGTCAAGGTCGACTTAGACATGTATTCTCATTTCGGAACGTAAAAATAGTGGAGTTTAACAAATCGACGCTTAGTCAATAACATCATCCCAGGCTTTACAATTAACTTATCCCTTAGCCTTTAGTTGGCACGATCAATGTTTCCCGGACCAGTTCGATTGGCTGTACCTCCTAGCCTGCTCTATCAATACAGTCCACTGCAATGACACGAGTAAACCGGTACGTTTAAATTTTGAAATCGAAAAGAAAAGGAAATGTTTACAGGAAGCTGACTTCCATGCGTGCTCAATTTATTTCAAATTCATATAGAAAGAAACTCCTAAAACGAAAATCCGGGTGGGAATTTTATGGTCTCCATTCTTCTCGAAACATAATTTGTTAATGTACTGATTCATGTTGCCTGAGGAAACCTCACGTAAACAAAGAACTCATCTGTCGTTTCATTTGATAACCATCAGCATTGCGTTCTTGTCAAGCCCAACTTGGACTGGGACCAGGCATATAAAATCGAGTATGAGCATCTCGCTTCAGTTGTTGTGCTATCAGGGTAAGCTAAAAGTGACTTGCCTATCCCACACTGAGTTTACAAGTGGATAACACGCAAATAACAACGCGTTTTTGTTTGCCAACGTGCAAAAAACGTCTCTCAAATATCCTGAACTCACAAACCATAAGGTTCCTCTTTTATTCGTGTGGATTGCTTCTTTTTCATTGTGTATTATTGGTAAAATATTTTCAGGAACACGGTCGCACGCAGTTAAAGGTTGTCGATTGTCGAGTGACTGACGGTGGAAGCAAAATACACACGCGGGACCGAAAGGGCCTAAAGCCCAACACGGTGATCAGTTGACCACGGTCGATCCTGATAGTCCTCCAATTTATCTCGTAAAACCATGCAATATCCACTGCTTGCCTTGCTACTCCGCATGGCGTTCCATCCCACTCCATGTATTTCATGCTAATTCTTGGTTTATTTACTATTCCAGTTCTACAGTATTCCCTTCCCGTAAATCCACACATAAATGCTACATTGCCAGTTATCTTGTTGAACTACTTTTCATCCGCTACCAGGTTGTGAACGAGTTATACCTAACATGCTTTGTTAGATAAAATGTACCTTCTTTTTTCCTCATCTTCTGTGTGAATTCCATGAGAATTAAGTGAACGAGTTCGCGTTTTCTTAAGCTTGTAAACTGTGTTCTTGAAGAGCCGTTACTGGCCTGTAGCATTGTTCTGCCTTCGAAAAATTGAGAACTGAGAGAGATACAATGAATGCCGACACCATACAATGTACATCGCAATTGTATTTCAGCAATTTTCAGTAAAATGTGGCTAGTGGTACGTCAACAATGTCCGGCAAACCCCTTATAAGAGGATCGTGAATAAGGGACACTTTTCGATTTCCTCTATAGTATCTCCACCATAGATGAAGGCACGCGAAGATCATTCGAGCCAGAAACAGTGTATGGTATTCACAGGGTCTAAATGATTTAGTATAGGGGAATACAGTATTCCACCTGTATGCTGAGAAATAAAATGAAGCTGACCACCCGTGAAAGCTGAAAGCATACGGTGAGGGCCACCTTTTCATCTGTTCCTTCATGTGTAAAAGACCGATTTGATTGATTTATTGACATTGGTCTCTGACACCCTCCAAAAGCACACTGCTCATATTCCGATACCGTCTGTATTTAACTAAACACTCATTAGTTAAACGAGAATTACTCACGATTAGTGTCACCGTGAGCAATGTCATTGTGATACTATCGGTTACTATGGCAGGGAGGTAAAAAATTCAACCGAAAAACCATCGATTCACATTCTTTTCTGGGCAAAGAAGGTGGGTGGGCAAACAGATAAGGATAAAACATAAAGAGATCCTTTCGCAATGTGGACGTGTGATGAGCGCCATTCGAATGAAGCAACGCGGGCAGTCAACAGGACATACTGGAACTCCAGTTACATGTCAGAAGGTCGAGAATGATATTTTGACTAGGCAGAATTAAATCATGGGCCACTGGAGCATTGAAACTGTGAATAAGATAATGTTTCTTTCCTTTCTCTAGTAGTGCTTAAGGGTGACATGGTCGCGTGTTCTGAAAAGCCGTCAAAGAGTGTAAACGCATGAGGACAACAGTGATGATGAAATTGATAATCAACTAAGAGAAGTTCAGTCGGTCCCCCGAATACCTAACCAGACAATCCAGTTTGCCAAATGCTCACGTAAGTGTGAAATGTACGCGGACATAAAATGGTTGTCGAACATAACGCCAATGAAGTGTAGTCTGTAAAACAGTCGTTAAAATTTGACAGGAAGCAATCGTTTGTTATGTACTGTTACAAACATCAATGCATTTGTTAGTGACATCTACTCTTCTATCATGAGAGTTTAATTTGCGGACGTTACTTACACCACTCATCACCATATCGGCATACGTTTGGAAAACCCGTTCGGAAGGGACACTCGGTATTTGGGGTCATTTTGTTCTACCCTCTGAGGATCCCCTTTCGAGGGATTGTACCGCATAAAATGGAAGAGCTCACTTCGCTAGCAGGGTCGTAATACGATGAGCAGCACGTGTGCGTAGCTCCAATCGTTTTACATTCGAGCACGTCTGATTTCAAGGTCGATCCGTTCAGATATTGCGCTGTTGAAGGTTTGCTCCTAAAAACAAAAGGTTTGGGGAAGAAAAGAAGAAGCGTGTGCCATAATAATATTTAGGTGATCCGGATTGAAATAAATGGAAGTGCATAAATTTGGTTGGAGAGATGACTGCTGAGCTAAAGCCAGTTCGAGTAAACATGTTTTGTCAAACGATTTTGTGCACAAATTGATGCTTACTGCATCATGCTAAACATCGTTTTACTGAACGTCAGTAGCTTCGGTAACGGTTTGTGCAAACATGAACTGACGATTCGGAAGAGGTAAGCATCGTGACCTGATGCAATTCAATGTCTCACTATCAAAGGACTTTGTGACCATCATTGTCAATGTGAACATGACTAACAATTTGAGCAGCTCTCAGCTAGACATGTTCGCGAAAGATCGTAAGGTTCTGCTTCTAGATTGATTTTTATTATAAATTTTAGAGATTTGTCCAACTAGCTTTATGATTAGGATTGTTGCTGTTAAAATACCTTTAGCAGATGTTTTGGGTTGCAAACGGAAGAGAGGAACAATTATGCAATGATCATAGTTCTGTAGAGAGCTAATTTCAATTCTTTGTGACCGACCCTTCAAACTGTCCCCCTAAACAATTTTTTGGTGCTTGTTAAAAATTCCAACTCGATCTCTGTGTCATGACCAGATTCTGAGAGAACATCTCTAGAAAATTGCGATTCAGACAGTTCAAAATGATTGTACACGAAATAAGTGAAGTATCGCTCTCTTGCGTCGAAATTGATTTAACGAAGGGTGTGGATGATTGGGCTTCCCAGATAAGATCGTTCGAAATGTATTCTTGGGTGAAATATTCAACAATTTCAGATATATTTCTTAGCTTTCTTGGGCCATACTTACCCTTAAAGAGGTCAGTCGATAATTATCAAGTTACAAAAATGCATATTATAGCGATAAGCACCAATAAAATATCATTTTACCACAGAGTTGAAAATTCGGCTGGCGAGGATTTAGTTACGAGCTATGGTACGTCTGTTACAGTAGCAATTCTGCTTTCTTCCAAACTGTGTCTTTGTGCAAGGTAGACATTCAGTACAATAGGATTGCTATTTTTCGAGCTATCTGTGTTCGATGTTTGTGTCATATTGCAGTGGAAGCTGTCAAGTTATTGTAAAATAGCCGCCATGGACCAGTCGCTTCGGCATAAAAACGTGGAATAAAAGAAAACCTGTCCATTCCGAAATGCGGTCCTGGACAACCAAATAGATCCCGCTGAGAAGGAAGCTTGTCGCAGCCCAAACTCCTTAGGCATGAAGATGGTCCACATTGAGAGATTAAGATCCAGACGGCAATGGGGACAATCGAGTCGACAGCGCAGGTATGAGGAATCGAAGATAGTGATTACCGCCCGCTGATCCATGAACAACAAAGAACAACGTACTACGTGGGCGAAAGATTTTGGGACGAAGGCATGCAAATGGATTTGGTAAACAGCCGCACTTATCTTGTCACTTCGTAATATGTTCGGCTTGAACTTTGAAACAACTTTCGTACGATTCATATGCGATAGCACTAAAAATGAGAAGACTGTGATAAAATGATGGGCGAAAACATACTACTCCTTATAAAGTCACAACTTCATGAGGTCGAGATGTTGTCCGTGATCGATATCGCTGAGTGTCAGGATCCGTTCTGGCATGTTAAGTGACCTTCCTCGTGAAGTCTCATCATGTGAGTCAGAAAATTTTCCATGCTCCTCTCTACTGTTACTATTATTGTTATTATCGACACTATTGTTATGTTGTTTATGTTGAATCTATTTTACCAATATTCTGAATTGACAGTACTTTGAGTGTGCTTACCGGTTTTGTAATGTAAACCGGAATTCCATATCACATACGGATGGGGACAAACTCAATCGGGTTTCGTCCTTCAAGTTAGTAATTCGACGGTCTTATATATATATATATATATATATATATATATATATATATATATATATATATATATATATATATATATACCTTTAACCAGCATCATTTAGTTTGCAACTTAATCCATCAGAACTATTTGGCGAAATCAGTACTGAATCCGTCATGGCGAAAACGAAGCAGATGTTTAACCGACAATTCTCATATGGCCCTGATTTCTGGGTCATGTATTCAGATGCATCATCAGCTTCCTTTCCGTGAATCTTTCGCCTACGGTGAAGTCGTTAAACTACCAGGAGATGATACAATGTATCAGAGTCGAGATAGTTTCTGAGTGTATTGAATAAGGGATGCGTCTTCTGATGTTATACATAAGCGTTTAACTTCGACTGACTGCCATCACTTCCGACAATGCTGTGCTACCGAACATTGAACACCTACATTATCCGACCATGCTTGCATTCCCTTGGCTTCCTTCATTCAAGCAGAAATCTAGCTAACCCCATCACAACACGAATTGCTTTTGACAGGATCAAGAATCACGTCTCCATGGCGAGAACTACATTCAATAAAGACTACTACCACTGGCACGGCTTTAGTGAAAGCACGCTGAACTTCGGTCGTCAGGTTTTCTGTCATGGCAAGGATTTGTCAAGTAGTGCCGCTTTTGGGGAGAAAGAACCTCAGCTTGTTCCAATTATTACCAGTAAGGTAATTCGTAACCAGCTGGTCGTTTCTGCTGTCCACCTAGGATAATGTTTATCACGGTAAACAGAACTAATTGCATATGGCTATTTATAACTTCTATTTCTATTGCACCTGAAAGAGAAGATCTACGTGTTTTGATTCGGACATGCGTAGGCAAACAGAAAATACCTCGGGTATCTGATTTCGTAGGGTTTTAGGTTTGCTCCATCAGTAAAGCTGAACATAATTTGACGGAGTGCTTTTCAGATTGATGTGATTTTTTCACTCAACTAAAATTTGTGAAGTTAAGACCGGTTAAACATGTGAATAGGAAAACCTGAATATGGACACTGGTTGGTTTGTTTTCTTTGAGACTGGAAGGTTTGTTCGGGAACATCTTATGGTTTTACCTTCTTTTACCATATCCGTTTCTATATGAGAAACACGCTCACATATATTTCATGTGTCAAATATAATGGTGCAAAATCTCTTCTCTTTAGATTGGCTGATATATCCGTTTAAAATAGGATGATCTGTGGCAGTCTCTTTGTGATTTTTGTGGGAGCAGATTATGTGCCACATCAGACTCGCGCGCGAACTATCCTCGTAGGCTGAGAGGTCGTCTAATTAGTTAACCTTGCTGGACAATAAATGCTATTGTGGATATGCAAGGTCTCTTTCCAAGTCACACATACCTTATTGCCCAGTCTGGCCGATGTGAGTTCCTGGCTTGTAAATGTAACACACAGGGGCAATATTCTTCCCATGAGGGTAACACGTGTGTGATCTGCAAAAGCACAGAGGGTGGGGGGGGGGGAAATCCCATGAGCCAAGGCTCAGTAAATGCATCAACAGTCACCAACACATACATCTGGCCGTCATACCAATATAGAGCCATTCAGCATGCGGGTTTTATTAGAAAGGCGTGTATTTTAAAACCTTTTTATTTGAGGCCCATACAAAGTTATTCTCAGGAATGACGTTATCTTTCCTGTAGCTATTAGTTTCGGCTTCAACAATAAAAAGGCACGATACAGGCACCATATTCATGAAACAAATGAGACAACGCTTCAGATATTCTTGCCCACTATTGTTTTCGCAATCAGTAGCTAAAAACACATGATTATTTGAAGCAATGTGCACGTAACCCGGCCGCAATCGGCGAGAAAGCCATAAGCAAGCACGTAAGCAAGTAAGATCGATCTTGACAAATAAAGATTGGTCAGTTCATTCCGTCTTCACTGAAGCACGAGGGAAGATCAATATCAAGTAAGTGTATGTCCATACATGAAAGGGATATTGATTGATTGTCCGTGTAGTATGCATGATTCTTAACGGATGCAAGATTCATGACCACGGTGGCAATGATTTGGTCTCGCTTTTCTGGGTTTTATTTGTGCGACTGCTAAAAGCTCTCGGGCTAAATGCCTCATCGCGGTGTGACTGTGTTTCTATTGCCAAAGTTATTCAGGTAACTTTAACCTTATTTGAGAGACGAGCACTACTTATCATTCAAACCATTTTGGTTTGAACATGTTGATCAATTAAGTCACATTCTTGTAAAATATCTAACGGAATTCAGTGACTAAGAAATCTTGACTTATCAGTATCAAAGCTCAACAAGTGATCCGAACAGCCCCTCCGTACTCCAACGAGTATCAGTTGGAACTGCCAATACTGGAGGGGGAATGATGTTGTTACAGGACATTACAGCACCAAGCTGCGATCCACATATTTCAATTTTTCTTAGAAATAATATCTCACACAATCTGAAATTTTGAACAATAAAGACTGCCGATTTTTGCGTATAAGCCTATTTTGTATACCCTCATTATATTTAATAGAAGAAATAAAAAGGATGATCACAAGTCACGTGCGCAAGATCAAGTATGCTTTTGCTAAATATACCTTATTTCTCAAACAATAAAATGTCATTGGGAGATGGCAACTTTTCTCCTATTTCGTTCAGTCGTTGGTTTTGTGAGCTTTTCTTTGCCTTGCTAACATATATCTGTATAAGAGAAATGATAGAATAATAATTTCACTGTATACACACGGATCAATAAAATCAGTCACTTTTGGGGCTCCGGTACCCTAAATCTGATGTGAAAGGCTGTGCAAAATAAAACTGCTACTTTCATGCCCCTCAAGTTCAAAATGATGACATATCCCTATATTTCTATCCATCGAATCACCATCGAACCAACCCTGACTTCTGTCTGCATACGTGCTGCAGTACGACACGTGTATTCCTCTTACACACCTGATGCACAACAAATGTAAATTGTGCGGCATGAGCTAGGCAATGACAATGTAGGTAAGCTAGATATTTCGCACTGTACCAACCAAAATGATGTAATTCGTTACTAATCTCATAGTTCTGCATAAACACGACTTCAAACTGTGCCGAAAAGTATTGGTTGATCTTAGCAAACCAACACCCAGGTGGTGTCAAAATTGGAATTTAAAAGCATTTCTTCTTTTTTTGATTGTATCGTTTCCTATTTTTAAATAATAAATCAAAAGTAGGGAATACGAGAGATTTTGCATGACTTCATATCATTCACTCTATGTCAGTAATTAATTCTGATAAGTAAAATATGCTCAACCATTTGTTCCAGGATAAATTTGCCCGGGGCTTAGAGGGAAAAATTTAATAAACGCCTAAATCTGTGAAGGTGAAACTCATCATATTTAGTTTCAATCACCGGTAAATAAGTTTTGCGTCTGCTCGGAGCAGTTCTGTTTTTCTGAAGTGACAATTATGCTCGTGATAGCAAAATGGCCGACACAATACAGACATATTTTGATAGCACAGCTTCCGTAGCAACTTCACTCTTTATTTTAGAATAGAGAGGAAAAGCTCTGTTGGTTTATGATAATGCATGACCTTGAAATCAAAATCTGTAACTCTTCCTGTGAAGGGTTTTGCGCAGAACCATTACGTAAATTCAAATATGAGTCAGTATGTTGCCATCCAGATGTAAAATCCACATCTAACCTTTTGCTATGATTTTGGATTCAACAACTAATCCTCACTTTGCATTTGTGGATCATATTCCGATACAGTTGTGGGTTGACTCCGACTACTGAATGGCAGATGTGTTTAAAGCATCCTGCTACGTTCTGCAGGGAGATGAACGATAACCGAGAATTTCCCTTTGAGTGTTAGGCACCGAGTCTTTAGTGCATGTGACATAACAATTTTGTGTTTGATTGCAACTATTTATGTGGGGGATATAATAATTCCATGAGTAGGATATTATTTGAATTTTGACAACAGGAGCAAAGCATTAAGTGAAGGTGTGCAGGTTTCTTGATGATGAGTACTTGGGACGGTTCCGCAGTTGGTAAATTTGCTTGCATATATTGCCCTTTCTATACTAGTAACTATGTAGACTGACATACCAATTTTGCGGACGGATCAGAGCAGATTGTGTCACCTTGATATGAAAACCCAAGCACAAGTCCTGTGATGAAGAATAAAATATAAAATAAATGTTTAAACTTGGCCTTAATGAACGGGTGATGAATGTCCGTTGATTCTAAGGTAGTAGTTTCCAAAATCACATAAACGCAGACAAAAGGTTGACGCCAGATACCACACCCAAGTTTGCTGCCTCAGTAGTGCTTCTGATTCAGTAAAGTTCTATTCATATTTTTATTCCGTCTAACACCGAAACAAGGTGACATGATCTCAAAAATTATATCAATCTTCGTGAAACACATGAGGTGTTTCGGCTACCTTATTACTAAGTTGACCATTACAGATGGGGGGATGATTGAATAAACTTCATCCGACCCCTTTTTCGTGTATACCACGTTCCGAGCAATGTCGAATCTTTTCCACCCTTGGGATAAGGAGGATCCCATGTGTTTCCGCAGGCGTAGCCTTAGGGTCAAATTAACGGTCAATCATAATAGCAAACCGTCTAGGTTACAAAGTATGCTTAGGCGTGAATACAAAGAAAGTGAACTGAAAACGTACGTGATCACAGTCAGGTTTAGATCTTGCAGAGAGATTACTCTAGCATGAGAGAAAATGAAATGCTTTTGTAGTCACGTAATTCGAAGGCGCAGCATTCCTAGGTCAGCAAATATCTGAATGAGCCTCACGCTTTGTGAAATATAACAGACGGGGGAAATTTATTGAATAATTTCTAGGAACAAAACTTAGGAAAAAGAGTTTATTGATTGTGCTGCACCGCTATATTTATTAGAATTTCACTAAAATAAACGAACTGGCTGTTCTCAATTTCACTGAATGTTGTCTAAATTTTACTGGCAATTACTCATTGTCCACAAATGGACCAGATTCGCGCGCATCATTTCATTCCTCTTCTGAATTCTGTGCCCGATTCGGTGAACAGTTAGCCAAATTCTCGTGCACACAACACAGTGTGTTAGTATGGTTGTATGAATAATTGGTTGGAAAGCATGCTGTCCTGTTCTATTCCAACTTTTGTCAGCACACCGGATATGAGAGCCTGCTCCGATTAGACATGCGCGCTAGTCGCGGGCGCAATACGGCCAAGACAACGAAATAAAAGAATTAATACTCACTGTGTGTGACCAAGCATTTGATCATAAATGATGGCTCAGTCATAAAGGGTATTTTTAACTGTTTTCTGTGAAATGTTCCAATAGAGTCTTTGGGGCAGTGGACATCAGACTGATAATGTTGTAACGAACCACCATTAATGGGAAGTTTATTTGTTCTCGTTGTGGCTTCTTGCCCCAGAAAACATGAAGGTGAATTAGGTTTTGACAGAAACCGTACAACTGACCAACGGTGCCCAATTATGAAGCAGGGCTACGACCAAAACCGATTTGAAAATTAATCTCCCGAAAGCATCATAGAAACCAACAGAATTATTCATTTGTTAAGATTTCAAATTTTGTGTCAAAGCAAAAAGACATCCGACAACAATGGGCTGGAAAAAATGACAACAGTGGGCGTCTTTGAAATAAAATGATCATATTTTTTATCCTTCTCATCCATCATTGAATTGATATACTTCTCTGGCCACTAGATTTGAGGCCTGCCGTTAGTTCTGCGGAGGCTAGATTCATTCCTTCAACCACACAGCCTTTGATTCGAAGTATGTGCCGTATGATCACTATTCAGATATCAAGTTTGCAGCAGCATAGTCTGGTCAAAAATAATAGCAATATTAGTGTGGATCTGCTCTTTTATTAGTAATGACAAAAAGAGAGGCTAATTGAATAAAGGCAGAGGGTTCGGAGCCGAACAACTTCACGTTCTTCAACGTGGTATATTTTTCAGTAGGAACGTTGGTACCAGTTAGAGGTCACCGAGGGAGTAAGGACCGGCAGAGGATTCACGTCTCCATCCCAGGATCAGAAGATTAAGTTTGACCACTGCCGGATAATAGAAACAGGTAAGCTAGCGACCAAACTACATGCAATAAAATTGACTGGCAAATATTCGGGTTGTAAAGAGGAACAATTTTTGTGTGATCTTTATCCCAATTGAGGGCAAGGAATGACGAGTTAGGCTTAAGTTAACGAAGTTTCTGCGTACAAAATGACAGGGGAAAGTACCACTACCTCAATATAAAAATAATACCGTGAAGCTGCGCTCACCGGGAAATAGCACGGCTTGGTGTTGAACGAACCTAGTAGTGAGGGGCATTTCGCACCACAGAAGAACTGAAATGCTTGCCGTATGTTTCGACACAATCATTCCCGTTGTTCGGTCACATCTGAAACTATCCTGATTTTCTGAATAGAAATAGTGATTTACACTCACCTGAAAAAATCATGCGACGGGGGAAATTTCACTCACGTGTCTACGAAGTAGAAAAGTTAGGAAAGAGTTTTTTTCTGTCAAGTAAATATAGGTTTTTCTTGAGATATGTTGACTGCCTCGGGAAACCGTAACAGTGTAGCCATCAGGCAGATCGTCATTCATATCTCGAGTGTAAGTGATAATGACTGCTTACTGAGCTCCAGCTCACTGAATTCCTTTATATGCATTGTAACTCGTACACTTACAGACCCTTGTGGGAGAGCACTGCATTCAGCATACTACAACAGTCATACATTCATTATTTCACAAATGACCAGGAACGCATTGTTATTCATCAAATTGGATTTGCATCATGGATTGGAACAAATGATTTATATCAGACAATACCTAGTTGTAAATTTGTCGTAAGCACAGTGGTAGACCACTCAAAATTTACCTGATTTTCACATCAAAAGTCTGAAGATTTCAAGTTGAATGCATCAAAAAGCTGACTGCTGTAACATGTTAGAAATTGAAGCACAAAGCCTTAAAATCATCACGAAAGGCAGATAATACCGCTGGACCACTGGCAATCCCGTATCAACTCTGTTTATTTGCTAATAGTGAAAAGATGTTGAAAAGCATTCACGTTAAATAAACCATTATCTGAGTGAAATGTTTTGGTTGAATGACCAGATTTTTGGGCAGAAATCACATAATATTGAAGTGACTTTCATATTTGACGTAAGAGTTCATAGGAAGGAGATTGATGAGCGCACTGTAACATCAGCGATTTTCGGGTGTGTTTATAAATTTTGACATGTAGCAATTATTTGACAGTCATTGAATCAGATGTCGTTTTAGTGATATCAGCCACATGTGGTTGTACGGGGCAACCATGCATGGTTTTACATTGATGCATGCATGATTTTTCTCCGTTTGTCTTGGAGTCACACATTCGATACCTATTGGTACAACACACTGCTGTGCTCTGATTCTCCAATCACGTGTGGCCCGCTCCTTGCGAGACTGATATTAATTGAGCGCTTTCGTTTGCCTGACAACAGCTTTTGCTCGCTCTTTCTGTACAATCATCTTGAATGCACATTCGTCCGTACGTGTTTTCAAATTGCTTACTGATTCCTTGATAAAACAAAAGAGTTCCCAATAGCTGCATTACAATAAGACGACATTTGATTGTGAATGGATAATGAGATAGATTGGCGATGGTAAATAACGTCAGAAAATGTAAAGCTCAAACGACTCCGCCTCTTTCCTAATCTTCAAAGATTATCCTATGAACACTTTCATGAAGACACAGAGAAATACACTTATGATGCAGTGCGATCTTCATCCCGCCTTCCACGAATCCATAACCCTAATAAACAATGTCCTCGAAGTAATTGCCCTGGATCAAACAAATACGGAGAATGACATCTTTCTGTGGGCGCAAAAGTATCCATCGTTCCTGAGTCTTCTCCCAAGACTGGATTTGTGCCGAATCAGATGTCACCAAACTGTGACACCTAATGCCAACATAGGTTGCATACCAGTGGAAAGGCTTGCCAGCTAAGGTTCATGGAAAAGAATTCTTGTACAATTCCACTCTATCACTAGGGCGAATTCGAATTGTAGACTATGATGAGCTTTTTACGAGGAATTAAAACAAACGAATTACCATGGTATGCATTTTGAAGGCATTCCTAATGAGGATCAAGGTATTTTTATCCTGGTTGGTCTGCTAGCGTTCACCAATCAAAGCCTAATGTCTTCAAACATTCTGAACATTTTTTCTTTCTGATGCACTTTCATTTAGGTGATAATATGGGGACTTACAATCGGTGACCCAAGAAATGAATTGCATTAGAAGAGATGGAGAGTGGCCGCCAGTAAAACCCTTTATTTATTCTCTCTTCAGGTGTCAGGATGTTGGCCTTGAAAAGTGCCTAGCCAGGGCCACTTCCGACTAAATTGTATTTAACCTTAAACAGAAGGAAAACGAATTGAACTTTGAAGACGGCAAACATAGTCGATGGACTGTTTTTTCTGAGCTGAGGGAATTTTGCAGGACCAGCTGTTAGTAGTGATTGTGGTTGGATTTCATGTTATAAAGTTCACAACATCAAAAGCACTTAACAACATAAGTGTTTTTCCAGGGAGTAACCTTCTCTGAAACGATTTTTCTGTAGTGAAAGGGGTGTTTGTATGCGTCATCAATGAGTGGTTGTATTCGCCAATATAATACATCATTTTTGTTGTTTGACACAAATTGACGTGCTCACACACTTGATTTTATCATTGAAATACAAGTGGTTTTAATGCGAGACTCATACTGAGTCACCCTAGTCTCAATGATACAAAGGAAACAATGTGGACGAACACCTTGTCCTGGTTAAACGTGCTGAGTTGCTGCCAGCTGAGCACAATGTACACCGTGGGAGTTATGCCACTCTATATGAACATCAAGCCCGGCAGCACTGATGACGAATTGAAAGGGTTGGAAGGTGGAGGACTGAAGCAAAGGCCATGCAGAAATTTGATTTCAAAAGTGGATATTCTCAGTCGCACGGTAGCTCATCTACAATGGTGAACGATAAATTCGCGGCCTACTGCCAACGGAATAAGCACATAACAATGCACAAGTAAATACTAAAATAGGTTTTCCTGATGTGGTTTCTGAAAGCAATATCACTGTCGCAGTATTGCATGACTGATGTCCCGGAAAATTTACTTGCATTTGAGTATGGCGCATATTGTGAAACAACAGTGCATAGTTGGGTTTTTCAAGTTAAACAGAAGAGGCACTCGGAGCATTTTACTCTTGGGATTGACTATTATCCAACAGCCCTTTAAAAGGACAGTTTAGTTTCTCCTGCATTTACAGTTTTCCCTGGGGAACATCACTATTCTTCTGTTTTCGTGGTAAACGAAGGATTTGAAACACAAAACCTCAATGCACTAGATATTGAATCATCAACAGATTACGGACTATGACAAGCGATGCGGTCCGACGAATTCGGAAGATTTAACCGTAAAATTCATTAACCTATGAATATGTCAAGGATCGGTAAATCAAATTAGGTATAGCCTTTGGAATAGAGAATTCGAGATTTTGCTTGCTGTTTTGAGAAACTATTGAAGATGGGGATTTGCGATTGATGCCTGTTAATAATCCACTGTGAATCTTATGTAGTTGGTGATAGATACGTTTTCCTCACAATGGGGGCATTCTAATGCAAATCTGGTTGTAACTGAAGACAACATTTCAAAGTAGGTTGTTTCATTTATCTGTGGGCAATTAGTTGTATATATTCGTTATTCATAAGACAAGAACACCTGAATATCAGTTTCACCTACTGAAGCTTTGAGCAATCATCCGTGCAAAGTTCCTCTCCCCCCCAAAATCCAGTTTGTCTAGTGTGCAATACTTATATGAATGTCAAATCTATCCAATCAACGTATCTCTTAATGATGAAATCACCGTTCCCCATCTGGCTGATTTTCATCCTGCAGTGCTTATGCGACTTGATTTTGAAGCCAGCTCAGAGCACGTATCATAGTGCACATGGTCATATTTTGTGGAATGTCTCGTGGGCGAAACAAACATCCGAAATTTCTAATTTTGTGAACCTATCCATTAAAATTGTGAGGTGTTCAATCGTGGAATCAATAACCAAGGGGGAACAATGGTGTGCGTTCCAGAGTGATGCCTTTGGAATATTAACACATCACTCTTCGTGAATAGCAGTTATGGCCGTAGAGTTGAAAAGTGTTTTGCAATGGGCAGGCTTGACACGAATGCATATTGAAACTAACCTACGGTTTATGAAGACGATAAGCGTAACTGGTAGAACAAGGAATTTAGAAACCTTTCACTCTCAAAAATATGTCTTGCTTTTCGACAGATTTTGTCATACAGCTGGAACGAACCTAAGAGAAGTTAGTTTTGTTTCTGTTGGAAACCGGAAGATCTGCAACATTAAAGAACATCGTATGCTTTGAAATGCCAGCATTTCAGTTTTGTATAGACTCACACAAAGTTGCTTGAAGTTTCATGTATGAAATACCACTGAACATTCAATGGACAGTGTACGTAAGATGCACAATTTCCTGGTGTTTCCGAAGTAAAATCTTCATTCAATCAAACAAGTGGAACATGAGAGTAACTGAGGCTAGTGTTAAGGAAAAATTTCATAGCCAACTCGCTTTGCTTTGAGCCGCCTTATGATTCTTCATACATCCGACAAGCTAGCCGTCTCGTAGAAGGTAATTTTAAAACATCAAATGTGAATGCATTTTGTAACGACTGAAAAAAATTCCGCTATTTGAATCTCTTTCAAATGTTCTCACTATGCGCTGAATGAGGTGTGTTACAACAACAAAAGCTAGCAATCTTTCTCAAGTCATCATGGCACGTTGGTGCATCTGAAGGAAATCGAACTGTTGCAACTGTACTCACCAAGAATTCCTCTGCGAAGGATTTCGATAGTTATTTCAAGCAGTTTCAATACAAAAAGACAGCACCTTCTTCGTAGATTTTCACTCCAACATTGTGTACGAGTTGGCAGAGCGGAACGTATAATGCGCTACCATAGTTGAATAGGTGAGTGTAAAGAAGTGTCTTCTGTTTGGAATATAATGTTCTGGATATGAATAGTAAGTTTGGTTCTAGGGTCGTGATATAACTAGTGACCTGTGGTTTATCATGAAAAAACGATTTTTTGTCACAATCAAACACCGGAGAGGATTTTCACTTTGCTGAGAGTTTAGGACACCTTATTCAATGATTGACTTCATGCACGTGCATCGTTGTCGGTTTTTGGTTGGAGCTGATTACCGTAGGGGTAAAGTGCTAGGTATGGATCTTTCTATCATAAAACAAACAGTTTCCCTTTTGTAGCGAGAAATGCTGGAACAACAAGACGATGCTAATACCGAAAAGGTCAGGTCAACCTTCCACGTCCACTAACGTCGTGCCTTTCAGGAGCGTCAAACAGCGATGCAAGTATGACACAGATTCTTCATAGGGTATTTCAAGTTTCATGCTATTTTTGATGAATATGATGTGGCTATCCCTAATTCACAGATATGGGTCATGCTTTACATGCCCATCTTCCATGCATTGAAGTTCAAAAGTTCCGCATAACAAAACAAAATCACTGAAGCCCCATTTTCACCCCTTCTGCCCATGGACCCAATGGAGTATTTGACCACATCGTCTTACAGCTTCATCCGGTTGCGCTTTGTTGGGGCATCGAGTCTTATGAAAAGTATAAAGAAGACATTTTTTTACGTGCATAACCTAATCTGCTTGATCTCCTGGCGATCAGTAATACAATCAACGGAGGAATACCTGGTCAGGCTTGTAATTTGGAGTGACTACTCGCTAGGCTCACTCACCCCAAACCTTGCATCACCGAGAAGTTTTATGCCATTGGCAACGAAGTCCGAAATCTTTCAGGGTTTGATTCAGTAGAATGAGCCCCTAAGGTAACCCTTAAAAATAATCACGCAACACATTTTGATCCCGAAGCGAAATAGTCAACCTTCGGTCTCCTTGTTACACTCGAAGTTTGGCTTGTGTGTACTGTCAGTCAGTGTCGCCACGTTCGCTGTATGAGTCTTTGTACACCAGTGGACCCCGGACAGTATTCTCATCAGAGTGTAGAATGAAATAAGGCCCACCACATTATTACTCACCAAGAATGAGGGATGTTAGTATACGTATGATAAAACTTCCTAAAAGTCTAACTTAATATAAACTCGGGAAAATCACCGAGACTAACGGATGTACCGGAATACCTGTCTACGCCTGAAACATAAATTGCTCACAACGATCTCCCCGAAGTAGCATTTCTCAGTCACCCCAAGTAATCAGTTGGGCTTACTAAATCGCATGAAACGAAGTGGAATGGTGGAAGTGAACCACGATTTATTACCCGATCGATACCTGGTATTCGTGTTTACTCACGTGAGGGTACGTAAACTTGTTTCGAATTGTCCATATATACGAAAGAACGCACCTGTGTATGGACTTGCTTCTTTTGTACAAGTGGCATGTATGAGTAATCTGTTGGGTAATAAATGGTTGCAGTGAAAGAAGGATGATTCGTCAGCAAATGGAACGATGCTCAATTATCATGCTTCGGCCAAATGTCAATGCAAATTCGATGTAAGTCAAGAAAGAAGTGTAGGCAGATGGAGCGGTATAAAGCTCGGAAATTTTCTTCTTCCATTAGCTTGTGGTTGGGATAGACCAAGATTGGGAAATGTTTGAATCTCAGAATGATTGGAAAGTTGATCACTGTCCGTCAACAATATTCTGACCAACACTAGTGAAGTTTAGCTTCGACCAGCTTCTTCGTTATAATTGTTCACATTGACGATGTTGGTTGTAATCTTCAGAATGTGAACTGAGAAACTAAAATTTGACTGAAATGCAGGTTCAATGGTTTGTTTGCGACACCTCAATACCACTGTGTAACTTCTCGCAAAGCGTCTGATGTGGATTGTGCTTTTAGGGTTTGAAATTGTCTGAATGTTTTGGGATTTAACCAGGCATTTTTCTGTTTTACAATCGCAATCGATGCTTTTATGTTTGCCTCAACGTTTTGTATCACCCATATTATTGATCTGGTTTTATGATGCACCCTTGGTCTCCACTCACCCTTTATGCCTCTTGTCACAGACACACGCGCGCATAGCCATATCGACTAAGGCTTCCTGTTCTGTCCATGGAGATACAAGTATGTAAATACTCAAGCAAGAAAGCTGTAGAAATCATTTTCTGTCACATGAATCAAACCACTGAGCACCATTTATGAGTTAGATCAACTAAACTATGGAGTTTCTCATGGCTGCTTCGGTTTGGTGACCGGACACATGGTGAATGAGATTTCACAACCATAACCTGTCAAATCCTAAACTTTCATTTCCGTAGATTCGAATTCGAGAACACTGTAAGTTGATTATAATGTATTAAAAATAACAGATCGAGTTACATGTTGTCTGATATTTGTAACTGAATCTCCTGGTTTCTGGAATATATGCATGGATACTTCCCGTGATAATCCACTGTGTTATTTGGGATAGCTCGGACTTTATGAACGCGCACGAGTGTGACATATCTGCAGATGTTATAGACTATTACTTGGATACATTATAGCCACCGGTTTAGGATACACCCAGACAGCTTTTACTATACTTGTGAAACTTACGATAGGGACAAATTCTTGTTTTCGTAACCTGTATTTCGATAAAATAAATCAACAGGATTATGTATGTTGCCAAATGCATTATTAGCCATTTTTCCATATTTTACCTACCGTATTTGAAGCAGTCATCAAAGAACAGCTGCTTGCATACAATTTATCATCACATGAAGTTCAGCTGATATCCATTTGGCCTTTGGAATAAGCAAAAATATTCACCAAACTACCAGGTTTTGGAAGGGTGGTAGGCGAGTCGAACTAGTTTAGATTCATTGGACAAATTATTCGTGTCTCTCTTCTAAAAACCAATCAGTCAATAAATTATCTGGTAATCAGTGGTTGCTTCGGGAAGATGCAGCGACATTTTCCTGCTCAATTTTTTCGTATAACTGGGTTGGGGGCGGAATGTTTCCCGATCTTCTAATCACTTCTTCATTCTTTCATCAGGATCCGAATGCTCTGAGTTAAGACTGGTATAATTACATTACTAGTATTATTACCACCACTAATACTACTACTTGCACTGGTACTAATTCTATCACCAATACAAATACTGACACCAAAACTACCGTACTGCGTCATCTAAAATATTTTAATCACGTTTTTCGAGATACTGAACTGTTCCGCATCAGGCCCAATGATATCCAGGCGAGCATTCAACTGAGCAGTTGAACCGATCATCGAATACTGATTGTGAGCATGACTGTGAATGTTGGTTTTATGCTTTAGACTGAAAAGTTTTCTGTATTGTGCAAATCTATATCCATGACTTCACGTTCTATTATAAAAGCTTCAAGACTGGTATCTTTTAACATGTTCGTAATCTATTCACTTTCGACCCTTGTGTTGCACAAAATTAGATGGAAAGAATAACTGGTGTTGTTGAAGTTCGACTGATGAATTATTCTCTTCACAGCCTAAAATTTGCCCCAATTGTGTCGCGATGCATATTACCAAGGATTGAAGGTTTCAAATATTTTTTACCTTGACACTGTTGATGTGAGTTCTGTGGTGATTTGGCGACAGTTGAAATTGCGTTGTCCTAGTTACAACTGTAAAATAGTCTGAAACGGTCTTTCAAAATGGGACAACTTTCACGCATCTGTCATCACTGAGGCCAAGTGTGAAAACAATGCTTTTTTCCATCACAGATGGATAAATGCGAATAGATTCTGAAAAAGTTAGTACGGATTAAAATTCGTTCGAGCAACGAAGCCAGTGGAAGTTCGAAGTTTGAATTTTCACATTCACATTCATCTGCGTCAATCTGAATGTATCACAAAAGCTGAAGGATGGAGATGATTTTTTCCTCACGTTTTACTTCGAAAGCGTGACTGATGAAAGGTTTTGAACACGGAATAACTAGTAACCTCTCTACGAAACTGTCGAACATCATGCTCCATGAAGTGAAATCAATTTGAAAAGTTTGGCTCATTCACCTGCTTGGAAACATCCCTTAGTTTGCTAATCAATGTTCTCTTTTCCTCATGATTGCAAGTTGATGGTGTATACCAGCTGGCACATTCTTTAAGCCTTTTGCTTTCCAACTTTTCCCGAAGAACGAAACGACCAACCAGGTTTTCAGATTTTCCAGTCATCAAGCGGCAATCAAAGGCAAAATAAAAGTTTTTGCCAGCAATCAAATGCTTCCGCAGAGGGTAGACTAATTTTAGACAAACTAGAAACGTGCCCAGTTTGAGCAAGACCGTAAGTGCATCTAGGAGATTATACTTTGGGTGAATCAGTAACTTTGCTTGGTCCATTTAATCATTACTGGCAAAACAATAATATTGCGACAGTTGGTCAGATGATTTGAAAAACTAAATTCCCGTTTACTAAAGATCTCAGTTAGATCGCTATATATACTTTTATAGTTCTACCGGCATATGTGTGCGCCCCATGGTCGGAGGAGATTTATTCAAGGTTTTCGATATGCGCTGACCCATATTCTTGTGCTAGACTCCAATCAACTGAATTATATTTGAGTATTTAATTACAAGAGAAAGTCAAGCAAATGGAACAATGAGTTGGCATCCTTTTATCTGTCATCTTGTTGACTACTCTGGGAGTAGTCGAAGTTCGGTGAATTTCTTGAGGCAAACACAAGTCACGATGGGCCTTGGTAACTAAACCAGTGAAATGATTGGAATTTGAATTCATTGCTTGTCATTGAGCAACATTTGCTTCAGATGAATCTTCACACGAATTCCAATAATTGAGTATTACCAATCTGAGGTATCATCTGATATCACATCAGAAAAGAAGCTTTCCCTTTAAGTCAAATGCAAATTATATTCTATATTGAAAACAAAGCCATTCGGACACAAACTTATTGGAGAGATCAGAAAAAATATACCATGCTGTGCTTTTTACACTTCCTTTTTAAATTATTATCGAACAAATTACAATAACTCATGCAGGTGGCCGCAACCAGTGAAAGGCTGTCAAATACGGAATGTACCAGTGGTGGCGAAAATAGAAACCACAAGGCGCAATGCGTACCGGACCGGTTTGCAGCGCACTTCAGCCAATGACATCGCTCATACCGTCACTTAAATAATCACTGGGACCTGAAGCGCGACTAAAAGGAATTACTTGGCATAGAAGAGAGGCAAACGTCTCACCCCATTCGGGTTCATCATTGAGTCTACATAAATAAAAACCATCATGTGATTGCAGTGTTGTTCATAAAGCTCAAAGAGTTGCCTGGATTTACACAATTTATTTGCTTCATCAGTTATTAAGTCATTGAAGACCAGAGTGTTTTGGGCTTAGAGATGAGGTCATCAACATCAACAGACTATTCATCGACATTAGAAGATAAAGGGAATGTGTCCAACGAGACTGTGATGCAGCAGCCTCTCTGCTCTGCAGCACCAGACAGCTGTGGTGGGCAAGGTTCAATACCAACGGCGCTGATACTCCTGTGACTGGGAATGTCATGACCGGATCGATTACGAATTATGTCCATATGATGGCTGAACTGAAGAGCTTAACAGCCAGCTGTCTGAGAACGTCAAGTGTACAGATGCAGCGAAAAGGCTCAGAAATAGTATACAAATCTCCGTTTCTGATTAATTTGCTCATTTCTTAGGTATTTTTGTTATCAAAAACTTTGATTGATATCTTTGCTTTGTCATACCTGTCATAAATCAGATAACTTCAAAATTCGACGTTTAATTATCTGTTATGAGTGTTTTCCATTGCGCCGACGTTCGAGGCCGTTAGTTCGCGAGGAAATGGCTTATTGTATTCCTTTCCTCTCATGAACAGTACTTTTCAGGATGAATAAAGAATATGTGAGTCATTATTTTAGTATCTTGTTGGTGTTTGTTTGTTAAAGGTCATAGATTAGGAGAACAAAAGCTCAAAAATCCGGGATGGCTACATTTTAAAATCGTCCAGGAGAACATGCGAAATGTTTTGGATCACAATTTCATGGTAACGCAAAAAGCATCAAAAATCAATCTTTGATGTTAAGGGTTATTTTCATCACCATATTAGACAAAATTATATTGTTGTATCTGGAAGGCGGGGTCAAAATCTTCCCAGGAAATACTCGACCGGTTTCATGGTTATTGCTGCTTACAGGGTATGCGCAGCCGGTACTCTGGCGTCCACCCATTCCTATAATTTAGCACTCGACAATTCGTTTACAGCTGTAATCTCATCGGGGTGACCTATACTTTTGGTCGTACAGTTATTTTGAAAAACCGCGCAGGAGCAACAGACTGATCAATCCCAAGCCGGAACCTGCACTCCATAAGGAGTTGTAGATGATCCAAATTCGTGCAATACTTCAATTTTAAAATGCCTGAGAAATAAGACGACTTACTGATACTTTGTAAAAATTTTCATTATTTAGCTGGTTTCATGTACGGCATTCGTGGAGATACTCCAACTAGTGCAAGTGAAGACCTAGTAATTCCGAGGCAGAAACTGTGTTTGTAACCTGAATTTAAACGTATAAGCTTGGAAGTGTACTTCCTAAGTCCAAACTTTACTCATGTTTATTCAAAAAACCTAACCGCAAGGGGCAGATTATATAATTTCACAATATTACTGAAACAGGACACGACAGTATACAATATGAATTCACCACAGTCAGTATGTCAACAGACTCTAACCTTTTAGCATGTCAATCGGGGCTCTAGTTTGTCTGAAACGTCAAAATACATGTAAAAAAATCAAAACTTGATTAATGTAAACAATACAAGCACTGGTGATACTACAGTAGGACTTATCAAATCCACTTTAGATTTGTTGTGTCCAAGATTGGGTAGGCCGAAGGAAAGCTCACGTGTACGGACGAACGTGCATTCGGTACCAACCTACGATAGGTCCAAGTACAAGCATACATGTGAAGACGGAAACACGTAGGTTAGTGAATTAGTCAGCATTGTGTGCAAGCGAAAGCAAATTGAGAGCCATTTTGTTATTAGTTAGTAAGTTTTACTAGATATATATTTCACATATGCATTTTTTTCAAATCTACCTAATTTCAGGCGATGACAAGCGAAATATGATACAATCAGTGATAGAGTCTGATTCCAGGAATTGGTAACTGGTTCAATACTGCCAGGTTGCCCAGGCCAAAACAAATGGTTTTTTTATAGGTCCTCGACCGGAGACTTTAGCTATCTGGAGCTTAGGCCTCAAAACAGTTGGACGAAACGTGGGGTCCGTAACCCACAGGTGGCCGGTGGAGTATTGCTCAGTAAACATGCAGTTCGAATAAGGCCAAAAACCCAAGGTGTCCAGTACCTATTCAATCACAGATGAAGGTGGGCATAGAGCTATATTCTTCAGACGTTGGGGTTGAATTAGAATCAGGGTTTAGCCATCTCCCCTGGACTGATTACTAGTCACGCCGGTGGAGAGCCCCGGATGAATACGCCGCAGCAACAAGAAAGCAGTGAGTAGGACTTCCTCAGCAGAGGCTGTTTGAGACAGGTGGTCATTTGGGAGCATCTCCAGAGGCGTTCAAGGTGAGTAACCATTTCCGAGCCTGGGACACCCACAGCCAACCGAACTAAGGCATTTTGGTGTGTAGCTGGGATTTGTCAAATATTTTCTCGCGTCGCAAGCGGATTTAAATATTTTTCTTTTTTTGCTTTTCATTCAAAGTATTTGGGGCTAATCAAGGCAAATGGTGAGGAATTTCTTTTGCATATAATGTGATAAACCAATCAATACCAATTTTACAATCGCTGTTGAAAACCATGAAAGCACCGTGGAGTTGTTCCATTCTCAGCAGAAGACGAAAATGGAACCTGGGCTCGAAGTCAGCGCAAAACATTGTTGAGTGAGTAACATGAAAGTTGGATCCATTTCAGTTCGCTCTCCCAACTGGGCGACTCAGTTTCAACATTCTCACTGATAGTCAAAATCAGCTCAATAGAGCAAAGTTGACTTGATGCTTAGTTCTACCTGGTAGCTTCTATGGGACTTTGGTGTGGTTACATTTTTTGGCACCAGGTGTACTGACGAAAGCCTTAGAAGAACCTTCAGGAAATAAGGGAGTTAAGATGAACATAAAGAGTTCTAAATTTTTGGAAAAATGACGGAATAAAATCAAAAGTTATTTGACCTGACTGAGGGAACCGTTGTTTCTGAAAAGTGGAGTTGGTAACCAAGTGGAATATTGGACTGGATTGAAATATAAAGCGGAGAAGACTAAACAACCTAATTTGATTCAGAAAAATCAAAAGGGCTGGAAATTTGCAATAGTTCACTGGTTATAAGTTTCATGCGATTAGCAGCCGACCAAAAAGTCCCATTAGCTAAGGCGAACCCAGAGAACATGGATAATACAACTGGAGCCGTAGCTAAATAATTTTTCTTGCCAGTGTGCAAATGGAACATCAGTTGGTTGATGAATTCATGAACCCTGAACACCACTGAATACCACGCGTCAGATTGGCTGGAGATATAAATTATACATGGAGAAATAATTTAACAACGTAGAGCAAGAATTATACAGAAGTGATCTAACTTAGTGATCTGCTGTGGCTTTACGTGAGGTACAAGTGCGTTACATCTTCACAGGTCTGAATGATCGATTAAAGCCCGTTCATTAGGAGACAGAATTGGTTAATCAGCAACAATTCACATATCTTAGAAACGTGTTCATATTTGGAACATGATAGAATGAAATGGAAATTTTCCTTTGAAATCCTGATTCTGTTTGGTACGATTTTCTTTCGAAGGCTTAGACCAAAAGATTAAAGAAGACGAGTAACAGTGGAGAGTTAGAAGGTTTTCATGTTTCTCACTCCGTCCTTCGGTCACAAATCAATTATTGTTTGAATCTGTTACTGCATGTCTTCTCTTCATCTGGTTGTACAGCTCTTCGCCGACCTATTGAAGACGGATTTAAACTTTATTAAGGTCCACTTTACAAATCTCTAAATGCAGTGACATATCCAGAGATACACTCGTTGACATTATCACTCGTAAACAATTCCACGTTTGTGACCAGCCTAATATCGAAATACTTTCAGACACACGTCATCCTCTTGACAAATAACTATCATTGGTTTCGTCTACAACGTGTAAGCCGTCAAAGTTTATATCTCTATTTGCTCACAGTTCTGCATATCACGATTCCGTTTTGTTGCATTATGCTCGTCTGCATGTTGGCCCGGTGAAAATTACTCAAGACCAAAGCAGCTGCTTGACTGGATGAAAATTACCGTAATTTTTGCGTCTTTCCTGACTACTACTTATTTTGGTATCCACAGATATGCAGCAAATGTTGAAAACCCAGCCAGTAAAGTACATCAAGCTATTACTGACTTGACTTGAATGGACTTGATCAAAAGCGCAACCGCGTGTTTAGCATAACCGAATCCTCCTTAGAAAGGGCCCTATTGCAATACAGTGTATGCTGGCTAGGTCATGCAAAAACGAACCTGCCCAGGGCCTGCCTTTTCTAGAATTGTCTACACCTCATGGGCCCGACTGGAAGAGAGAGCTTGGAGTACAAGGAATGACTTGGAGTTGAGGAATGGAGAAAAAGAACCGAATTTCCGTCACCTATGGGGCCAACTCGGTTTTCAGTTTTGAAAAGTAGAGACCACCAGGAATGCTCGCTTGTTTCACGGGTGTACATGGCTCAAAACCAAAGTCATCGCTGGCCATGTATTCTTTTATTGTTGTATTCATGAAACATAACAAAGAAAGACTCTAACTGTGCATACAGAAGAACAAAGGTTTTGCATTCCTCCTTGTTTTCACTTTTACACCATCTACCCATTCCCCTCTCCCAGTGGTACCATGCTTTATATAACACAACATGAAATCACACAAGATTAAAGAATATATATACATATATCATCTGGAGTTTCGTGGTCTTTGAATTAGTCGTATAATTATTTTCGTTTATTCACATTTGTTTGTTATTTATCTTGTATGATTGTACAGGAGATTTTGCAGCAAAGGAAAAAGCTCGATTCGGAAAAGAGCAGTTTATTGATTGCTCGCTTCAACAGACACAGGTTGTAAAGAGGTACGATAAAGTGTGATAGGATATTCCTTGGTTCTAGGGAAGAAAAACCATTTAGCTGGCTCCGATGTTCATAGATGAACTTGGTGTTTCTGATAAAGTAGAGGTTGCGGTGTTTGATGGTACGAGGAGCCACTATGAGGTGGGTGATGGAAATTCCGATTGCTTTTCTCACATGTAAGATTTCACACTGTGACGAGGCTATTCCACCTTATAAGCTCAGATCATCCGCTGTGTATGTTGGTGATAATAACTGAGTATCACTGGGCATTCGCTTGCGTTATTCGTGTCTGACTGGTCGTGCCACGATAGCTTGGCTATCTGGAGATCGACAGTTTGATTCTGGCTCGTGGAGTACACTTCCGGATGCCAAATGCGTTCTGATTTTCCAACACTTACAAATATGAGAGAAGGAGACAAGGGAGTTACAGTGGTGCACATATTCCGTGTAGTGACTAAAGCTGAGCATGCTAGTGGCCAAATTCTGAGTGTGTAGGCAGCGGAATATTTGATGAACTGTGTACAAGACAAGCCAGAAGTAACCGAATGACCGCCGTTAGGCCCGCTGGTGGTGAAAGAAAGTAGACCGTACTCCATGTGAAATGAAACGCCATGAGTTATGCACGTGCGCTGAACCAGATAATGAGGACGCATTCGGGACATGCGCACAAGTAATAACGTGAAACACGGAATAGACAAAAAAGCACTCCCGGTGCGTCACATACCACGTGACAATTGAGTGAGAGCATCTGTGTGGTCATCGAATGTCAGGACTCCGTTGACTGTAGTCATATCGGTAGAAGAGAGTAGGTCAGCTAACCAGACCGTCGATCGTCATTGTGTACAGTATTTTCCGCAGTTTGAGTTAAACACCGCAGTTTAATAACCTTGCTTTGCAGCTTAAGACCCGAATGCGATAGTTTAATAGCAATTCATCACTAATGATTGATTTTTAAGTGAAAATAAAGCTTATATTATTTGTTTTGCCATACTAACAATTGCAACTCCAAAAGGTCTTTGGACGTTTGCGTGAAAATGCACGTATATCGGTGGTACACGTAATTGTGAAACAATGAGTTGATTTATGACAAATGGCGCGAATAGTGCTCTTTCTTTTGCTACGAAATTTCGTACATATTTCGTACAATAAAAACACCAAACAATTGTGAAGCAGCAAGGAAATCTAAAGTAATCCCGCTCTGTTGGGTCACACCTGCGAACACGGTTAATAGTGGGTTATTGTCATCGGAAACTTTACATTTTGGCGATATTCTCGAAGAACTTCCACGTTTCTTGTTTTGGTGTTGACCCTTGAGGATCGTCTGCTCTTACTGAGAGATTGTTTTGCATTTCATTTCAACTTCAACACCTCCCATATTCCATGAAGAGAATATTCACTGTTCTATAGTTTTCCTATTTGGTCATCGATTCCAGGTGTGAGTATCATGGGGCATTGCCCGTGATAACATGTAGTGCCTAAAATATTCCACTACAGTTCGATTCAGCTACCCTTTAAACTATTGTATTTTAAACTCAACAGTATAGCCCTCGCTTTTAACAATAGAGTTTCACTTTCTCCTGGTTCTAATTGCTCCAGTGACTTTATTCGGATCCCTCATTTTTGACAAATATATGAGTAACAAGAGCGGGGAATGTTGGAACAACAGAACGGTGCAACCGTCTAAGCGATCGGGCCAACAAATTGAGAGCCACAGACCAGAGAACAAACGATGAATATGAGAGAATCATCCTACAGTAGACGGAACGATGCATACGGACTAGCGAGTGGTAAGCAGCAAGATCTCAAGGCAACCAGCTAAACAGCGCATGTGGGGTTTATCGATCAAGCTGTTATCCGAAACAATCGGACCAGCCGAACAAAACGGTACACAACAGAATCAAGATAGTGTCCACAGGAAACTGGCTAGAGCGCAGCCAAAATGCTCAGGCAGCCGGTGGATCAGTGTTGCTGCATTGTGGTTGGACGGTTCTGCATTTCTCACTGACTTGATTTGTTTGGCAGCTCAAAAAGTGGTTTCCTCACCCGTCTAGCCTTCTTCGTTACAATATTACTAATGATAATACCACTACTACCAGTTGTCGGAAATATTTCCAATCAAATGTTTTTTCGGTTCATGCTGTGTCTTTTCTGAAGACTGACACATGATATGTTGACTTACTACCGACATTTCTGATACAAAAGTGTTAACGATCGTCAAACGCCCATATGTAATGTGTCACAAGGCGCACTGTCTTTTCAGTGCACTCGGAACGGAACTACTTTCCGATACATTAAACCTTTTCTCCCTGTAGTTAATTTAGCATGGAATGTTTTTGTTCTTATCACGGCCGATCCAAGGCACCCGAATTCGGAAGTGACGGCAGGTGGTAATACTCATACCCAGGATATGAGGATCGAAATTCCAAAACGATGACCGTTAACTTACCAGCGGACTTTAAGGTATTACTAATGGCGAACAAACATTAGGCACTGAATGGGTAGTCAGCATACCATCTGCACATTAGCCTCGAAAGTGAGTTCGTATTTCGCTGACCTTGATTACGTAAAATCACGAAGATGTTTTGGAAAAAGTCTAGACTTCGCGGGGTCAGAGTGGTATGGAGCATACTGGTAAACGGAACTATTGATGTAGCTTTTGTCGTTAACCTTTATTCAGCGATCAGTGTGGGCAACATTCTGTCTGTGCACATTCCGTTTCACGGGTACATTGGATTCCGAACGACTGGATTACCGATGCTAAGCGATTTTTTGATATTTTTGCAAGAAGGACAACAAAACGATGCATCCATTGCCTCAGGTAGCACCTGTTCGTTTTTCATGTTGATTGTTTATTGCTTGGGAATCAATAAAATGATACACTGTTGAAAAGAACCATACGCACAAATTGAAATCAGCGGGAAGTTCCTATTTATCTAACTGTTGCCCAGAGAACATTCTGATGGTCCAAAGAATCGTATGAATCACCTGATATTCTCGAAGCACGGAGAAAACAGCTGACAACAATTGTCAGGTGGTTATCGCCCCTGTGAGCGAATATTAAATACCCTTTCACCTCATTATTGTTAGATGAAATATCCGCTCTAAGCTTCAGATGCCAATGCTTCACCAGGAATGATGCTGTCCATCCACTTGCCAACAAAGTTTCGCTTGTTCGATTGTTATCTTCCCCCAGCGTGTCCACCGTACAAATCTTCCGAGCCCAGAGAAGCAGCGTTCGCACTAATTTAGCAGTTCCTTTGTCGTATTCTGAGTAAAGAAAGTGAATAGATTGCTTCTTCAAACTTTTTGGTTTGTCAAAAAAGATCGCACGGATTTTATTAAATAGCACTGACTCTTCGTTTGAAAGAAAACAAGTTTATTCGAATGTTCCTCTTCAGAATCACCTACATGATAATAAATGGTCAAACTTATGAAAAAAGAAATTTGATGTGCAACAAAAAACATTTTCTTCAGAGGTCGGACAACAGCAAACAATCAATTTCATTTGCGTAATACCTCGTTGGGAAACCCTGATAAAATGCTCTACTTTGCGTAAATCTGACTAATTTTCACGCCATGATTAGTATAGTACTGTTTCTGGATGACCAGACAAAATATTCCCGGAAGCATACGATAGGCTTCGTCGTCGTTGCCACCCAGCTGAAATACGTATCCGATAATCTCGTACCCAGTATTCCCTAATATTGAACACTCCACGGACGGTTTACAGCTGTGATCTCATTTGAATCATATGGAGCGTGCAGGGACAAGGAGTCCATAGTTAAGATCATACAGTGATTCTTCCAAAGTTATTTCGTCCGTTAACAAGGTTAATCTCCACAACGAGGGCACGAACCCAAGTATGGATTCACGATGAGAGTAATATGGTACTGTATCCAAATATCAAGACAAAATTTCCTCTTGAAAAGGAAATTGAAACAAAAGCCAATAATAATCCGTCGTTTATCACCAAATCCACGCTGGAAAACGAACAGTGGTGCTCAGTGATCTATATGCATTCATTCCACAAAGTTCATCTGCAACAGCAATTTTTCGATTGCAGATTATGGGGTATGGGGATGGAGTAAGCAATTTTTATGTTCTCCGTCTCACTAGGATATGTGCAATGTATAAAAGAAGACTGCATTTCTGAGAAAATCAGTCACGACTTGGTAATTCCTGATCACCCACTCGATGAACAGGGACCGAATTTGGAATATCCAGAGTACACCTTGTGAAAATGTTCCTCACAGCGCCAATTTCCATTGCGGTACGCTAACAAATGAGTTTTTTTTTCGAAATAAACGCTCCAGACAATATTTCTTCCATTTTATAATTATCAAGGCGCTTTTAAACTTTCGCAATGGAATTGAAAGCTGAATAACTGGGAACCACAACAGGCCAGCACACGATCGGATTGAAGCGGTGAACACAACCCTGTGACCTGGGGTGAAGAATTTCAAAAGGCCCCACCAAGTCAGTAGTAATAACGACCAGTGTGACACTCAAATGCCGATGGTCAGTTAGGCGAGAAATTCATTTCCATCTCATTAGGAAGCAAAACGTAACTGAGATGTCCAGGAATGGGAACATAATTTTGTTGGTAATGCATTGTAGAAAATATCATTTAATTGTACAGATACACGCGGAGAAAAATGAGATAAATGCAAAAATGTGCACTGTCGAGGGAAAACAGAATAGCTCATCATTTTCTGTTCATTTCAGTACTCACGTTGGAGCGGAATAATATATTAAATCGAGTTTTGCATGATGACAATGTACGGAGTGTTTTTAGTCTAGGTTTTTCTCATTTCATATAAAAACCGGAGCAAATCCCATCTGATGCAGAGATCTCCCTTTTTGATTTGCTTTGTTTGGAATACCATCCGAGAATCGACAAAGGATTATAAGAATTTGCCTTTGACATAGTTTCCCGTATGCGCTTCTATAGGTCTTTCAGCGTCTGAGAATATGTTCCCTTAACTCTGTTCCACTCTGCGATACACAAATACAGTGATTGAGCTGATTCCATCGTGAATACGAGAACTATCGACTTGAAGAATTATATTGATTGATGGATCGGAAAAATCAAAAGAGTTCTTCAGTTTAGCTCGGATTCAAAGATGATTAACAAAAGCTGAACAGGAACAAGCATAAAGATGAGCTGCGTAAATTCCGATATGACACATTTTTTCCTAGACACACAACAGCCACTAAGTGTAACAATGACCTTAAACTTTAATTGCTTCGAGAAAGCAGTACTCACTTACTCACTTGAAGATCAAAAGATCTACTCTCCGTCCGTCATGACTGATCGTATTTCACTCATTCGTGAGCACACTACTTGGTGGTGGTAGTGTAGAAGGATAAAAAAGAGATGTTCTGTTTCCGTTTATGATCAGGTTGAGAAGTCTCACCAATCGGAAACAGAGACGATGAAGTAAAGGTCTTTTTGAGCTCCAGAGAAGACAAGAAGAGAAAAAAAGATAAAAACCGACAGGTAATAACTTCAGCATCTTTATTCCGTGTTGTCAAGTACGGAATTCACCGGTTCGTATGAAAATGAATGGCGTCACTGGACTGAAACAGCGCATAATCCGACGGGAACTTGATAGTAGCCAGTAGGTCACATTTTATCTGTCCGTTTCCGAGGGATAGGCGGTTTATTTGAGGATTACGAACACAGTGCATGCTGATGAACTTGTGAAGGCATGGAACACTCAAAGAGGACAAACTGCGGAGGATATGAAGCGACTAACTGACAAGTGCCATATAATCCACAGTGATATAACCCTTTTGTATTCGTGCTGCTTTGAGTTTTCTCTCTGTCTGACATATATATATATATATATATATATATATATATATATATATAGCATGCTTCCGCGGAAATGTTGTCAACCTATTTACGTACTAATCATTATCACGTTTACGTTTGCATATATATATATATATATATATATATGTATATTCATCCATATAATCGTGTCTCTGGGTGACTGTGGGGTCACTTACATTCGATACGGCACGGGTTTTTATAATTGACTCCCCAAACTACAGTAATGAGTGCCTAAGTATTGGAACACAACCAGTAGAGCAAATAGATCAGTGCAAATCCGGTTCACGTGTCTGTTGACGACCTGGTTTATTTGCCCTCAGTGAAGACTTGGAGGCAAATTAGGCATAAAGACTTCGAAAAAAATAAAACAGTTACATGCAATATACGATTGGATAACTGCAACAACTCAGTCAAATTGACCACGAATTACGGAAATCATGCTGCAGAGATGTGATTTTACGATTTATTTCAATAAATGAATCACAGGTTAGAAGGTAAGTAAGTGAAGAGCAGGTTAATTCTCGATAACTGATCTTGAGAACAATAATCAGCTCATAGTTGATACGCATAATGAATCATTTCATAAACGAATGGATCATTGAATTATCGCGGGAAGGGACAATGCACAGAATCCAAGAGGTCGAGAGTTACTCAGTCTACAGAAGAATCGATATTAATCTCACCGGAACAAAATTGCCAAAACTATAACAAATATACGCATCCGCGAGATCCATTCAGTGGACAGGACCCTGTGTCACCCGAACAAAATCACAGTTCTCATTTCAGAATGCAGGTGATGAGAAGTATTGCAGAACTAACGTTAAAAAACCCGGGTAGGGGTTGGTTCGTATAAGACTAGGAAACAAGCCTGGTATCACAAAAAAGTATGCAAGGTTTTGGAACAAAAATAGGGCTGATAATGTGAAGAAAGTTTGAATTTTCGTAGTTCATTACGGAATTGTTTCTGGAGAATATAATTTCTGCTAAGCACTCACTATTTGATCAGTCCACGACTATTTTCCGTTATTTTCACTTTTTGACTATTCTTCGAAGACCACGGTTTGTATCAAGAAAGGTAAAAGTGACAGAATCTTAGCTGTGATTTTTCTCACTCGGTTATTGTTAGTATCGTGTGTGCTGTACCCATTGAACTATGAGGATACACAGGGTCCACGAACACGGGTTTCACAGTGAAGTTGCTGTGACAAATGACGCTGACCAGTCAACCCGTGGTTTGACTGCATTCAATAGTAGCTTCAGAGGAAGTAAATTCACTGCGCCTGGACTATTTTACCATTCGAATGATTTAGTGTGACCCACTTCCACACATCCCGGTTGTGCGAACTAAACGCCAAGCTCAGCGATCGGAGCATCAAGGCAGCATCCCGGGCTTTGAAAACAAAGTATTCAGTCATTTATTGCATTTGGAAGTTGAATTGTTGTGGATTGTGAGGTGTAGCATGTTTGGGAATGTGATTTACCATGTGAAAACATTAAAAGGAAAATACTTTTTTTATTCCAGATAGAAATAGGTAAAATATGTACTATTTTGTTCATTTGATTTTCGCGTTATCTGAATATTTTTTTATTCGAGGATAAATTAGTACGAGAAAATAAGGAATATTCGTAATAGGTAACACCATTATCGTTGTTGAGTGAGGGAGGTCTGATCATACTACTGGTCCCATAATAAGTACCAGTTATGCATATTGATGAAAGTAGTATCTACAGACAGAGTTCGCGATTATAGCCGCTTTCCACTGTAAACAAACAGTTGTCCTTATCTGTCCGACGCTAGCTTCAGAAGGTAAATACCCGTCACCAGCACGGTGATCGACCTCTCATATTGGAGCCACAGTGAAACAAAGGTTTTACGGGCATTCTAGAAACCTGGCCTTTTAGTTAGTTGGAGTAATACGAGGTATAACGTGATTAGGAAAAAAACATGATGCAATGTCTCCGTTCATCTCTCCTTGGAAAAGCAGCACGACTATGCCGTTCACTTAACAAAGATAAGGTGGCAATTTGTCAACGGGTTTGCGAGGTATGCTCAGAGGAAACTGGCGAAGACGAAGAATTTTTCCTCCGATTTCTGGTTTCGGGTATTCGCACATTTAGTACAGTGTAGTTTATCAGGCTAAAGCTGAGTAATTTTTTCTACGGGAAACAAACTGGCGGCCTACAACTTATCTACTACATAACAAATCTGTGCATTAGGTTCTACTGGGAAAGTGCTTGCAAGCGAAGTGACTGTACAAAGTGGAAGGGCAAAATGAGACGAGGAAAGTGTGCTTAATAAAGCTTTTCAGGTATCACGAGTTGTGACCTAAGTACCAGTGTTGCATGCACGGGACATTTTTGTTTACGCAATTCAGTCAGAGGTCATGAAAAGTTAGTCGTGCCATCTTTGCTTGCAGACCTTTGGTAATTTTTCGGATTACATTTCATTGTTTTCATTGTTTGATAAGCCGGAAGGAAAAAATTCACTGGGAAACCAACAACCCTCCAGTTGTCACTCACGTACAGTCAACTGAACAGATCCAGTGGGCAATCCAGTCAGGTAAATCTGCTATTGACTGTATCGTTATCACGGATCACCAATTGAAGCTTCGTGTGGTTCTCTGCCACTCCAAGTCCCCGGGTCAGGATGGCTTGTTATCTTCGATAGGGCAATGATAATTCTATGGTAGGATTTTCTTGTTTGATAACACAAATTAGCCGAAATCGTTGGTATGTTGTCGTCGTATCGGTCACCACGGGTAACCGTTTTCAAGACTGGTTTTACAACCGAATCAAACTGGAATGATAGCTAAGAGCAATTGGGTGTTGGTCACAGTGTGTTCGTGTGTTGGTCTGTTTTTGTGGTGTTTAATGTAAGGGTTGGGGTTGAACCTCCGTCCATACTATGTCCGTGATAGTGGGGTCATTTGAGGTCAACAAGGTGTTTTGACCCGTTTTGGTGTTTGTCCATCCGCGTCGAAAGTGCCATCCTTATGATTGAAATCTCTACCCTATCGTTGCGATCGAGACACGATTGGTGGGCTTTAATCGCCAGAGCCCCCGCTTAGAGACCCTCGGTGTACGTACGAAACCCACACTGGAGGATTCAGGTGTTTTCGTAGTTGATAGTATGGAAAAACATGCAGACAGGTCAAAACCAGAATCGCAGAACACAAAAGTAAAGAAAAATGCAGATTTATAGACCTAATGACTTTAAGAAAGTTAGGACGTGACTCTGCAGTCGCCGAAAATCACACATTTTATCATTTTATGTTTAACCTCCGTCAAAGCGTAACACAGTCCTTTGATACATGGGACACTGATACAATAAATTACCCAAACTGGAAGCTCTTGCAATGTGCACGATGAGAGAGACGGGTCTGTTCGGTTAATCAAAGGGTAACAAATATTTTGTGTCAAACAATTTTGGTACGCAAAGCGCTGATTATGCATCACCATCACCACCTCTCCACTGGCCGTTGATAGATGCGGTCTTAAATAATCGGCTTATTCTTCACCAATTATCCAGCAGCCGCAAAATGTGTGAGAATGCTTGAGATCAGGCCGGTTTCAGAATCGGTAATGGTTGGATCGACATCATCTCTACTCTTCGGCAAACCTAAAAACACAGACACGTCTACCGTAGGTCCACAGTCTTTCTCTTCCCTGATCTGAATGTGGCGTTCGATTCAGTCAACCACACAGTTCTTTTGCGCTAACTCTCATTAAAGAGTGTATCAGAAAAATGCACCGTTTTCTTCCTATGCTTGTATGCAAACAGTGGAGGCCTTGTTCGTGCTCACTGCGATCATTCACCCGAGTTCACCACGAAAAGTGGGGTTTGTCATGACTGGATCCTTTCACCCTTCCTCTGTAGTTTTGTTATTGAATTGCTTCTTGTGATAGCCCTATCCTCGCATGAGAATAGCGGCATCGATCTTTGCTCAGGAAGTAGAGTGTGTGGCTTGGTAATCGCAGACGATTTTGTTCTTGAGTGAAAATTCAGGTAGTTTGCAAGCTTTTTTCGGTAGCATGAACAACAGAGTAGCAATGTTTCGGATGCTTTTTCACATTCAGATTGCAAAATGTTGTTTCAGTACTAGGTTGGCTCAATACCAAGCATCATTTTGACAGGGAAAACTCTCCCTGAAGAAGATAAATTTTGATAATTTGGAAATTACTTTGCACCAGGTGAGCAGATGTCAGGTGAATTGTCATCGCGTATAGAGAAGGGGCGTCTGGCTTTCGCGAACTTCAGCCGTTTATGGAGTCTGTCAAGTGTCGAGTGTACAATACTGTGGTTAGGTCCGTTCTTTTACACGACTCAAAGACATGACCGTCAAGGATAGGAGATAGAAAAAGACTGTCGGTGTTTCAACGTAGATGTCTCTGTAGCATTTGCCAGAGTACGGTGGGAACATCGTATCACCAATGCTGATGTTATACGTGATGTTTTGGCAACCAGAAGTCAGTCAGTGGATCAAGTACTGATTCTGAACAGGGTTAGGCGGTTGAGACACTTGCTCGCCTATACATCTCCTCGGGGTACGCTGTGTTCCGCAGCAGGTAGTGTTTAGGAGGTAGGATGAGGTGGTCAATCCATGACATGGCTAAGGGGCATGTAAACTTTGACCAGAGGCTTGGCCGAGTAGGACATGTGAGACTTCTGTGCTGAAGTCCACATCATTCGCCTATTAAATTGTTGGAAACTTGAAGTGTTACGGCTTAGTCTTACATTCAGTGGCGTAGCTGCATTCGAACACTTTCTTTGTCTTCGGGATTTTTGCTTAATACTTTGGATCTTTTTCACATGGTGTTTCCATTCATTTTGCCCTTTACTTGACCACGCTGGAAGGCAGCAACCGGGACCAGTGCACAGAAGTGTGAGGTTATTCCTTGGATAAACTGCAACCGAACTGAGATTGCACAATCTTAATTCGGTGGATTTGGTTGGGTCAAAATTATAACCTGATGTATTCGAGGGTTTCGTTATGGAAGCCGGGGATTTGACGCCAGTCTGTTGAATCAAAGCGGATCATGTCATAATTTTGTAACCATTCATTGTATGCCTAATCACTCGTTGAGCAAATCAGTGGTCTGCGGCCGAAAACGCAACTATTAGAATAACTGAACTATTTAAGCAGTTTCGTCCATTTTCGTCCTCCTTTGGAAAAATCTGAAGACAAGTTTGTTCTTTACTGTGACTTTACCGTTCAGATAGGCTGTAACATTTGGAATAAACAATTCGGAAGACAAGCATTCCGAGGGGAATTCCTTTCGTGCTCTTTCGTCAGTTGCGTGCTCATAAAATCCAGCAAGAACAGAATCTTCGACAAGAAATGAAATGAATAATCGAAACAGTTTTATGGGGCTCAAAGTCGTGTATATGTGTGAGCGATAGCATTTGGTTGGCTAAAGCCATGGTGGGTTAAGAGTGAAGGTCACGCCCTTTTGGACACATAGGACCGGTTTAGCGTTAGCGGACGATAATGCCTCAAGTATTCTTAGTCGGTGTGTGTCACGGTTATCTAGCAGGACCGAGAACGCGCTCGCCGGTTCTACCGTGTGACCACTTTCTATCAAGTGGCGAGCGAGGCCTGGGGTCAGCCTAAGTGACGCAGTCTACTGTTGTAGGCTTGGCTGATTCATCGCGTCACGTACGTAATTTGGTATGTGTTCGCAACGATCGGTCGGTTCCACCGATGTGTGCTTCCTTGCAGCTGTAAGTGAAGGCGTAGATGCAGTAGGAGATAGATTCGACTGTATGACCATTTTTGAATGGTGGCCTGAGTAGGTGCTGTTTAAATTAATGAAAGCTCAGTGTAACCGCATAGTATGTTCTATGTAATGCATTCTGAGGCATTGGGCAATAAGTCAGGTTATCCATTCTCCTTTTGTAAGGGAGAAGCACGTAGATCTCTTTTTTAGGCACCCGAGAAACAGAGGACTGGTCCCAAATTCTTGCCTGATTATGAAAACTAGGGAATGCTTCAGAATACTCGTGATTTCGTAATGCGGCGTATATAATGGTCTCCTCGTTTGATAGAGTGTCAACCGTACAGATTATTCGTGTTCTGATAAATAGGGTTCGGACCAGAAGTGTCTCATGTTCTGTTAGTGAGAAGCTTTTGAAATGGAGGTACTGTCCCTACCAAGTCCTTTTCCGGAAAATGGATTGCTGAATAGATCCGTCCCCTCTTTGAGCTAATAAAACATCGAGGAATGGTAGTGAGCTTTCATGTTTCAATTCATATGTGAACTTCTAGTTCGGATGTGCTTCATTGAATCGCTCTAGTAACTCTCCGATATCACACACACACACACACACACACACACACACACACACACACACACTCGCACCATCTCTCTCTCTCTCTCTAAAACGTTATCAAAGTCACTGGTTAATTCCTATTCCATTTGAGGGCTGTGAAAGCAAGCAAACGATAGATTTTGCCCAATCCTCTCGCGCTTGACATATGCATCTATCGTAATGCATACTTCCCTATGCACAGTCGACGATCATGGGCATACTCACACGGTCATACGATTTACCTGCCTGGTCTACATCCATTGGCACTTCATGTGACCGTCGTTCGCCCATTCATTCCCATCCATCATGTCACTCCTTGCTCAATACATAAGAAGTAGCTTGCATCCGTTTTCCCAGGAGGTATAACTTATTCCCAAATTGACATGATTTTCAGCCTCAAGTTCCTTTGCTGGTGTGAAGGTGTTCTGAATATTACTTCCGGCTTTCGGGAAATCAGATCATAAATGGGCCGTAATCCTTTGGAAGACCAAGTCTGAAGACAATGATCATATTACCTTGCACACAAAAAGAAGCAACTGGAAGATGTCTACACGGCGTTGATTGGAAATGGCGCATTACATCAGCCTTTAGAAAAACCAAAAAACAGCCATAACGACTGAAAAGAGTAAAATTAGGATTTTTATGCTTAACTCTCGTAAACATACAAATACCAGCTGAATGAATCATGGTCACGTCGTTTAAGGTTTTGTCCCAAAGGAGACAGGATTTTTCCATCACCACGAGTGAAATTTTGGTCTTCCGACTGGTTGAGAATTCCAACCAATTTTTAACTCCCCAGTCATGCCTTGGTCGAGGGATCGGTTAAGGATAGCGGAACTGTGGGCTACCAGGAGAGCCCCAATGTTGCGAAAAGTATATCGGCCGCATTCACTGCTAAAAGTGAATTAGGTGGCCTTTTTAAATAAGAAAGCAAGCGGGTTCAGTTCATACTATTGTGTCCCTTGCCATCGAATTGTGCCGCCTTCAGGAGATTGGCATTCAAGACCCCAGTCCCATCACTTGATCGATGTCTCTTCAGACCTTTCACCAACGCCTTTCTGGGATCACCAGGTTGCAGTTTTCGGCCTAGGTGTTGTTGGTGTGCCTCCCAATAAAGGAGCGGAAGCTGCTATGTTAAAATGGAAAGATGCAGTCAGTCGATGTGCAACACGGCTTCAAGATTCGTGAAAATTCGAGCAGTTTCCATCTTGATTATTGCAACTTACTTATCGTTTCGGCGTACAAACCCACAGATTGCCGTCAAGATGCAATCAAAAACAACTCTTACCGATAGCAACACGACCTCTCAGTCAAAGCAATTCGGGCTGAGATCATGATTTTGGCAGGAGATATGAACGCTAGAGTCGGACGACTGTCACCGGACGATGCGCATTTAGAAGGTCTCTTTGAGCAAAATAACTGTCAATCGGAGAAAGAAGAACAGTTTTTGGCCCTATGCCTTGAACATCACATGGTCCTCGTTATTAGGAACTAAAGAAGTTATAACAGCTGGTTAGTTACGTGGCATTCTCTTTCTACGAGTCCGCGGTGTATACAGATTGACCACACAGCCACAAGACACAAATGGCAGGGCTACATCCAAGACTGCCACCCTTACTGAAGCACTCCCCTCGATTCCGGCCAAGCTTTAGTTTCCACTGAGCTGTCCATGTGCTTTGGTGGGAGCTGTAAACGCCCACTGCAATGACGGTTAGATTGCGGCGAGCATTCTGATCCATTCTAACTATCCTTCTTCCAAGATGGAGTAGATGAGAGTAGATGTAACCCCACCTGATAGCAAAAACCAGCACTGGTAGCATATCTCTAATGCTTGCATTTCACTGGTTCAGTTAGTTGTGGCCTATCGCACTATGCCATGAGACTCTAAATTTATGTTGCCTCTCTCCAAAATCTTGACGTACACTAGTCAATCCTCGTATGGAAGCGAGTATAACGAAACAATGCCCGTAATGTGAAGTATACTTAAAGCGAGTCTTTTCGGGGGCTGCGAAATTTGTTGATCACAAGATTAGCAGAAGCCTGTGCAAGCACACACCCTTTGTGGTGATCAGTTAAAACTAATCGATAACTTTGAGATTCTCGAAGGCCTAATTACATCTAAAGGTGGTGTTGGAACGAACAAATCGCGAACAGCCAGAGCTTGAGCAGATTTCGTCGACCTACGACACTTGCGGAGTCTCCTTGACATACAGCTCCACCCTCAGTATGGAGTGTATAACTACGTGGTCCGTATCGTGTAACTTTACGGTTTCAGGATCAGAACAATTCGGGCTGGCGATGCTTTGCTGCTTTCTGTTTTTGACTGCTCGTGTCACTGTAGCATTGTTCTTGTCTAGTGTGAACATCGAGTGATAAACAACAAAGTTCGTCATCTTGTCTCATGAGTGGATAATTGCTCTCTGACAGATTTGGTCGCTCTGTACTGCCTGCCATGGTCTGATGTGACAGTCAGGCCATGACTTGGTGTAGGGGTAAGAAGATTGTAGCATCAGCGATGACTTCGGTTGGTGCTTATCGCCTCTCGGGTTGGGACCCAGGGGGAGAGTACTGTCATTTGTTAGACATTGAGGGACTTGGCTCAGAAGAGAAGTCGGTGGTGAGGATATTGTACGGCCTGTCTGTTCAACTCTGAGAACTCATATACACCCAATTTCATTCCGGCAAACACTTTCGCGAGAAAACATCAAAAGTGTGCAGTAAAAATTAAAAAAACTCAGATGTTTTTACTAACTGGTCATTATGCTTTGTTTAACTTCCCCTCTCAAGTTTTGCGATTGCTGGTGTCCCATTGACACATTTCTTGATTTCAAAGTATATATGTTTCTTCTCAACAACCTACTTTTTGCACCTGGAATGTTATTGGAGGCTCTGATTCGGAAAGTTCACTGAGGAATCATAACGATGGTTCGCTGGTAGATTTATATGGGTTGGACGCAGCTAGCCTGAACAACAGCGACACTGTGTTCGCGAATTGGCATTTCTGATTTGAGTAGCTCTTGCAGATGGGTGGACAGAAATTCTCGGAAACACACGACCAGTCTCATGGTTATTGCGCTCATCAGCAGCCATGAGCAGCCATTTCAATCTGGAAACTCCACGTCACTGGAAAATGCAAATTCCATTCTCATACTCAGAAGCCGTGGCCCAAACGTTTTTCCCTTATTTCAGAATAATGGCTTTAAATGCTATAGCGGCTTTTAGGGGCTGTTTTATCAAATGCAACTCTGGTTCATTGAGACGGATTGAGCAGTACTCGCTTAGTGAAGGAAACTGCCATTTTTCTTCCTGTTCCTTGGGCAAGCATATTGTTAAACTAAGCGAGTCATCATTGTGGCATATGTGTTCCATCAGAAGAGATGCATCAAAGTTTCTTTGTAGAACCCGGAGATATAATTTGCTGAGCTTGAGGGATCTCATATGAACAAGATCATTAAGTTCTGTTTCTAGATCACTAATGCTTTCAGAAATAAATGACATAAAACAACCGCAAACGAACCTGCACCAGTAAAGGAGCGAAATATTTACCAGATATTTGTTGCTAATCCTCAAGCTCTGCTTTGAAGTCCTTGACGTGTCACCACGGTTCCAAGTCATTACGGAGGTTTATATTGTATTCCTTTCATAGCTACGCTCAGTTAGTTGGCATAGCCCCTGCGTTCATGGGAATTGTGCTTCACGAATGTATGCACATCAACAATAGCAACTCTTTGCCACAGACTTAATTGATCCAAATATGAAACAACGTGAGACTCGAACCCATAGGTGGATATCACACACGCTTCTGAATCACTTGTGTTCTACCAGCTGATCCACAAGGTCATGCCAGTAGAATCCATGTGCAAAATATTCGAAATTCCTTGAACTGGCCCCGTAAGTTAGCTTAGAAGACACACTCGGTAACAAAACATGATTAGCGCCCTTGCGTGGCTTCGATTTCCACCGTGGTCAACGTCTTCCCATATTTGGATCACTTCAGAATAAGGCTAAGAATTGCAATTGTTCATGTGAATACATTAGTGGAACCCAATTGCTGTGAGTTAAAATGGTACGTTTATAAATTAAGTGGACTGAGCATAAGACGAAACTCGTGTAGCACAGACTACTGCAGCAACCATCACTTGGAACTGCTGTGAAAAGTTTGTGATTTCAGCTCCCAGCTGGATGAATAAAAGCTTATATTGTAAAGGGGAACGCTGAGGCTAGGGAACGACGTGAAGATCAAGGCAAATGGACGGACCAAACAAGGGTCCCAGACAAAAGAACAGACGGAGAATATGTCGGACGCTTCGCGAAGCTGAAAAAAGGCGGCGTATGGACTACCAGATGAGCAACAGCAGGATCTGCGGCAACCAGCAAGATAGTCCAGATGAGAGGCTGCCGATCAAGCCTTCAACTGAGACAATCGGACCAACGGGATAGAGATGACTCCCAAGAGAAGCAAGCTTCCGGCAACGGGCAACTGGCCAGAATGCATCCGAAGCACTGAAGCAGCCGCAAGAGCAATATTGGTGCCGCGCAATCTGAAAAAGAGCCTAGAAAAAGGTTGTCTATTTCATGACTCTATTTGTGTGGCTGTTGCCATACAAGTATCCTACCCAGTGTTCTCATCTTTGTTACAATATAAACTAAGTGAAATATTCTGCATAAACATATCCTCAGTTTTATGCCACATCTCATACAAGTAGATTTATATCGAGAGGCTCTCCACAGGTTTTAATCAACTCACGCACTGATGAAAAACCCAGTTCTTGTTTCTGTTTTCTGGAAGAACTAACATGCGCACTGTATGATCCACAAATTAAAACCTCCGGAATAATTGATCCCTTCGAGAAGAAAGAAGTTAAGAACAGAAGAGCTTTAGCCCCTCTTCCATATATTGGTTCTACACGACAAACCAAGCAATAACAGAAGCAGTGGTAATCTGGGTCATGATGATATGTTATACGAAATTTTCACCCTGAGAACACCGATGAGATTTAGGATTGACAATCTGGGGAACTGTATTCCCACTCAGGGTGCAAATGTCAATATGGCCCCGATCCCATCGTCCGCACGCGAACACAGACTGACCCTCTTTTAGGGTGAGGAAAATTCTTCCAGAAATGCACTACACCCCACTTCTTCCGTTACGACCAATCTTACTACACACCGCGGACTGGTGCTTGAACACCAGCATCGGTCATCCATTTGACGTCTGTGTCTCCAGTGTCGGATATGAACCTCTGAATCTTCTTTCATTCATTTAACTAAAAATAAGTGAGTGACATACTCTCTATAATTTCCATTCTCCCATCTTTCTTCAGAAGTAGAATCGATAATCCAATTCTCACCTAGGCATTTCCCCAAAAGTCTCAATGTAAGTCCCGGGAATGTGCGGCCAAACTCTTTTACAATAATTCGATTTGTGTTTAGTACTGAAAATACAAGCAGTAAAAGCCTTCAAAAATGTAATATAGCCAGTTACTCATTTGCTTTAGAGATGAAACAAATGACGGTAGATTATTTTTCTAACCGACTAATACTTACCGACCAAATCTTAGGTTGCTAGGAGGGCGAACCTGGAGAGAGAATGTGTGGAGAATACACAAAAGATGAATAAGTGAAACCCAGTCGCATTTCTGAATTGTTAATACAATGAAAAGTGGCTTCAGTTTGGTTTCACCTTGTTTACCAAGATGAACTTCTCGAGCTCGAGTCAGGAAGAAGAACACGCAGAATGCCGACCACATGTGGTGTCTGTTGTGAATGATATCACATTTCCCACGTTTACTGGAACACTAGGTTCCTTCAGTTCTTGTTCTATCCTCAGCTGCATAATAACCATTCATTTTATTTCTCATTAACGAGACGGATCATAGCACACATTGAATTATTCCACATGTGCGTTCGCTAAACAATTAAGAATATTTAACCGTTTGTGGGGCGGTGGATTCTTAACTCCAGCTGCATATTGCTGCACACTAGCAAAATTTAAAGGCGTGCGGTGTTGTGTAGCTCTTTTATGAAATTTGATTCAATCCATACGTACACAAAAATATAATAGTAATATAAAGAGGGCAACCGGAGTGATCCATTTTCCGAATTCCTGACGTCCTCGGCATGGCTTCGTAGTTCTGCTTGTAGAGCGCACGTGGTCCAAATTCGTGTGAAGCCTCCACGCGCGTGGGCTCCAGTTGTGCCGAGGTTTACGGTTGTCCATATATGGTTTCACTCACCATCAAATATTTGTGAATCCGACTCTTATAAAGGAGTTTTCAATGTGTGGTGAACCCCTTAAATATATGTTTGAGCTAAGTTTAGCAACAGGCACGAGGTTTATTCACAACCACCTTAGTTTGTAAATCGCAGAACGAAAGTGCTGCAGAATCTACGTAAATTCACTTCGTGAACTCATACTACCGCAGTGGTCAGACTCCATAGACTATTTACAATTCAGTGTTCTCGTTTTACTTAAGCCCTTCAGAAGAAGTTGGTCATATTAGTCAGCTTCTAAGCTGGTCACAAAATGATACCCCTCAAAGCCAGTGTCCCTTGAAACACGCGAATCAACTGCATATGTGGAAACATGCTGGACAGCCTTCTCCATCCTAATAAATTGCTATTTCGTGAACCTTTCTTGGTATGTCACAACACAAGACTGAACTGAAAAATTCTGTAGAATTTCGTATCGATGGTTCGATTTTTGATGTAATCCGTTGGCGGTTAGGCAGAATGCTGACCAGATGTGTTGTCTATTGTAAACGATATCACATTTCCCACTTTTACTGAAACACTAGGTTCCTTCAGTTCTTGTTCTGACCTCAGCTGCATAATAAAAATTCTTTTTATTTCTCATTAGCGAGACGGTTCACGGGACACAATGAATTAGTCCTTTGAGCATTATCTGGACAAATAAGACTTCTTTATTATGTTTTGGGAACGCGGGGTAATCCGCAACTCCTGCTATATACTGCTGTGCTGCATCAAAACCTGACTGTTTGCACTACAATGTGTGGCACTTCTGTAAAGTTCGGTCCAAGCTTAATGTATACAAAATCTAATATTATAAAGGCTAATAACCGTGGTGATCCATTTTCCAAATTCCCGACATCCTAGGTGTAGCCCCGTATTTCCGCTAGTAGAGCGTCCGTGGTCCGAATTCGTGAATGGCGTCCACGCGCTTGGTATCGGGCCCCACCGAGGTCTATCACTGTCCACATCTGATTTCATTCACCACGAAATATTTGTGAATCTGACTCACACGAAGTGTTTTATTGTGATTTCACTCTCTCGAATATATGTCTGAGATAAATTTATCAATAGGCACAAGGCTTGTTTACAAACATATCGATTTCTAAATCGGAGAATGAAAGTACTGCAGAATCTACATAAGGTCCTTTCATGAGGTCATACTACGACAGTGGTCAAGCTCCATAGACTGTTTACAATTCAACGTACGCGTTTCACTCAAACCCCTGAGAGGATGTTAATCATAATAGTTTTTGTGGTCACTAGAGGCCGAGTGACATGGACTGTGGTAAAAAACGGTCAACCCTGTTGGCGCAATGCTTTCAAATATCCTCTGAACAGACCGGAATTATTCGAGCTCAACAAGCACACTTTTCCAGTTCGTCAGAGAAAAAATTCTCCCGTGAAAACTATCCTGCTGTGGAACAGTGCACCGGATTGTCTCACATGTGGCTTTCAACTTTATAGCCATGGATACGCCCATTCATCGGTGGTAAGCTTTTGCAGTACTGAAATTAGTGGAAATTTCAAAGACTTCAATTTTAAAATTTCCTCCAGCCGTTCCATTCCATTAGGATTGATAAGTTAGTCACAGTTTTCGGGAAAAATTACTTCACGTTCTACGGGTAACAGGAACATTATTGCCGGGGCGCAATACTATTAGCTGTAATGGTCTTTTTTGGAAAATTGTTGGAACAACACTAAAATCCAATGGAGTACGGCTGAAAACCCGGTTTGCATCAACTGCATTCAGTCTTCACAGTAACGTATTATCACACATTGTGCTCGCCTGTACTTTTCTTTCAAACCGTTCTTTTGGGTCGAGGCGACTCCACCACATTTCAGCTCTCTTTATTATCCGTAATTCCTGCCAATCAAGCATCTACTCGCGAGTAGTGTTGATGATGTCTGGTCTGCAGCATCATCGAGACGCGAAGTGGTCTGCTGTAGTCGCATTCTAACAGTCCAATTATGAACCTGGAAATGGACCTACATCAAAAGCGTATATCCAATTGTGGAGTGTGACCGGCTACTATTGCCCCATCTCCCACTACAGGAGCGAAATGCCGCCATTTTTATTCGGATAGCAAGGCTAACAAAGCGTTCTCGAACTTTACTCGAAAATTCCTTTTGTGGTGCACAGCTTGGCTTCGTCTGTAAGACGTGTTGGTCCGTCAAATTTGTGTATCACAACTTTCAGTTAATTACCAAGCACTGAGGAGCTGTGGCTTATCATCATTCCATGCTTCCACGCTTTTTCCTTTGAGATACATGGTACTTCAGCCGAAATACGGACGCGAACAGCAGATCGATCGCAGTGCTGATGAGTTATCCTTGTGCAACTCCATCATGAACCAGACAAGTACTTGGGTTAGCACCAATGTGTTCAAAGCGGGAACGTTGATCGCGAAAAAAATGTATGACCGCTCCACCCGTGGGGGTGCCACAATGCTGCTATGTGTTAGGTGCAACCCAATATTTTATGTCGGGTCTATGCCGAGGCTTGCCTTTCGTGTGGGAAATTCAGACGCATAAATGTCCGTGTCGATTGCGGCCTGCATGGGGCTTGTCACTAGAACATTTTACAGACGAACATTTCATCACTATACGACTAACCTGAACGAGGAAAGCCTCAGTAAGAAATTGAAAATGGACGATCATGTTAAATTATATGGATGAAAAATGCATAGAGAAAAGGAATTGCACCCTTTTGGACACTAATATTGTTTTTATATTTCGAGCTGGTGAAGTTTTCTCAGAAAAACAGGGAATATTGAAAAGACAGAAAGTTTAAGATGGATATCCTTCATCATTTCTAGTAGTAGGTAGGAGATTCCAATTATTTATTCAATGAATAATCACGTGGTACTGAGGATCATTCCACCACTGAAAACCACGGACTCATCAGACAAATAATTTTTGATCAGCCTTGTTAGGAATCAACAGCAGTTCACATCCACAGCTTCCTCAATGGGAGTCGAAAAACGGAGTGTTATGGTGTAAAAACCATTGAGAGCCGGCCCTCGGATAACCTGATGGTAAGGTGTGTATTTGTCTGCGTATCGAACACTCGCACATCTCAATTTCCAATCTCGGTTGGGACTTGGTAGATAAGCGCTGCTGCTGACTCCCTAAAAGTCAGATGAAACAATTGTTGGATGACTTTCAATAGCCAGTTGAGTTTTGATACCTGGGGAAATATTCCATGTGGCAACTAGTGAAACCTCTTGAAACGTGTTTGTTTGATTCAGATGTTGAGTTCTTCTGGTCGAGAGTTTGTTGGCTTTATATCCCCGGTGGATGAGATTTCTTCGACGTTATCACTCATCACCTGAGCCTTCTGCTGACTTGAAACACTATCACGAAAGACTGTCCACAAGGTATGCATCATTTCAGGTAGATGCTGTGCATCCGAATCTCAAAGAGAAGTGCTTTATGGTTATGCAAAATACAAATGCTATGGAAGAACTACAATGAACGATATGTGAGCAAACTAGATTACTATTGTGTCCGGATTGAGCAGTCATTCATGCTGCACGGAAAATCGATCAATATCTCCCTCATGCATCGACTTGAGCCTGTTGATATCTAGTCATACTGTGTTTGTTCCCTGATCGATCCGGCTACGTATGGATTGACCTCATTTGACTTGGGGTGAATACGCACTAGCGCACGCACGTAACTCATCTCACTGACATTAGTTTCATAGTTTGCCCCGGTCCGCTGCTTGCTCGACGGCTACGACCGTGTTTTGTGCTTACTTTCGTACAAAAAATGGAGTGCCAGCATTGCTTCTTTTACCGCTAACTACAAACAACACTGTCTTTTTGATGAATTCAGTTGCCAAGGGGTCCGAAATTTGAGACTGGATAGAAGTACCAATAGTTATATATCGAAAATTCTTCCAATATTTTTACTGAGAACCCCAAGAGTCACACTCACAGTCAGTCTTTGTCATTCGAAACTATTCCTTGCAGGAGTTACCTCTCGGATCTAACTGGGTAAGTTGCAACCTAGATATTTTTAAATCGAGATTGAAAACGTAGTTTTATAATTGGGTAAATCAACCACAATGTCCAACAATCATCTCAGCGCAATCAGTGGATGGAGTAAGAACACCAGTGATGCTTTACTTTCAAATGTAGTCCCCTGTTTAGTCCCAACAGAGTGCTATCCTTAATAGGCATCACACATATGCTTTCTGGGAATTGTGAAGCATCTTGGACGGATTACAATTTATACTGGAAAATATTGTGGATTTGGTGAAGCGAACTCGGCCGAACTAAGATGGGGAGTTTGCAACAATAATATGCGACGTAAGAAGAGTTCTGTTCCAAGTCGGGGGAGAGTAGCAAGTGCTAGAATCAGAGATAAAATTGAGAACAATAGGGGAATGTACTTTTATGTGTTTCTTGTAATTACTAAGACTCTACCATCTCAGACTAACACATAATCTAAATGAATCTTTTACACCGGTGATTGACTCGAGTAACTTAGTTTATCACTCACTCTTCAATGTGGATCAACGAAATCCTGGAACCAATTTGCAAATTCACAACCATCTATCAATGCCAGTTGTAACGAGGTTTATTCACAAGCCAAGAATCAAGGGACTATTTATTACTGGTCAATTGAAAAGTGGAATATTATTCTGGGTTAATATAGATTGATAAGTTGTCAATGGCGGTCAGACGGGACCATGCGGTAATGCTCGGTAAGGTGATATCAGGGACAAAGTCACTCTTACCACATTAAGTAAGTGTTGCAACTTCAGTTCTAATCGTTACACATATATCGGCTACTTTACTTTTATTATTATTATTATATTATCTATTATTACTGTTATTATCATTAGTTTAGGGGACACAACAAGATGTCATTTTAAACAGAATATAGGAGATTGCGTAGCTCCCGGTACAGTCCAACTTACTTCCAAGCATCTAAAATGCTATTTTGAAGAAACTAGTTTATATTGGACATGGAATTCGTGCAATAGTCACGTTGAAATTTAGGAATATAGTGTTCAAGCTCCCCAAAGAATGAATACTCAGTGGGAATTCCACCAGAAACACGAGGCCAGACTAGATGAAATGCCGAAATCAGTATCCCTAATTTCAAAGTTGTACGGAACTTCCCTTCAGACTCCACTAGAAATACTCTCACAGCTCTTTTTCCAAGAAGTAAAGGTGTCGTGCACAGAAGAGTCTGGCAGTGTGAGGATTTCTCCCATTCAATCACTCATTCCCTCACTCACTCATTCACTCACTCACCAAGCGAACTCACTCACTAAGAGAATTCATTCTCCCTCTCAGTCTTTCGACATTTTGCATCAGGTGTTTGTACCTATATATTACGGAATTACAGATGAACGAGTGCACTGATATAAAAACCCAACAGTGGATTGGTGTACAAGTACAAACCAGACATCTTGATAATAAACTGGAATATATACTGAAGACTGTTTGCATAAAATCTGTAGAGAGGGTTAATGTGTGAAAACACAAAGTGAAACGGGAACAGTTTGCATAAAATGTGACTCAGGGTCCATATGATACGGTCACAGGGAACGTTTTTCGCAAGACATGGAGTCATCTAAGCAGTTTGAACTGCATTATTCAGATTGCATCGAATTCACCTATGGGAAACATTTCATTATGATTCATAAGTGAGTCCTATGACAGGTTCAAAAGTTATTAATGACTCAGAATGGTTTCTAATAACAGCCAGAAGTAGTAGGATGGTGTTATCGATACTTCTGACCTTGTCATTACCTGAAGGATCCGCGATACATTCTTATCTCGCTTGGCTGACTGTCCTTTGGACTCCATCTTCCATGCATAAACCACAGCTCATGTAATCGACTTTTCATCCGGAGGCTTCAGACTTGAGCTCTGATCTTGTTAGAGCTCATCGGTGGTGCATATTCTCTGCTGGGCTCAGGGTTTGAACACGGAACTTTTCACTTGAAAGACGATAACCCACTCCCATCCAACTCTAAGGTTGACTGGATGACCTGAGGTTTGTAAGTGAAATATGGGACCTAAAGGACAGTGAGTCAAGCGAAATATCATCAATTCCACACGCTACTCGCAAGTAGTTGTGAGGCATATACATTCTTATCTATTTGCTTCATCGAATCACAGCTTTTACACAAACGATACCATTTAAAACTATCATAAGAACCAACAAATCCCATTTTTGTCAGCACAGGTGATTTATTGCACATATTCCTCTTGTTCTATTGATGCTGCTGTAGATTATTTACGTAGTACTAAACACGTAGAAACCTCTAGAGAAATCTCGAACAGGGAGACCTATGTAAATGATGGTTTTATGTCATCTTTGATACTATCTTATTGTGGTCTCCCAATCAATTCACAAATTTGAAGGCACGGTTCAGAGCGTGAGATACTATTTAATTTTGATTCAGTAAATACACAGGTCCATGAGCTGCGACTCCGTTTCTGAAATATTGTTATTGGTAAAAGATAGAATGAAAAAAGAATACAAAGCAGAATATTAAGAAAAACAAGACAGTTCGATACGGTGCTGGTTGTGAATACAACGTCCGATTTGTTTATATTATTGGTGTGCAAACAGTATAGGTGATATTTTTTGGTTCCCGTGGAACGCGATAGCTTCTTTTGCATCCTATTTAGATAAAGCTTTTATTCTTCTTTTATTATCCTCTGGAAGACACAGTGATTCTACCGTCATCAGTCTATACGCCTTTTTATTTTGTTCTCTGAAAAATTTATGGCAACTTTAAAATTTTGGTCCCTGTTTGTGCAAACAACTAGAATATTTGAATTTTAGGAAGTGATTTTTTTGTTCCATCGATGAAAATACCGTCTTTTCTTCCTGCACAAGATTGTTTTTCATTACTGTCTTTGTGTCCTCAGTCTGAAAGCGTTTATAAGATTTCAGTCTGGACAATATCGGTCAAGCAAATATTGGCCACAGTGTCCAACGGTGTTCATCTTCAGTTAGGGGCTGGTTTGGCTTCGGTTATCTGTCTTATCAACGATTGTCAGACAGTTGTCCTCGTGGAGAACCGGAAACACTACTAGTAATTTCAATCAAGCATTCCGGAAAAGTTCAGATGAACAAAGATAAGATATTGATTTTGAGATGCGGGAATTTCTTTTGCATTTCCGGGCCAAAAATGCAGGCGAAGCTGTGTGTAGGTGGAGGACTGTTGAACGGGTAGAACAGACATTCTGGATCATCGCACTTGAGTCTGATTTGGTTAGTCAGTGGCTGTTTACTGATATGACCCGACGCGAATGCATTTGGAGAGACCAGGAGAAGAAACAACGCGATAATAAGAAAGAATCGAGTTAGATATTGATTGTCAACCAATTTTAAATAACAAATTAGATAAGTATTGATGAGAGAAATAAACCGAACACCTAATCCACGCGTGTGATTCTCTGAAATTAAACGAATTTCTGTCACACAATAGCCAATTCCTTATGAAATTATGATATCAAAGGCACATTCACAGAAGCAAAAGACCGACTGGGGTGAACAGGAATCGATGCATCTATCGTGAAATGCCTACGCAATTACTCATTGAGATCAAATAAGTTTTCACTAACGCTCCACCTCTCTTTCATCTTCCGTCTCACAACTCCGTCCCGTATTTAGTGCCCACTGTTCTACGGTATCAACGACATCTGATTCCGTCTGACATGGACAGTCGGGGAAAAAAAGAATCATTACAACCATCTTGTAAGAATAATGACATAATAGTTTTAGGGCCATCGGATGAGTATTTGTAGTATGGAAACTTATGCCCTTCAATACTAGATTACAACGGAAGCAGTAAATGTGATCAGTGACGACTACTGATGACTGTAAGATATGCCGAGTTACGAAAGCTGATGAATAGAAACACAAAACGGTCAAATGGCAAACACAGACATACGAAGCTAGCGATAACATTTTTCGGGGGCAATACTGAATCGTGTCATTTTGAATACAAACTAATATATTGGTTGATTCCTTATGATGTTTGTCGTTCTAAATAACTCCTTCGATCATTGTGAGTAATGAAAGAATTACACTGATTATCAAACGACTTATTATGACTTTCTAACTCTCAACCGACCACGGTTGTTGGTGCTTCCTGTGGCTTATTAGGAACCATCCATTTAGCACCTACTGGGACTCGAACCTCGAATGAACGACTGCGAGTCAAACAACCGAACACCAGGTTACCCGGGCAGTTTCTGGACGGTTTGTTCAACTTCAACTTTATGTGAGACAGTGTCATTTCTTCATTGTCTTCGACTGGTAATCACTCGTTGCTCGCATAGCCATCGAATTTCATGTATGTATCCCACAATATTTGTCATGTTGATTAGATAAAAGAGAATTAATGATTTGCCGTATTCAGATTCCTAATTTCTCCTTTCTTATCTCACAGACCGTTGAATTCAGTCATGGCGATACAACCAGTAGGTTCACAGTATGCTAATTCAGATTGCCGAACAAACCGGAACGTGGAATTATTTTTCAACAGAATTGGTGGGAACATGAGCAATCCTACTGTCTGTTGTCACTCAGGAACCATGGAAATCATGGCCTTGACGCAATGACATTTTGGGACATTTCTTTCACATCTATCTCTTCGACTGGGTTACATTTTTGTCTGATCGGAGAGAGAAAACTCGTCAGAAGCAGATCAACTTGGGGATCAGGTGGATACCCTATGATACCAGCTGGGATAATGATCAGAGTTGAATCGAGTGAAAGTGCAAAACTCGGACAAATTCTCCTGAAAGTGTATTCACTGATTGTCTGGTGCAAACAATTTTATTCCGAGGGCCTCCTTTTTGGTTTGGAAAGAACATGCTCAGTTTTATACGCTGGTAATGTCCCGTGTTTCTGTATGAATAAGCTGATAAATGTAGATGAAGTTTTCGTTTGGTAAATATACAGACCTTTCCATAACATGGGTTGAGAACAAGAAAAGCAGAGGCCAACGCATTATTACAGCCTGGGAAAAAATGTTTCATGCGGGAACTAAGAAAAAGGCTTGTCAAACCGGCCCCGATATTTTAAGTAGGCGAAATTCATAGGTACTTGGGTAAAAGTGATACTTCCATCTGTTAAGTGAACAATATTTTGGCATATATCAACCCATTCACAAAAAATAGTCATCAGAAGCAAATTTGTTTTCGTTTCTGAGATTTAAAACGACCATGGGGAAGCAGTATCACATGGTTTAATTTCACCAATCACGTTCTCCCGAGATTTGGACTACGGGTATTGTCGATAATGATATAGACGGCTTTCTGATAAGAACGTTTTGAGCTTGGACTGGACAGCAGTAACGAAGAACTACATTATTATTTTAAATGCATGATAACTAGCAAGTAATGACGACGTCTTACGGAGTTAGCTCTCTTGGTCTGCTTTTATGCTGTGAATAACTATGCTCAAAATTCAGGCAAAAACCATATTCCTGCCACTACGAGTGGATTACAACTATGACGGAATATAAGCATCTGAGAAGAAAATGGAACAACATTTTCCACATTGAATCAACCAAAACGTTATTCAGAACACAATGTTCAGACACGGTGTTAACATCTGATCTGCCTTTATCCTCCAGGATTCGCCACAGTCTCATCGGCACTGAGTCCACTGTAAAGGTGATGAAATGATTCTTTATTTTACGTATCATCGCATTTTTAATGTTGACTACAAGGGCCAGTGTGTAGGTAGCACTTTGACTGCTTTCTATAGAAAAGCAAAATTATCACAATTACGTTCAAATCTATATTATCCGGGGACAATTGCATAAGCTGGACCTTGAAGTTTCGCTTAAATTTACAAGCCTTACAGTGAATAATATACAGTCAAATCATTCTGTATGACTTTATATACGAACCTATAGTGAAACTAAGCCTGAGGCGTCATTCTGAAAAACTGATACCTACCCAGGTGACATCGTTTTATGGAATTCGGGGACTTTTTCAATCATAACAGTGAACATTTCCCCAAAATTCGAGGCGTCTCAAACTGATATCTACAACAAAGCTATATGCCTTTTATTCCAATCCAAATGACATAATTGGCTGCTACGATTTATCGACATCTGACGAGACAATTTATCGGGGAAAGTTTCTGCACCAAATCTGGCCTTTCTGAGCCTTCTACGGTTTATCACATGTCCAAGCCTCATATGGTAAAGAAACCCATCACCTAAGTGACAGGCTTCTTGGTTTGAATCTTCTTATGAAATGAACAAGTGCTATCACTTGTTGGGCTTGCAGTGCAGCCTTCATATCACATTAGACTAGCCGCAATACATATTGACACTATCTTATGTCCAACGGGGAGTGAGACAGGCCCGGATTATTCTCGCGCTGGATCGACGACAGGGATTTCTGGCTCTGTCTTTTTGATCACGATGAACATGAGATCATTCTATTTACGCGATTCACTGTCTTCTATCTATGAAAAGAGTACTTGGAGTCGTTTTTTTAAAAATTGCTCTGATGTCCGTTGCTCCAATTTGCGGCAAAACACTGAGCAAAATGCGACGAAAAAAAGACCCAAAGTTATGAACCACTCCGTCCAACTATGATCCTATCTACGGAGTTACCGACCAAAATCAGTTTCAATGAATCTGTTCATCGCTATCGCAATGAAAAATGTGAGAGATTAACGGCGTGCGTTCGAATTACCTTGAATTCATCACCCATACTGATGCAAAGTGGAATTTCTTATTTCAGTAAGCTTAGAAGCTACAAAATCGCATATCATGGGATCTTCAAATAAAGAAATGATTTCTCCTTACCTCATAATATAGTCACAATCATGAATAATATGTTGGTTGAAACAAAGGCTTCTACCCAAATATTCGCAGCGCTGATCAGATTTGTTATATTTCTTTATCTTGTTAGATGGTAGCTTAATTTGCTCAGAGCAATCTACCTTGGGAACCAAGGTCACACACAGTCAACCACCCACAGTGCAGCTAAGAATCAACGTAAATAAAAAGAAAAGTCGGATAAATTACTGACTTTAACAGATGGCCTGATAAAATTCACTTAAGTAACCAAGCTCGGGCCATATACCGAGTAAATTTTCATGTGCATGACAATCAACACTACCTGTAAGACTGCGTAAAAAATGATCAATTAAAACGTTTTTAGTTAATCATGAAAAATCCCCGGAAACTTCAGAAGAAAGTTATTTTCCACTGATTTCTTCCACAAAGTTAAAAATAATACGATTCATTGAATTTCAATAGAAAAGTTGTTCTTTGATTTGCGCAATGTAGCCGGGATCATTTCGCTGCATCTTCACAATGTGCATTTTGTAGTTATGGTCATTGTCTACTTGGTCGAGGAAAAAAAGGACATCGCCAGTCAAATTTCAAAAATCATCCAAAGATAGAGGAAGACGAGGGTAGATTGATTGGAACGTTTATTACCAAGACGAGATACGGAGATCAAACGTCCATTTTTCCTAGAGATGACAGTTTTGGTTGGGAATAGACAATGGCTTTGTGTACTTGAGTAACGTTCGCTTGTTCTTGAAGTAGATGGTCTCAAATGGATCTCATGGAAAGGCACATTCACTTTTCTTATGAGTATGTTTGATATTTATAATATATATCACATTAATACCATTAGACACGTATAAAACAAAAAAGTTGCTTATACTCTAAAAGACAAGATGGCAGTATGTTTAACATGGCCGAAACAGTCTTGCTGACTCATGTCCATCATGTTGTCCTTGTGTCTACTTACGATTCCAGTGAAGCACGTGTATGTATGTATGTATGTATGTATGTATGTATGTATGTATGTATGTATGTATGTATGTATGTATGTATGTATGTATGTATAAATTTGCTGGAACAGATCGCTGGTTGACTAAACAAGAGTCGAAGTACGTAGGCAAAAATTTGGAAACTTTCATGGGACGAATCACTGCGATCATGTAAGTGAACAAAAATCTCTAAACACTTCACTGTTTCCGGTCACAAAGTTGATCTAACCTAACATTTTGGATTGGTATTGGGGAATTCATTGCTGGAGCAGTGCGTTGCTCTGCGCGGCACTCTGAGATCAGCCGGTGTTTCACATAGACTGTTTTTTCCCCTTGGCTCTAATAGGACAGATCTCTTCGCCCTCGATGAATACACTCAAAGAGCTTTCAGTTCAACCTACAAGACTGCCATAATTCACGCAGAGTAACTTGCCTATTCTGGCTTGTCTAATGATCGACATGCCTGAACAAACTACTCACAATTAGCAACCAGTATCTCCTTAGTGCTTATGTGAATCGATATAACAAAGATCCCAAATGCACCGATACATCCATTTGAAATACAAGGCACTCCTCTTAATCGAGCCAAGGAAGGACTGCATTGAACCAGACAACACCTACTTCATGTGTCAGCAGTCCAAATAAACGCCATTTTTCAGACCTCTTTGACGTTCTCATAATTATCATAGTAGCAGGACGTGACTAGATGGCCGATTTTAAGTGCATCACTCAGTCACTTTCGAGACGAGATTTTTGTTGACCAGGCACGTTTTCAAGTAAGTCGATTAAAATCCAGTCTCCGGCCAAATTTTTCATTTTGTTCCTGGCAAACGAGAAAGTCGATGAGTGGCTAGACTTGTACTCGAGGCCCAAAGATTTATGACCAAATAAGGCCATCAATATTTAAACAAATCAAATCAATCCAAAGGGAATGATTGTTCTTAAATAGAACCAGGGAAAAGTTAAAAAGTGTGAAGAACTGACTGAGCATAACAGCCTGAGAATAAAATTTTACGCTGATTCTAAAAAATCGCAAGTCAACGCCAGCCCCTGTGGCGAATGCGTGAATTAGGATTGCATGAAACTGTAGAACGCTTAATTTTTCAGACCACCGTAGACGATCGTAGCCTACTGACTTTTGTCCGGCATCTTGCCACTGATTTGTTCTACCACATTATTGACGCATGTGTGTGCCTATATGTTCAAGTTCATGAACTTGGGTAATACATGAAGAATTTCACTTGGAGTCAGTCAGGTTATAGGCTTGCAAATAAGTGTTCCAATTTCTGAGGTCCCTAGTGTGGGTTCTTTGGTCAATCACTGGACTCTCTGTCGTTTATAGGCAACTAGTGGGGGTTTAGTAGAATCAGGGGTTCCGGTAGCAACGGTCGGTCATCGCTTAGTGGCCACTGTCAACTATTTATTGATCACATCCTAGACTACGCTAACCAAATCATCCGGACATACCCAAACCGCACAGTGGCGAGTCACCAACTCGGGAACGCGGGGACAACACAGGAAAATCACCAAGTTATTCGACGAAAACATTATCAGATCGATCAATTTAGACAATAAATTTCCCGAATCTGAATAATGTTTTGATATTTAAGTAAAACTAAAATTGTGTTAGTCAAGTGCAGGACAGAGAACCGATGGAATTTGCTCCGTTGATTGTTCACATGAACTGTACTACTATTCCAAACCTATGTGCTTTGATGGGTTTGTCTTCGGGAACGCTGTGAAACAGAACTCCGTTTTCTTATGCAAGTGATTAGGCAATTCACACCGAATAACTTCTGTATCAGACAGGAGAATGGACACTAAGGAGGGAGATATCAAAGAGCATGTCCTGTTTCCAGCATTGCTTCACCCGGCCCGTAGGTCACCTGGAGCTTTGTCATCCAGAAATTGGGTTTCAGTACTTGATTGTTCAGTTATCACTTTCGAAAACCACTTTCCCAGAAATTTGGTTGAAATATCAGTGCCCATTCTCGATCGGCATTCAATATATGGAACACTTATTTGGGGATAGAAACCACAATATTGAAGCTTACATTGTTGTTTGATGACAGAGTTCGGGGGCACGGTGTACCCTTCTTCGAACGCCCCCATATTCACGAGTACCATACGTTGTAACAAGTCCCCTCTGTAAGAAGTGAGATAAAGCTATCGAGCTCCCGTAGCCATATTGCACATTGAGTTCGTCTTTCTATGACATCAGTTTTGTTTGATCAAACGGATAAAAAACATGGTTCCTTTGTGGTATCACCATAACCACCGAGAAGACTATCAACGGAAGACAAACTGAACAAATATTTGGAGTGTATTACTTCCATTTTCTTCCACCCCACTCAAAAGGATTTCAGGATTCTCCTGTACCAGTGCGCACAGTTCTATCGCAAGTGGACGTAAAGTTAGACGCTTTTAGGACTTCACTATTGAGGTTAGAATTTCCGTCCCGTTTGTAGATGACTCCTCACATTCCGTTGTTATTTCCAGCATCGAAGGAAAGAAGTCCTGAGCCATCATCTATTCTGACAATTCTTCTGCGGCATGGATCAATAATTGCTTTCCACTTAGGACGCGAGACTCTTATCACTTGCACACTCACGTTGATTATCCCCAATTCTTCCACTGGGTTTCTGCGGATACTCATTCTGCCGATGATTTGAAAATTGATGGTGACCAAATCTACAGCGAGCACGTGGCGGTTCACGTGACTTGCACAAGGTTACTGGGCTCCGTAACTAGAATCGAAAATCTTGTGCGGTATGGGGGTGTCCAAATGGTTTTGGTTACCGTATTCTAGGCTGTGGTCACTAAATAACCGACAGCAGGTAGTAAACGATCACCAATGCCTACGATAGGATCTCCTGTCAGCTAAGCAAATATTCATCAATCACACGCAATACTCGCAAGTAATTGCGTGATGCATATACCAAAATATGCGATGCAGGTTTGAAATGGAGAGACGTGCACTCCATCCTGTGGAGGATATCTGTCTTGGTAGGAGCCATTTGCTTGGAGTTAACGTGATAGGTACCGTTGCTCTGTTCGAAGCTGTCGGGCATCCCTGCCTATCACTCGGGTCGACATCTGAACGAGCTCACCCTGGCGATTCGGATCAGCCCGGACAGGAGGGGGGTAGCGCAGTGGGTACACACAAGCCTTCGAGGGGGCCCGGTTTCAAACCCTGGGTGTGGCAGAGGATATGCACCACTGATGAGCTCCAACAAGGACGAAACTCGAGTCTGATATTTCCGAGTACAGGTTGGTCAGGCCACCTGAGGTTTGTGCGTGGAAAGTGGAGTGCAATGGACAGTCAGCTAAACGAATATTGGATAGATTTTCCTCCGGGATGGTCTTACACTAAACCCCTAGATATGTTCCAGGTGTATTTTCCCGTTCATTCTTCTGACATGAACTGTGACAATTAAAAACTTCTTCCTCTCTACAGTTGACTCTACCAAGTACCTAGGGAAAACAACAAGTAGTATTTGGTGTGCGCGTATGCAATTGTGCTGGCAAAAAGTGATGTTTGTTTCCTCACACTCGGATGCTCAGAAAATCTTGCACCTCATGCGCCAAATTATGTTTATCAGTAAGTTATTTATTTGTACGGAAAAAGCCCTTGATGAACATCAAGAAGGAAAACGTAGGTGAACATATGTTTTAAGTGATTTCATTCTCAAGCTAGTTATAATCACCTTTATGCGAAACAAAGTAAGGAAAGAAAAGGACACATTTAGTCAGTTAGTCGATCAGCCAGTCAGTCAATCGGCTGGTTAGGCTGCCAGTCAATAGATAAACAGGGCATGTTGTAAAATTACGTGCCGCTTTCAGAGACATGGATCGATGTCAGATTCGAGAACGACGTAATCTACCTTCGGCCATGGAAGTTCAAGTGCTTGCACCAGCTCCTTTTGTGAAAGAAGCTTAGGCCGTAGTAGCCGGATGCTGATTGCCTCGGTCGTCACTAATGTCCTATGACTGACTGATTTTGGTTCATTCGGTTGGACCCTGTATAGAACACTGAATAACGTAGCCGGATCAACCTAATGACCTGTGTCTAACAGATGGGCAAGAATGGAGCTCGATACAGGTCCTCTTCTTCCACTTTGGAGCCAACGTGGTTGATGTTCCCCAACGCGTTTCGATAAATGCTCCGTCGTATGGTCCACATAAGTGGCACCACAGGTGCACTTGAATTTGATAATCATCATCGAACAGGTCAGCAAAGGCAATTTATCCTTGTTCTCGCATTTTATGATGGTCGATGTCCAGAATAGTCATCTGATCTTGGCAGCTTTGAAAGTGGCTTTATATGTGGCAGATAAAACCCTGCTAACTCTCTCAGCAGCCTTATCCCCCCTTTAAGGGAGTATGAGGAATGGGGTTTTCTTTTCCACCTCAATGAATGTCTGTCTGGGTAGCCGTTTCCAGACAGGATCCGACGAATAGTTCCTTACTCAGCCTACAATGTCTCATACGAGCAAATCGTGTCGCTCGTGATACTACGCATCTTAATAAGTTTCGCCCTGGCCGGTTGGAACAAAGCTGTGCGGGCTTAGTTTATCACCCAGTCCTAGTTGTTTTCTTGTGAACTCCCCTTTGGATAGGGCCCGTCGGACCTCTTGGTAAATCAGCGTCCAACAGTGAGAGATGATCTTCAACTTATGTTTCAACCGGAAACTTTATGACTGGGTGTGCAGCAGTGAACAAATTTATCAGTTATCCCTTGTTAAACAGCCGATCACCAGCACAAAATATGTCATCTACTTACCGGTGATAATGAGTTAAGCTCTCTGCAGTTGCATTCAGTTCATCGGTTTCAAATTGGCCATGAAAAATCGGCCAGAAATGGACTCAAAGGGGATTCCATTGCGACACCATCGTTCTGTCTGTCGTATGCGTCATTGAATAGGATGTGTACAATAAATGTGCACCTCAACTACAATTCTTTTAGGTTACCCGTCGAACTTTGTATCGATATATCTTCCCGTTCAATGAACGCGCAAACAAAGTTCACCGTTTCAACTAGGGGTACATTGGTGAACAGAGAGTTCACGTCTAATGAAAACATCTGGTTCTTTTGAACGTTCACACCTTTGATGGCCTCAACAAAAGAGAAGCTGTCACACAGCGCGTGCTGGACGAGCCTTCGCCGTACGGGCTTCAAGATTCCTACTTACCACTCAGCTATAGCATGATAAGCCCAGTTAGTCATAGATAAAATTGGACGAAGGGGTAGTCCAGGTTTGTGCACTTTTGGCAACCCGTAAAGACGAGGCATATTTGAACACACAAGCTTGAGCTTCTCGAAGAGACTGGATAATATATATATCCACTGACTTCGAAATTCCTCAATGCGTTAGTAATTCCTTTCTCTGTAAGGTCCGTTTGGTATTTTCCTGTTAAATCATGAGTGAATTTGGATTCGTCACTCAGTATATCCAACAGCTTCGGAACATAACCACCACGATTCAGTACCACTACAGCACTTTCTTTATCCGGTCTACTGAGAATTATCTGCCGATTTCCTCGTAACTCCTTGAGTTCATCTGTATGTTTCCTTGAGAGAAGGCAATGGTTTGGAATTTGTTATTTCCGATGCTGGTAGCATGCTGTGATTGGTGAGCTTTTGAAACACCCTGAGTCAGTCAGTGATCTCGGTACTGAGTCTCTGATTTGCCCCATGAGGCTCTCAAAGGGGATTTCGAGACTTATCTGGTTTTCATTCTTGCGTGGATAACAACAAACTTAACCCGAGGGATAGGGCTTCAACTGGTCTCCTAACCAGTCGATTGACTGACTGACTGACTGGTTGACTAACTGACTAAATGTGTTTCTTTTACTTTCCTTGTTTTATTTCATATAAATGCAACTGTAATTGGCTTGAGAAGGAAATCACCGAATCACATGTTCACCTAAGCCTTGCTTTCCGATGTTCTCCATATCTTAACCTATTATTACCCTGTAATATTCCCTGAACCTCTGAAGTGAAATTTCAGAGTTCTGTTTCGAGAAATGATGATAATCAGTCGCTTTCCCATTGTTGCCGTTAAGGTACTGATAAAGAAATGTCCACCTTCGGAAGCCTTCGATCGACCGACGCCCTTTCGAGAACTGTTGCTCGTTGCCACGAAATATGCGAGTAAAATAAAATGGTTTCAAATGTTATGACTATGCTGATTATTATTATTTTTATTAACAGATACATAGAAATGGGCTATAACTTTACCCACAGAGGACTTTTAGACAAAAGGCACTCGTTGCACCTTCCTGACAATCCCACCTGAAAATACGTTCTTATTTTACTGTATTACCTCCGGCAAAATAAATTCAGAAAAATTCTCTTTTCCTTGCCTGGAACGGGGAGGAAGAGAGAGAGAGAGGGAGAGCAGGTTGTCCTTCTTTATTGTTCATAATCTTCAGCTCTTTTTCTAAGTTATAAGCCTTGTGCAACCCACACGTGATAGTTTTTTGGCGGGATAACCTAGATTAATGTGTCAACACATGAGCTCGCAAAGTCGTGCAATTACTAATTACCTAAAGTTTACGGAATAAGGTTTCTATCAGGAAAGTGTTCATCACTGGATTGGGTATAAATAGACCGAAAGTAGAGCTTTTGTTTTCAGCAGTCTTCTACTGATGGTTAAGGAAGCAATGCTGTTCCACTGAATTTTGCGAAAAGTCTTTCATGGATCACACTCATCAAATAATTTGGGATGCTATATTCAAGTGCATAAATCAAGACCTCTAAATCGATTTACTCAACCCAAAATCAGTTCACTCAGCGACTCTGTCGCTCAACCACGGATGCCGTAGCTTCAAACTACTGAACTTGTTTTATCTTCGGTGGCTGGAAAAAAATGGGCTTTGGGGATGTTTCTTCTTTGACTCCAGTAACACAGCCAACTGTTTGGATGGAGACGTGATCTAATTTTAATCCTCCCAATGATTTTGAATATTGGTTTTTTGTAGCTCAGGTAGATGGTTTTTACAGGTTGGTGATTACTGAGCTTGGGGTTTAGGTGGAAAACGTTTCATCACCAGTCGAGATGACATCGTTGGTACACTGGTTGATGTCACCTCGACTAATGATAAAACGTTTGTCACCCAAACGTCAAGCCCAGCGATCACCAACCGATACAGTTCATATCCTTGTTATTGTGCAAGCAAGAGCACCTGGCATTCACATACTCTTCAATTACATGGTGTGTTATTTGCACAAGGAGCCTGAATCACACATAATGGAAAATCCGCTTTCACTTTTATGTGTGAATCAGTCTGCTCGTGCCAATAATATGCTCTGTGAATGCGTTCCAGTGTCCATTCGATCACATTCAGCCGTGTGCTGTTCGTCCCATTGAGAAGTGACCGACGAGGCTAGCCCAATGAATGAAACCAAGACAGTTGTCTTGTCTCATTGAAATAGTGGTTCACGCAATATTGGACGTTCATTTCCGTTATTTACATCCGACTGGTCGCACCCTGATAACTCAGTTAGCAGAGCATGTGACCGGTAAGTGGAGTGTAGCCGGTTCGTTTCCAGGTCGCAGCTTCGGGCCTTTGGATGCGGAAGATGCAAGTGAATCTTTCATCATATTTTCATAAATCATTCTACCACATGAAAAAATATCATAAGAACAGATGGGAAAGTCGTTTCATGCATCTATCTGTTACCTAAACTTTATCAAATAACATTTCATACATGTGCATAGAGACTCTGCATATAACGTGCTGGTGACGTATTTATAATAATACTTCATTAGAGTGTTTTGATTTGGCCTCTCCTGCAACATATCGACATAAATTGTGGTCATGGACTCGCTTAGGATGGAATCAGAACATGCTCAAACTGGCAAATTAAATGTACTGATTTCGGTAATGTTTAAGATACTACATTTTTATGGTCGGAGAATGTTTAAGGTAAAGCATACGCAAGCAGCAGCCGGATAGCAAGCACTGTGAGTGGTTGTCATGAACTTGTTACGTGGCGTTAGATGATCCCGTATCAGGTCGATTATTCGAAAGCTGGAAGTCAGATTACATAGTTAAAGTGAGTGATGGAATGACTTGGGCATTCACAACGATGTTGGTTACGTGAGTCTGAACGTTACATCACTGAGCTCATATTGTAGTTTAATCACTTAAATTTGGCTAGATTTGATTCTATTTCCAGCACAAAAGTTTCGTTTGAATTTTTGCCTTCTTATTTCGTGAAGGAAAAACGCATTTTGGTGGTGGAGACAAGTTGGGAAAGCATGAAACGGTTACGGTAACCATTTTCATTTGTATATGGACTGAGCTAATATGGTCGCATAATGAGTGAAACAGTTGAGTGTTACGATCAATCTCGTAGATCACGTAAATCGAATTTGGCGTACGGGTTGAAAACAGCTGATCATCAATCGAGATGTGACATTATCAGTGAGCAGATGGTAGCTCTTGTACTTGTAAGTAGACATGAGACTCCTACCACAAGGCATGATCTTGACCTTTGCGTTGTATCTGGAAGTCCAGGTTACTAAATATGGAAGGTTGCTGTTGAGAAGTTACTCCCGAATGTAGCAACTTCCGCTTCTGATTTTGAAGCGGCTGCCTTTACTTTTCAAAACTGATTCTGAATAATAACAGTAATCTTGTTTTATGAATGGATTCAAGTAAGGACTTGGGGTTCTTGGTTATGAATAAATTGAGCAAGTTGCCTTTTGGTCTGTTTTCCGAGTCAGGTGCATATCATGAGCTTTAGGTGTATATGCGATCCAGTTCTGTTGCGCCACTGACAGGATTCATTGATGAACACCGGACTTTTATGATCACCCTTGATTATCTCGTGTTTGTTTCATCTACGATATGACCTTCATCCCACTAGAAAGTATGTTCTCCTTGATCCTCGTGGGCGGATATGGAAGGGATTTCGGTAGGTACCAACGCTCAAACCTGCATACCGTTGATGTCATCTCAACAGGTGATGAAGCATTTGTGACCAAAACACCAGGCTCCTCTACTGCGAACGCAAAAACCACAGCTGTAAACAAAGTTTCTCTCTTAACCGAGGTATGAAATTGATGTAAACACACCTACTACGGACTGTCCGACATTGCAGTGGTGACTTTTTTCATGCAGCCAATAGAGTTCATCTCGAATCTCTCGAAGTACTGTTAAAAATAGTATAGAACGATATCCCCATTTAGAAAGACCGGGGCTTGGTCGACCAAACTGTTTATTGTTCCCCTTGCCTAGGTTTTCTGTTCGCGCACTAAGAAGATAAATCAAAATGCTCAACAGCTCTTTCTTGTGGGCATGCAAAGGGTTATTAAATTCATATATCTCCCATTTATTTGCGAGTAGTGTATGGGATTAATGATGCTTCATCATTCGGACTACATCTTTCATTCACAGATCTCAGGCCTTCTGACCGGCCGTGCACTCACAAGTACCAGACGTAAGTTTTGCTCTTGTTGAAGCGGAAAAAATTAAAGTGTTCCTGTTTGAGATCTGTTTACTTCTTGCTTCCCAAATTTAAGAGCCAGAAGAAGGATGTTGTACTTTCTCGTATAAATAGGTAACTGTAACTCCGAGTATGGCAGTGCCGCACTGCATAAGATCTCAAACAGTTAGGAATGGAGGCAATCCGTATGGCAGATGACCTGTGGTGGTATCGGAGTTTGAGTTCTTTAGGTCGGAGTTGATCTTTGGAAGGCTGTTCCGTTTATTCATCCCCGCCAAGCAGGGACAGCTTACTGGCTGTCGAAGAGGTCAATAGTTCCAATGTTTTTCAAGAAATCGAAGGCGTAGCATTTCTGTCTCGCGGAAAACGATGTCTCCAAATGACTTAATGCAGGCTAGCTGAAGTCATTTAGAAACTTATTGTTTCTGGCAGGAGCAATGGATTGAAATACTGACTTCATTTCAACTCCACCTTTAAGGAACAGTTAATAAAATCGTTGTGAATCTAATCAGGAGTATCTTGTGTATCTTTCTAACGGCCCAATCTTTCCATCCAGGCAATATTGTGAACTGGAAAGGTTGTCATTATTTTGCACCAGGTCTGGTGACCTGTATTTTTATCTCATTCCGACTGCACTTGCTTTTAATTCTCGATAACTGGTGACAGTTATCTAGCGGTTGCTTTATTTTTCGAGTCTTCCAAGTATTAGCAATCAAACGAGTAGATGAATAGTCCAACCAATGAACTGTTTTATGCACTAACAGTTAGATGACTTACGAAGAATAATTTTTTAGTGGGATACCAAAAAAGGTATAAGTGGTGATTGGAATGTAGACGAAAAGTTGTAGGAGCGAAATGAGTTAGTAAATCCATTTATATAAGCGACGAAGTTGGACAATGAGATCAGTAATTACCTGGGCACGGTCTACTGTTGGGCTCAAAAGACGCAAGACGAGGGCAATTATCTATGTAAACCTGCGTGAAGGAACTATTCTAAATTTCGAGCAAGTGGAATATTATTATACGACTTTGGAGGGTATGGTGTGGAGGTGACGACTAACCCCTGAGTGAAGTTGTTGTGAGCATCAAAACAATTGCTAATGATGAAGTACTTGAGAATATCCCTATTTATGTTGCTTCAGCGAGAAAGCAATTTCAGAGGCTTGGCGATCAGATCAGAATCTTTTGCATTTAAATCGGGAAAACCACAGAGGAAATTGTATCCAGAGAGTTAGTGAACGAGCAGTTACATTTCCAAGTGAGATAATAAAGCACTTTAAGTGTTCTTAGTCGGAACGATAAGAAAAAAAGTTATGAACTTCGTGAAATTAGTATCACCTTGATTAGTTCTGTAAAGATTGTGATTATGAATAATTCGTGGGTAACGAGTGGAATAAACTTTACGTCGATGTGAGTTATCAAATGGAAGATGTGAAGTGATATCAAAAACAGTTTCGTAGAGTAATCCACTCTGAAGATAGGAAGATATATCAAAATATTTCAGGACATTTGGAGAGTAAGTTCAAGAAGTAGACCAAATATATTTTAAATCCAGCTGTTTTGAAGAAAATATACACTTGCCTTTCGTTTATACAGACTTCCAAGTAAAACATTTCCGGTATATCCCTAGCCAATGACTTCAGGTGAAAACAGGAATGGAATGGCACCATTTAGAACACCCGAATTAACTGGAAGAGAAAAGAGGCTGTTACCACAAGAGATAAACTTTGTGCGACTAGAGAAGTACTTACGACTTGTGTTGATTTTACGACCATCAAATTCATCATCGTGCAAAATACGCAGAGAAGTACCAGGGTGAAGAGAACCAGGTGCACCGATGTATTCCAGTAGAGTTGGCTTAACAGTACGAGTACGGTGATCAACATTAGAAGCAAGGGATTTACCAATATAGTCATCTGCATCGGGGGTTGGCAGAGAGGGTTTGTAGACGATTTTTATCGGTTATGGAAATCGAACCCAGGGAATTATGCGGTGGACGAGTACATTCTAAAATACTTAAAACAAAGCCAATATGCAGAATATTCAATGATATTGGATCTGTTATGAGCATAGCTTTGACGCGTACCTTTTTCCAGAGGCAATACAACTATTGAAATGATTTTTCACAGGGGCGAAAGAACAAGCTTTCAGTAACAGTGGAGATAGCTCGTTGGAGCCACCAGACTTAAGTAACTTGACCTGCCTTTGGTACCTGTAGACAGAGATCGGTGTGACGGTATTAGGTTTGTTGGAGTCAAGATACAGAGGAACAAGTGAGAATGCGTGGGAGTTTTTGGTGGGTTTTTGATTTAGATCTTTGACGTTGAATTTGAACTGGCATATGATACAGTACAACTGCTTCAAAGCTTTACAATTTACCAAAAAGATCGTCTAAACACATACTATTCAGACTTTGCCCGTCCGCTTTAATTGGTGCGAATATAATTTACCGGCGTAATTCCAGTCCGATATATACTGCATTTTCTTAGCTCTCCTGTGGCTCTTCAAGCGAGAGGAAGAGAATCCGTTAGGTCGAAGTTGACGGATTTCAATAAGGCAACACAGTTCGTAAAGAAATGGTGAAACTAATATGAGCTCTGAGATTATCGAAGTTCTGTGGGGTACAATCAGTTTGGCATAGGATGCCCGCGGAATGTTTGCCAAAGAGTTACTTTTTCAGTAAACTCTCGCATAACAAGGTAAAACCCATTGATCAGAAGTACTAATGAAGGAGATTTTATGTGAAGTGAAAATAATTGGCCAGGTATATGTTAGTGAAGGGAAAACTGCAAACCTCAGGACAGTGATAAAAAATAAGTCAAGTCTATTGAAATCGCCTGCTGTTACACACAAAGATTGATCAAAACTTGTAATGGCCTAGGTAGAGATACATTCATCAAACTGTCTGATACCATCAGTTGGAGTATCAACTGCTGCGGATATTCTGACGTGGTAACTATGTTGAATGGAACTAAGCAAATTTGGCTTATGAAAAACAGCAATGGAATTGATCTTAATAGTGTTGGATTGAAATAATGGTACTTGGAACACTGGTGACGGATAAACGTGCTAATCCCAACTCCGCGAAATCTCGGGGTCAGAGAGCGATTGCCACTAACATCGTCATACCCAAAACTATGGACGAAATGATAGTCAGTTTCCTCGAACAATCAATTTCTTCGGAAGGGGATTACCCCGACTTCTTGATTTGTTTTGCAAAATGATTTGCATACTCTACCAAGAATAGCAAAAAAGGGAAGAACATTCGAGGATAACAATAACGGTACCGGGTTTTGGAAGCAGTTTATTGTCCTAAAGCATTTCCCTAGTTACCATTTATTTTCTTGAATTCCTACGAAACTTCCTGAACAAGTGTGTTAGGTGATATCCGGAAGCTCTTGAAAGTGAGCAAAACTCACGGCCAAGCAAGATGAAACGTAGGGAATTTAAAAGTGATCTGTTGAGTAATATGAAATAACCAGTTACCGTCCGCTAGGGGCTATGCGTTTTGTATCTGAAATCAGAATAACAGAAATCTCTGTGAGTCCGAAGCCTAGGGTCCCAAGGGCTCCTTACAATTAAAGTGACGGAACCCACAGGCTGACCACTAAACTTCTGCCCTAAACGAAAGAACACTGTCCGCTGTGCACCATGTGAACACGAATTCGCACACCTTTAGTACGCGATTGAGAGAATTAAATGGTATGTTGGTATCTTGTAACGTTTATTCCATCTGCTTTGATGGTCTGTCCACAGTGTTATGTTCTCCTTCATCACACACACAAACAAAGATTACTTAATTCACTGGCATTACTGGATGGGTAAACCATTTCACGGGGTCGGTACATAGTCACAGGGGAACCAAGGACTACACAGCTTACGAGGTCTCTGATGCATACATACATAATATCCAGGCACTGATGATCTTTCAAACGGGGTGTGCACCTGTTCATTCAACTGTTACAAAGCACAAAACTTCGTGAGCCTAAAGCTCAGTGAGTGCTTCAGTGGGTTCCTATACTCACACCGAGTACCGGAATGACAAAAGGGCTGTTCACAGCCTGAACAATACAGTAATAACATAACATATTGTAACAGGGAATGCTGGGGTGAGAGAACGACGTGAACATCAAGGCGAACGAACGAACCAAACGAGGGCCACAGACAAAAGAACAGGTGGCGAATATGTCGGAGGCGTCCCGAAGCAGGCAAAAAGAAGCATACAGACGACCAGAGAGGAAGCAGCGGAGTCTCCGGCAACCAGCAAGATAGCTCAGGTAAAGGGCTGCCGATCGAGCCGTCAACTGAGACAGTCGGGCCAACCGAAGGGAAATGACAGGCAAGAGAAGCAAGCCATCGACCACAGGCAAATGGACAGAACGCAGCCGAAGCGCTCAAGCAGCGGCAATAGCAATCTTCGCGCCGCGCAGTCTGGAAAAAGGCCTATATAAGCGACTGTATGTGTGCCATGACTTGACTTGTGTGACCGTGGGAATACAAGTATCCTGCCGTGTATTGTCGTCCTTGTTACAATATGACCTTTGAAATTATCTAAACATTGAGATTGTTAGAATATGACAGTATTCTTCTGTAAATTATAAACAATAGCGCACTAGGAGTTACGAACACGGCCGGTGATCAAGTGTAGCTCTGCATTTACGTACGTAGCAGAGAGATATAGTCGAAAAATAACTTTTTTCTTTTGAGATTCACGGAGGTCATCGATCAGTCGTTGGCCAGGGACTTAGTTCAACAGGAGGAAAATTGCAGGCAACGGCCGTCATACAAAGGTGGGTCCAACTGCATTTACGGATTTGAAGTTTCACCGTTTGTTACCGAGAGACATGAGTGTGGCCATTGACGAATGCGAAATTCTTTTTGGTTAATAAACAAACAGTTGTTTCGACCTGTGACTTATCCCGCCGGTATCAGTTTGAATACGGAAGATTCATACGTTAACTGGATATTAGATATCGGACATGTGCTGACAGTCGTAAATAATATTTATGCCCAAAACCCATTTTAATTAAGTTGACACTGACAGGCTAGAAATGCCTTGCTCACTACTTCTGTCTGTTTTTGGTTTTGTTGGCAACATTCACATTGTTCATTGCTGTATCACGTGCTCGTCTGGTTGATAGGAAGAGAATATCCAGTTACCGGTTCCGTGCTTCACGGAATATTTTCCAGTCCGAAAATTACCAACCAATCCCCATGTCCTGTACGCTACAGATAGTGAAAATTCAAATTCAAATTCAAATTGCATGTATATGCACGTTTTTCGGCAAACAAGATTATCTTTGTTTCCGAGCTGAAATTCCCCAGAGAGTGATTATTTCTATTTGCTTCTTGTTCTCTCTCTCTCTCTCTCTTTCTCTTTCTCTCTCTCTCTCGGTCCCCTATCTATAAACTCACATTCTTGAGTGTGTGCATTTGTGTGCCTGTTTTTGAGTTCGCTTACCAGGCCACCGCTTTTTTGTCATGTCGTTGAAGATAAGGGCACTTTCACGGAACATAAATTGGGTCCTTTGGGGGTTACTCGTGCAAAACGTTTTGTTACGGGTCAAAGAAGCTTTTTGATAAATGTCAGGAACAATTAAGATCGACTTATCTCACGAGCAGTGTTAGCCTTCGTGCTCAAACTGGTTGTGTCTTGGGGTTTGTGGAAATATCTCCCAGACAAAGACAGCTGATCATAACTACATTCATTTTCATAAGCTTTGAAGTGATGGACACCACAGGAGCATTTAAAGTCATGTTTGTGCGTTTTAGTTCGAAGATTTACCATTATTACCAGATTGAGTTGGAATGTTTCCAAACTCAAATTCAAAGAGAAAAAAAATTTATTTCAGCCTGTCAAATCATCGTTTGTAGTCGAATATCACGAGGAGCAACAGTGAGATATCAAATCCGTGAAAAAGTACAAGATAATAGTATCAAGGCATCACTCCTGAATGGGAAGTATCGAAAGTACTCGACAAGTCCCATGTGTGAATTGAGAATTTAGGAAATAAAGTGACGAATTGTTTTTACTCAGTTATCTTCAAGAGGCCAGGTCGATAAAGGTCAGACTGATGATTGGTCTGTTACTATAAGCTTGAGGGGTGGAAGGAGAAGTGTTCATTATTGTAGGAGGAATTCGTTTTGTTTTCAGTGTATTTGCGTTGGCTTCCCAAATCCGTACAAGATGACTTTCCTGATCTGGTCCGAGAGGTTGTTCAGGGTTGTCTACATGACTCCAAACGACTGATAATCACTGGATGTCCCATATTGACCGAATGTTATACAACGACACTCCGAATGACCTTCATCACTCATTTTTTCAGCCGTAAAAAATGACGTTATTCTGCCCTCTGTATGCTGGACATTTTCAAGAATTAGAATGTTTCGATGAACACTCTGAATCGTTGACATCGGCGGAGCTTGAAACCAAGAACAGATATTGCCCACGCCTTAGTACCATATGCCTTCTACTGGCCAAGCCACTAGACGTTATTTAGGGCTCTAGATATTATGCGAATAAATGATGGTACGTTTTACTCCCTAAGCTTGAGTCAGGATATGTCATCTGCCACAGCAAACATGCGGTTTGGCTGTCACTTTGTGTGGCTTAGTAGATCAGTTCTTAAACCTTGCGGTATTAGTGAGTCTTTGACCTAGGTTAAAATCCCACCAAGGTTTACATACAATCGGCTTTCGGATTGACTTCACAGAATAATACTATTTCTGGTAACTGTAATTCGGGGACGGAGAGCTTATCAACCGATGTGTGATTGTGATTTTATTCAATGCTTGAAGCTAATGACTGATACGTTTATTAATATAAACCAAACTGCTGAGAGTTGAGTGTGATTTCGGACATCCGAGTTCCCGCCTCCTTAGGAGTTGATCGTCCATTGTCGACGGTTTTCAAAGAGCTACAATAAATAGGTGTAACATCCTGTCACCACTGGTCTTCCAAGAGTAAAATCCCGTCGACTGAGAAGCAGTCAACTCCTTTGATGAACGACTTCTCTGTAGGACATCTAAGTAACGAAGAAGACTCAAAGTTGCGGACACCCTACCGGGAGTTATCTTGGTCACGGAATCAGAAAAGGTTCTCGAACCCGAAGCGGGGGGGGGGGATGGTCAATGATTGTTTGAAACTCAGTGACGGAATAAAGTAGCTTTGACGTGAATGAAAATCATCGGAAGCAAGTCACCAGATAGCCTCGTGGTATGGCATGTGTAACTCACGCAAGCAAGCACTTAGGGTTCCAGTCCCAGTCAAGTCGATGGATGTGCACTGCTGAAAATTCCTAATAAGAAGGGCACAGCGGCTAATGAGTGTTTCAGTGGTTTTCAGCAGTGAGGTCCATAGAACAAATTTGACATACCACTCAACTACCTATATCTTGCGAATACAGCTTCTTTGATATGTTGGACACAAATGTATCGATGTTGGGTTCCAGCTGCCTCCATGATACGCGTGTGAAACCAATGACCAAGTCATATTAGGGCAAATGAAATGTTGTTTGTTGATTCGTAGCCCACAGTCAGACGTGCACAAACCGAAGCATAGTGTGAACAAGTCTCGTAAAACGTAACCGATTCTTGTCAGAAAGCAGAAGAATAAAGAACGAGGCACGCAGATCAGACAAATCCTCGAAAACGGGTTCATGGTTTTATTCCAAAGCAGAAAATAAGGGAGTCGATTATTCACATAGGAAATTATCCAACGAAGAAGAAAATACGGCGGTCAGACCATTTACTCATCACAATTATTCTTGATCGGTTTGATTAAAATTGTATTGTTGGTCACTCCGTATGGTATATGGAGATAGGTGGTTTTTAAAGTAAAACTTTGTGATATCCAAGCTCGCATTTGCTCTATCGCCTTATTTTTCCGAGGCAAGGGGCACGCTATAATACACGAAACCTTTGGGAACTTTGGCATCAGTTGAGAGTGGTTGGTGGTGTTTTATGTTTAAAGAACTACCTAGATTATATCTGCCGAATTATCGTTCCTATTTCTGCGGAATAATTTGTCCTGTGGTGGATATACGAAGAGTTCGGTCAGACGAGGCGAAATAAGCTTAAAGATGCCGGAGAGCTCACATGAGGCCTGACAGCGTAAGTTCCTGTAACTCCTGTACGAAGTGCGGCAAAATTGAATCCCAGTCACCAACCCAATGAGCTCTGGATTTCTAAATGATTTAGTTGAAATGGACAACAGTATTCCACTGTCCTTGACCCACAAAGAAAAAAGCTACATCCGAGTGTTGATACGTCACTTAACCGATTGGTGTGAGGCGCCACTTTTCAGGAAGATAAAAGCTTGGAAAATCGCTAGAGCCATTTTTTCGAAATGGATGGCACACTGGGAAAGGCCATACCACTTTCATTCGGACCAGAGTTCTAATTTCGATAGTGTTTTTATTCCCGAAATATACCACTTTCTGTTCATCTATACGATACCTGCTGTCGAAGCTGGCCAAGATCCAGAAAACGATAGGCCATACAATCCACTGCTTGATCACGAGGCGTGAAATTCGCATGCCTTCCGATGCTCATCCCCCGACCACCTCGACCCGTGAACCGGATGCAGTCCAGCATATAACGAGTAGAGATAAAATGTAATTCAAACAGTTCGGACCTCAGAAGAGAGGCAAACCGCATGGAGTACAAATCCGTACACAATCGACATACTAACAATCCCGCACCGCAGTTTAGAATACCCAGTTGAGACTTGGTCATCATGTAATGCTGCTGATTGTTACCACTCTGGATGGAACAGCTGTGGACTCAAATTTGTGACATGTAGCACCCATTGGGTGTTTTTTCATGATTTACATATTATGAATAGCAAGTTATAGATACTCCTAATTATGAGGTTGCAAAATCATAACTGTTTTATTCTGTTACCTGTTCATTCATGGATGAACAGTGGAATATTTGCACTTTTCTTGACCTAATGTTTATTTTAGGTTTCTCTGGTATCCCGCTTCTGGGTTCAGCACCGTTTCTATACGGTGAGTGTTTTTATGAATTTTATCATCAGTCATAAACCAAAGCTTGCTTCTCTCTTGCAAATCCACAATAGAGTAAGGCACTGTCCTTAGTATTACTTATGGTGAGGCTTTCAAGCTGCTGGTCTCTTGTTAATCCTTTTGTATTTGAGTTGATGATACTAATGGAACAGAGCAGAATAGCTTTCCAAAAAAAAGATCAACTGGTGAAATTTCCCCAAATTTTCAGAATCACACAATTGTCCTACGCAGTATGACGTAATGATCACCATCAGGCTGTGCCACATTCTAATCCGCTCCAGTCACCAAAAAGCTATGGCCACCGAAGATAATGGAATGCAGTGAAAGGTGAACAGTTTGAAACATGGTGGATAATATGATTTACGGGAAGGTGGTTATGTAAGCAATCGTGTACTGCTTTATCAGAAATGTATTGTTAATATTTTTATTGCGCTTGATGATCAGTTTTGGTGTCAAATAAGCTCAAGGTCTAAAATGTTGTCTTTTGTTCCGTATTTGAAAACAAAGGAAAGAATTAACTTTCCATAATGGTTTGAGAACGTTAGCAAGAATTTGGAAAGCTTTTCAGGCGTATGATGTTTAAACAAACCATGTATGTCAGCTGGATTTCAAGACTGGAGTAGCCGAACATTCACGTAATCAGATCAACCATAGTGAAAAGAGGGGGGGGGAGGGGAGAGGTCAGAAAGAAAAGAAAATATAGTTGGTGGGGAATTTCAGTTAACTCCATGGAAACTGAAAGTGAACTTAGTTAAGAACTACGAAACAAAACAAAATTTATCATTACTAAATACCAAGATATCCTGAGTGGAGTGCTCCGCGGCTGGTTGAGGTACCTTTTGTTGGGAACTTGTATTTCCATTAGTAACGCACGTCATCCAGAGTCCACTGTTCGAAAAAATCGTTTACCTGGGTATGGGACACAATTTGTTCCTTCTCACCATCTAAAACTGGTTTTTATAAAAGCTGGATGACATCTTACTGAACCTGTAAATGCAAGCTCGCCGGTTGGTAGACTGCACTTGGTCGCGAAATCTAAGGGAAGATGACAGTTCCTGTATTGGTCAGCACTGACATTCAGTCTACGCTTGGAAAAACGTTGTTTCCAATAAGTGTTCTGAACTGTCGGCTTACCACAAACACAGGAGTGACTTGTGTCCACGAGTTTCGGGTAGATAAAAGTACTGAAGAAGAACTCGTTCTCCTTAAGAACTTCAAGCTTCCTCATTGAGACAGGAAACACATCGTGATTGATTACATATATCGGAGTTGTTTGTACTTTTCTCGTAACGGTGTTGACTGTGTGGTTGATTAATGTCTTCCTTAATTCTTACCTTCCCAAGACACCGTGATCAGTTATCTGTTCGTAGGTCCTTTCTGCTAGTAGAGGGACATCAACCTGTTCTTTGAAGCTCTTACATTTTTTCTGACTCAACCACTATTGAACTGTTTATACTTTTTTGTCGGTGATGGTAATCGCGCGCATACTTATCCCTTACTTAGTTTTGGCTTCAGTGACCTCTGCCTTATCCCCACTAAAAGCAAACGCCGTTATAGACAGAATAATTACCAACCATTTCCAACTTTCTCACTTGAAACTGAAACTTCATGTTCCAATGAGTGATCAGGTTCTCATTATCGTCAGACCCAAAGTTTATGCGCGATCAGTACACGATTTACTCGCCTGGTCAAAACACAAAGGTCACCTCCGGAAACGGAGACTCTGAGTACGGCATTTGTTCTCGTTTGTCCTACACGGACCGTATTTTCTAAACGACAGAGTGTCTTCTCCATTGATGAAATCTGTGAGAAGGTAAGGAGAACATACCCATAGACTACACGATCAGGCTTCTGTAAGATGACATTCAGTTCTGACCAAGCAAGAGGTACCGTGCCCTAATATGACATTCACCCATCGTCTCTTCTGTACCACTGTAGCAAACTTCTCTTGCAAGGAATCCGGATTCCATGTAAACAAACTGGCCGGATAAAAAAACTACGATTTAGATGCAAAAGGCCTGAATACCGCGTTTATACACCCTTCATCGAATATCCTATCATCCAGTTTCCTTTATGTCCCCTCAGGTATACAGCCATTTTCCTCAAAAGCTGTCCCCAAGTTAATCTGAACCCCGAAATAATTTTCTGCTGTGGTTTCAGACGGTCTATCCTTCTCTGTTCCCCAATTTGGAGTTAGTCCACTATCCGGAATTACGAATTCCTCCATCAATGAATCTGTTGACGCAGGTGCTATTCCTACCTAGAGGAAACCGGTGGCAGTAGTACATATTCTCAAGTATTCTATTCCCATCATTTTGCCAAAAAGTGTTCATCCCATCACCATCACTTCTGCGCTCGAATTGACAGAGAGCACTATCCTTAGCCGACTACTTTCCAAATGACTCCCATCAGTTTTCGTACAAACCTACAGATGCACTATTGATGCTCTTAATTCATTTTGCCAGTTATTTTCGAAAAATCTTGAACAGTTCCCTGTAACCTGTGTGCTGTATTTTCTTCTATTATTCTTTCAGTTTCGATTTTGTTTCCTATCCTCTACTTCGTCAAGAATTGGGGTCTTTTGGCTGCCCCATTTCGTTACCCTCTGAAGACTAACTTTTCAACAGAACTCAACGTGCTCTGTTTTTCCTAAGGGTGTCATCTTTTCCCATATTTCTTCATCATATATGTCAGTGGATTGACTACTGCACTGCCAGCAAGACATTTCAAATGCACCGACGACGTGGTGTGTTGCCAATCCACCTCCAGCTAACCAGAGTTTACCTCTTTGTCCAAGAACTTATACAATGTTCCTTTCTGGACTACATCTCAACACTTCCAAAAGTTTGAGCGTACCCGCTTTCCCCCTTCTCATTCCTCTTATCCCAGTGAGTAATCAGTCATCACCAATGTCCTCTTTTGCAGAGCTCATTCGGCGAAATACATATGCGTTACAATCGGCAACAATTTACAGTGGTCTTTTCACACTGTTGATTGTGTTTAAAAACTACGTAGACCGTCTTTTGGAATTTGTGGGCTAAGGCAGTTTTGGAGCACAAAAGCCGTCTTTTTTCTCTTATCCATCAGTGTATTCTTCCAGTCTTACTCCACTGGTCTCTCGGAATCTTTTCTGGTGTACCGAAGAAAGATGTAATCACTCTGCACAGCGGCCTGGACTGCAATATTCACTTGAATATGGAAGTCAATAGCATTATATTTCATGATGTATTCCGGACCATTTCGCTGCACCCGACTAGTGCATGCTGCAGTCAAGTGATTTTCTTAAGCTTTCTTATCTCCAAAGCTAGCAAGTTGAATATTAAAACCTGTGAAAATTCGCCGAGAAGATTCTTAAGGACTTTATATATCTCCTTAACCGTGACTTATCTTCATACTTTTCGCGTCCCTCCACACGTCTCACATCTATACTCATCCCCTTATGCATAAACGTCTATCGCAACTCTACAGCTCCTTGCCTAGCACGCATTCTGGTTCGAAAGGTGAAAGTTACAGAGGAACTTCACCAATTTTGTTCCTGAAGTATCCTTTTTTATGCTTATTTCGAATCATCTGTGATTAGTTTACCTTCTCTGGGCAGAAACGTGGGTATCTTAACCTGCTGAACTCGTCAATACAATCACTATAATTTTTCATAAGTTCATTATTCACAGTTGTAAACCACAGGGAAAAATATGCCATTAGTTTAAACCGACGAATAAACAGGTGTGAAACGGTCTTTCTTTGTCCGAATTTTCGCCACACATGACACGTTGGAGCTTCGAATGACTCCGCAATTCGAGATGACAGAGACATGGTGCCTGGTTATTCCCTATACATTAGTAGGCTTTTGTATTTATGGATATGGGTCTTCTGATGCAAATATATTTAGGTGCGAAGTAGAGAGCTTCAGTGACGAATAAATCTTCAGTGATACCGAGGAAGATGAATATTTGAAAATAAGTTCAACTCTCTACAAAAGACAATCAATATCTGTAGCAAATCTAACTTCGGTCTCCTGTTTAATTATTTTTTTCTCTCTTGACACTGGTATACCAATCTATTCGGCTGTACAACAGAATATTCTATGCTGATGTATTGTTTGAAAAGTACACTTGTTCTGATGAATGTTCAAGTCAAGGATGTGCTCAAAGTCCGGCAGGTTTGTGAACAGTCATGAAATATTTGTGCTTACCAATGAAGACATAGTCATTTCGAAAACCAGAGTGCAAACAGGAGTCACTTGCGAACAGACTTGCTTTTATTTCTTGATTTAGGTAACATTCCTCAAAGTTTTCGTGGCTCATGAACCCTGTATGTATCTCTCGGGTAAATAGTGAACTTAAGTGAACAAGACAACATAAAATGCAGCAATTAAAAATCTGACGTGAGGTTGAGAAAGAACAATGAAACCGGTAGATCTCTAGGGCTTGTAACTCAGTCAGATTACCTTGCTGAGAACTTCGTTTGTACTATCGAGAGCCCTCCAAATTCTAATAATCCCCTTCCATTTATTGGAGTGAATCGAGCCATCAACAATTTCTTTAGGTAATACCGAAATACCTCTCATAGTGTCATCGGTGAGCGTTCAAGGCAAATGTTAGTAGCTCGCTGTTTGAGAATCAGTTTTTATTGTGCTGCCAATGCTGATGTAAGCTTTTTCAAAGGGATCAGTTTGCGGACATCCAATGGCATAATTTTGACAGGAGACGGTAAATAAATCCTAACCCTACTTGACAGTCATGATTTGTCGAGTCATCGAAGAGGTATCGATTAGGTACAGTTCAACGCAGAAGGTCAGTCGGAGAACAATTCCGTTTTATTTTGTCTAATATTACATCTATTACAGATACTGGCAGCAGTTTGGATCCAGTGAAGCCTCTGAAGAATTCATCTTCAGGAGATTCGTAAGAATACAACATTTGTTCGCGAATGATTTCAAGAATGCAGGACCTAAGTCAACGTATGTCGGATGTGATATTCATATTCAGGCAAGTGATCTTTTCGTGTTCACTTGACACGTACTTGCACGTACTTGGGACTGATATACAAAATATTACGGTAAGTCGAGTGTCACATTCACATTCTGATTGTGTGAAATTCTTTGTCGAATGATGGATCATTAAGCCATTTAATTTTAAACTTGACGTGATTTGTAGCTTCATATTGATTATTACTGATGATGGTTCAACTTATCGGAGGAAGAAATGATGTTAAATAGTTTAACTCTTCATTGTTTATCTTTAGGCTTGTGAAAATATGCTTAATTTTAGGTTTCTGTTCAGTGTCAATCGTCTACATTTTTTTGTTCTAGAGAGAGAGTTAACGGCTAACTACTCACTGGACAATTTAGTTACAAGTAGTACATCTGATGGAGCATGAAATTGGGAATTATTTCACAACCATAAAAGCGGACTTCATGCCGACGGGACTGTGAAAATCCTGAAGAATGAAGGCAAACCCAAGTACTAACAATGAGTGAAAGTTGTGTTCCCATCAGTATTTGGGTTATTTCAGTTAGAATAAACCTTGTTTTGAGTTTCCTTAGAGACTGATATTCCGCACTGGTTGAGGCCAACCATGGGTAGCAAAAATGAAGTTCACTCTGATTTTTGGGCCGATTCTACCATTGCATACAGTCGAAACACAAAGCTTATTGTTCTAGAACCTCGCCACTACATGCTAGGTATTGTATCTACGAAATAATATCGTCCTGTGGTAAGGTTGTCACGTACAAGAACAAAACGTACTTTACAAACGCTCTAAAATGTGAGTTTCAAAAATACCTGTAGATATTGTTCGTAAGTTATGCAGTTCTACTCCACGAATGTAAGTGCATTATTAACAAGAATGCTACTGCCAAAAACGAGGTTCTTTGGCATTTGTATCTTGTATCTGTCAATGTATACATGAGGAAATGGGATGATTTGATGAGTTAATCTGCTGGGATCCACATATTTTGCACCCTTAAAAGCTGCAGCCAAACGTACTGGGATTTCTTAATTCCATCCGTTTTGTCCTTGCAAGAGCGCAAAAAAACCACGTGCATAGTGGCCTGTTCATCCTCAAGTTCAAATTGGTTGCTTATTTGTAACTAACAGGCGATTGCCTCATTACCCTACTGCTTTTTTCCAGTGTTATTAGCCGGTGAGTCTCATTGAGTAACTCGGAGTTAGTCTCATCAATCCAGTCACAACACTGAAGGAGTGACATTGTTTCTATAATCATGAATACTGTGATCACCGATCATATTCTGTTTTATTCCCTTGTTCACAATCGTGCACCACGTAAGCTCATCACCAGGCAGTCGGTCTTGCTGCGAATAATCCTTTCAGTCGTCCTACCTTTTTTAGTGTTTTATTATTTCATTTTTTAATTTTATTCATTTCACCTTTTTAATTTCAATAAAATTCCTACCAAAATGGCACTAGGTTTCTCAATTGGAGAGGCTGCTGAGTGGAAAAGTCGAATTGACGGGGTTCGGATTGAAACTGGGAACTTAAAGGTTAGTAATGGGCTATCAAGTTTTTGTTTGACTAACGGCAAATAGTATAACAGAACCGCTAACAAAGCCGGAATACATGTTGTTGAGTTCACAATCTGTGGTAGAACATGTAAAAGTGGCACTCCATTTATTTATACGAGCGTATTTACAAAACCGGGCCATAGTCTTCAAGCAAGCAGCAAGCAGGAGCAAGGTATTACAGCAATTTCAGTGAGCTGAGTTACTTGCATGCGCTAGCGCACATTCACCTCCAGTCAAGTGAGGTCAGTCGAAGTCCGGCAAAACTGATCAGTGGACAAACACTGAAAGACCAAAAATCAACAAGTGTACTCCAGAGCATGAGGGAGGCGTTTATCAATTTTCCGCGCGGCATGCACGACTGTTCACAGCATGTAAATGTAATCCATTAGAAATGGACTAGAAGCGTATCTCTTTCCAACTTTTCATTGCATAGTAGTGAGAAAAAATAAGACAAGTGAACTATTTATGATTTTGATGCGATTTCCCGAAACAGTCAAGTTTCCGTTTGTGATTAACACAAAATTTTAGATGCTGAAAAATCATTGAGTGGTAGAAGTATGTGATTTTGTTTACATTCAATCACAGTTTATCAGTCTTTCCTGACAACAGATCCGTGGCTCACATGTCTGATGGTTCCGGGATGTCCAGGTGCGTCGAACTAGTTGTGTTAGGACTTTTAATTCATATGACTGAAAAATAGCCGAAAAAAACCAACGACAAACAAAATGAACTGAATTCCTTTCTTGTGTTACCAGGGTTTCAGGGAAGATTTTACACTTTTAAAGTTTTTGGAAAATTCAGACAGTCCTTACTTGGTAAGGCCGATTTACAGCAAAAGGTTCGAATTCCACCATTACCAGTCAATCCGTTGCTGCGCTCACTGTTACGGCTACTGGCCTAGTTGGGTCGCAGGTGGCTTGGCAAATCAAGTGTAAGAGTCACGGATGTTGAACGACCCCCGATCACGTCGTGCATCATTCCGTTAAACAGAACAAGCATTGATTGAGTCTAAACACAGATGGAATAAGACTACTTCCCGTTTCATTTTGAGCTGATTATGCCTTCCGACGACGATGACTGAGATTCACATACATATTGATTTTGAAAAGAGAAGTCAGAACCGCAGTATTGCACGATTTATGTCCGGGACGATTTCGTTGCAACTCTACACAGTGCATAATACAGACAGACACAGCGTCACAAAGCCCACGAAATCAAACACTAAATCAGTACTACGAAAGGAAGTCACAATGTGACTCCCATTCGAGGGTGATGACATCACCAAAAAGCTGGGAAGACGATTAAGTTCAGTTGTTTCACGAAGGTGTTATGCGGCTCAACCAAAAATCAGTTACCGCACGAAAGGTATACCGATTTGGCCGATTAAAGAAAGTCTATCGCTGTACATCACTTCACCCGTGATATACCGATTCGAATGAGGGCGTTGAGTCACCTACGTTGGTAGAACAGAAAGGCTATCACAATCGGATTTCGGAACATATTCCCAGTTGGGTTCAACACGCCACTGACCCTAACATGCCAAACACCAACGATCAACAAACTGATAAGACATTACCATCATCAATAGCTCAACATTCACTGATAACACAACACCAACTTGACAACAGAACCTTTTCGGGTGATTTACAGAAGAAGAAAAAACACGAAACTGCTTAGATTGGCTGAAGCAATAGCAACTAAACGATGGAGACCAACGCTATGTAAACAGAAAGAATTCTATGAAACAATATGTTTACCATGGTGAGACACACATATTCGTTTTTTTGTCATAAATTCGATCACATATAAACTGTCACACTAAAGGTGTTCTGTAGTACGCACTGTGTAGCGTTGCAGTGAAATAGTCCTGGACATAAATCGTGCAATATATTGTGATTCTGACGTTTCTCTTCAAAATCACCTCTGGAAATGGTTTTGTGAACTTTCACACTACAGTCAATCAATTTCATTCAAGTATTTCTAACCGCTCAGGTTTGAGTTGGCTACGTGAACAAGTGCTCAGCCGCTGTCTTGCTGAAGTTGTCGCAACCAGCCTATTCGTACCATTTGTTTTCAGTGCTAATTTTCGTCGAAGACACCCAGACTGAAGTGGGTCGGAAAATTGCACAATACATCGATAACACCTCTCTCACAGCAGGAAACCGATAGAAGACATCTAACTAGCGGCCTAGAAACGTGTTTTCACCCGGGTGTGGGAAAGAACCACGAACAAAATCCCCATAGTCAAATGAATCAAGAAGACTCGTGTCCGCAGACAGATGAGATTGTGCTATTCTGTATATTATTGCATAGAATTATTACCTATGCAAAAAGTACGCGGGAAGCAAACGGTGTAAACCGAGAAGCGAAAAGCGGACCGCGCGTTCACATTTGGAGAAAATCGAAGGTACGTCAAGAGCGAGGTCAACGGAAACCTCGAAAACCTCAGTTGCGTAGAACGTACGCAGCCTGGAAAACCAGTGCGGTCGCAGCCAAGCGTCAGAGAGGTTCTTAGGGAAATTAAATCCAGAATGACGTAAGCAAACTGCAAATTGTATCAGAACAATCCAGGTCACCACAAACCCTACCAAGATTCAGTTGGTCTTTCAGTTCTGAAAATGGAAACCACTATTTCTGTACCCTTCTAATCTACCAAAATATGCCATTATATTGTTTGTTCGAATAATGTCACAAATCGCACCGTGAGTAAAATTCTGGGCTTCATAAGGATGTAGAGATAAGGCGAAGTGAAAATCTTTCATTGCTCTACAAGGTAGTCAGCACATGCTGTTTTCCTTTCACGTAGGATGTTTCCTACTCATCACGCCTCTAGATCCCAAAGGGTCAATATGAAGTGCATTACCCTTAGAAATTGAGCATCAATTACTCTCGTGTTTTTCAATTTCCACTTGAATGCTGGTGTACGTGATCTGATCAGTGTACCCGTATCCGTTGTGAATCTCCGATGAAAATGATTTTGTCCTCGGTGAGCATGCCAATTTCTCGATTGCTGTGGGATCTATTGGGTCTGCCCGGGGTCAAGCCGGGAATAAATCTCACGTGGGACGGGTATCGGTAACCTTATAGGCGTGAGTACGTGTATGTGTGTTTAAAGAAAAAAGATTCGATTTTTTCCTAAATAGAGTCAAGTGCCGAATAATCAGTGTATTTTCCTTTCCGTTACTCCTTATTTAATTGCAGGTGACGGAACTCGATAACACCTCTTAGTGGACAATTCGGTTTGCTTTGTTCGCGATTGCCACAGGTGAACTTCAGCAGATTGGACCTTGAAATTTGTCTCTCCAGTATATTCATTGCTAGTAAATTTGGGGTGTTTGGAGGGGGGGAGGGATGGAGGGGAAGAACGAGCCAAATTCAATTCACCGGTAAAAACTTCCAACAACGCATGACCTTGAGAACATAAATCATACAAGTCACTTCATTGTAAAGCAACAAATTATTTCGATGAGTAAAGGTCACATACCTAGTTGAAGTTCATTGTGCAGCCTCTATGAACTGAGCAATATCAATGAAAGAGTCGGATGGGAAGCTGTCGGCTTAGTACAAGTTTAGGTGGATTTACTTCATTTTGGTTGGATACGTAACGCAAAGAAAAAATATTGAGAGTACTCACACCTTGATTGGTGAAATACCTGATCCCGAAATTGATTCCGGCATCAAGATAGAGCAAAGTTATGATACTCCGTACAATTCATTTAGATATGCATCTAGCCTCGATTGTTCTGTGTGAGATACCAAAATTGTGGCAGGGCTAAACCCAATGGATGTTTCCTATTTCTTGGACATATACTGTCCGTTAAGTGAGCATTGCATTTGCCAACAGCGACGCCAAAATAGAGCGTTGTTTTTGGAATTGAGTTTGGGCCATTTTAGCCGGTGTTTCTCTTTCAGAACTAGCAATATAGAAGCAACGCTCAGCTGTCTCATCATTTTTGCGAGGAATCGCCAGAAGTGTAAATGAAATGGACCCAATTGAGACTAGAATCTAAAATGGACGAATAGGAACGAAACAACTTAGCATCAAGCGATCCGGGATAAATTGGACGATTTGCCTTCCTTCATCCTCGAATGAGGTAGTGTCCTTTGTCCACTGACATCGTAGAACAACTCCCTGTTGCCCGCACAGCGATCCACCCGTATGCGGATGACCTACTTTATCGTGGGAAGGTCAAGTGAAGTGAACGCATTACGTGACAAACGATGTAACAAGTTTGAAACCGCTGAACAGTGCTTCCATGGTTTTCAGTTTTCATCTCTGGCTAAATTTCAATAAAACATTCTCCATTCTTGAACCAATTGAAAACATTTTCAAAATAAGATATTTGACAAATCCCAAGTAGCATTTCGACTTCCGCTTCCTCAGTGCATACAGTGATAATTCCGTCACAGAGGCCGTAAAATGAAGTGTTTTTATATTAAACGAAGGTAAACGCTTGAATCATCGATAAAACCAGATCCATACGAAGAGACAGACTATGTGGTCAGTAAATTAGGTGGAGTGCGGTAATAAATTCCTCAAAAGCACTGCATTTTTGACCATTCAAAACAAAATGCCTCATCTTCATAAGTGATCAAATAATTCTACCAGTCAAGATTCGCCTTATTTTTGACCATCAACCGATGCTGTGTAACATGGCTATTAGGGTCCCTTTAAAAAAAACGGATCACTCTAGATGCCTGTTTTTCGTCCTGATTAGGTTAGCACTTGCTGGATCAATCCACACGTTTAAAGCTATCTGCGAGGCGGAATTAGAACCTACAGAGTTTAGATTTATTGTCGAATCGTTCGTCGTGGATCGGCTCGTATGGAACACACAACACTAGAGCATGAAGGTCATCCCGACCGTGTTCAACTTTTGGATACATTTGTTATTTGTGACGAAAGCAAAACAGTATTTCTCTCACATACAACAGCCTTTCAATAAAAACTATATTTCCGACTCAATGTCTACATTGCCTTAGAAATGGTGGAACCATTTTCAACAATTTCACCAGTATAAATAATAGTAAGCACTCATCATCAATTGAGTTCTATGACACAAATGCGACGTGCATGACTATGAGTCATTTATTTTCAGTCGAGTAACAAAGCTGACAATCATGGGTTCATTTACCGAAAACCAGAACGATATAACGCCGGTCGATCACTGGCTATTTTGGCAGAGGAATTTACACAGTGAAAACCGCGATCGACTTGTGTGATGTACATCGCACATTGTCGGAAACAGATGCCATATCAATACCAGTGAGGATAAAGCTGATAATACTGATAATAGTTTTAGCAATAGCCGTGGTCATCACGTTCATCGTATTAGTCATAAAGGTAGCAATCAAAACCGTAATTCTGCCAAGCAAATCAGAATAAAATCGTTTTCAGGGGTATCCATTTCGCATGCTGTAATCGGTCGCGTACGTATGCAATCAGCAAGAAAAATACCTACAAAAACGTGATGAGAATAATAATCCATTTTGTCCGAATCATCTGAGTCATCATCATGATCATCGTCACCATCATCTTCTTCATCATCATCATCATTATCATATTTATCATTGGTATTTGAAGTATCATCCAAATCCTGGCCATTTACGTCATCATCGACGACACCACTGATGTCACAGTGCTCTTTATTCTCATCGCTCTTGGTATCAAGGAAAATCTCCTTGCTATATGAAAAACCCATTTCACTTTCATACGCTGAAGGATACTGAGAAAGTCAAGGATTACCGTTCAACATTATAAACGCACTTCAAGAAAATTATGATTATTGGTACACAATACGGTAGAGATTTGATTAAAAATCGGCACTGCTAATTGAAATTATTCACCCTAATAAAAGCCGGTGTCTCTGACGTGTTTTGAGGCTCAGGGTGTTCTTATACTTGTCAAATTTGATGTGGTATCATCTTATTTTTTTTTGCTGCTGAATATGTTCGACGTTCTTCTTCGAACTGATGTGGTTGTGATTTGTTTTACCCAAGTTCTAGAAATATTACCAATGTCTGAGTTCGTGATCATAACGTTTCTCCTTGTATAACTGCGGTGGCAGTTATAACTGGGTGTGCACGGGTTTTCACCGGTAAACACGGCTTCGTGGTTAGCATAGGAAATGTCGTATTCACGTCAATGAAAATGGATAATTACTTCTTGGAACATTTTCGCTGTCGCATGACTAGAACATATCTAATCATTGAAATTTTCATCCTAAAGAGGAAAAACCCACACGAAGAATAAGTGAATTAATATGGTTGCAAGAAAATATCCCCACGGAGACCGTCTGTAAACTAACTGAGCTTCATTTGCTGCATAGATAAAACGACATTATTATTTTGCCGTGTACCATTTTTGGTGTAATGATTTCTGTTCGTGCAATTTCTTACTCATTTTGAACTGATCCCAATATAACAGGTCATCAAGATTCGCGAGATTCAAACACGTGCGCAGTGTCCATGCAAATCATGGTACAAGCCGTACACTACCACCTGGTCCCCAGTGTTAGTAGAACCTAATCGGTACTAATGTTTGAGGAGAGCCCCTGATTGCAGTCACATCCGAATGACGCCGAAAGCTTTTAAATTTTACTATTTTGTTCAATAGCAATTCCATTCCTGGTTAGTGCCTGTTTGGGTAACAGCTTTGGTGTTACGCATGTTTTGTTTGCCTTGTGTTGACATATCAATGAGACGTGAAACCTGTTCAGACAGGGAGTCATTTTACCGAGCAACCATTCGTCTTATCTCTTTGTTTCACTGGCCGGTTTACTTGACGTGTCTTTTGATCACCAAAAGCTTTTAAATGGACAGCTAATGTACGGGGGAGTATAGAACGGATTTCAGCCGCAAAATTTGACGATCGAATGGCCTTGACATTGTTTACACTATCGTTAATGATCTGTTGGGGATATCAGTTCTCCATGAAAACCTACCCGGTCCTCAGTATTCTATCTCCAGTGGTGTCTGTAACGCATAAATTATTTACTTGATTTGTCAAACATCGGATAAGATCTCTTTTGAATTTTCGTGACGAGGCATTGATGCTGCTCTCGGTGTCCTTTTGTCACGAAGTTGTAAAACTCCCAAACCCAAGACTAGTTCAACGTCAGCGTACTGTGCTGGAACAACTGGTCAATAAGACATCGTTCATTATACTGAACCCAAGGTCACAGCACGACCAGATTTGCGTGGGTAGTCAACGAAATTAGGTGAACAAACAATCAGCCACTTGTTAACAGGTGCCTCACTAGTCAGATCACTTTGCAAAGTAAAAACCCGAATCAATACAACTCAAGATGCTTCTGAATATTTTTGTTTACGTTTTAATTATCGTGTGGACTAGCCACCCAATGCACACAGGCACAGCTTTACACTTAGCGACTGGTGCGACGAGATTTTCATTACGGACTTCGTGCATCCGATGGTTGATCACAGTTGTCTATAGTATAGAGTGTGTAAATTACTTTTTGTAATTCGTATTTTGATGACATCCTCGCTTGTCCTACTCGTGAGTAGCATGTACACGCATCATGAACCTCGAATATTCATGGTCCAATTCTCCGTTTCTACTGTACTGACACAGTTCAGATTTATGTTGTTATGACGTATAGTGCGTGAACATTTTACGTTCATGTTCCCGATTCTGTTGTTCCATGACTGCTGATTGTTGATTTTGCCGAACGTTTCAATCACGCATAAAGACCGCCCGCCGGAGTTTGGATCTCCCCACCTCTGCCCCCTATACCGATAGACCACAGCGGTGGCACAAACAAGCCTTTTGCCGTTCACGTCGACACACATCACTTCTCTCATTTTCAGTTGCCACTATTTGTACTTTCACATTGGTGAAGCCTTAGAGTATACAAATTTGTATATTTTAATTATAGAATATTTTCTTATCCTGTGACTGAAGCTTAATTTCATGTTAGCCCGAAAGCTTCTTGATGCACCATCTGTACCGGAACTGTGCTGCTGTACAGTTTCACTTGATTCCTTGCTGAGTGGACCGTTTATGACTGCACTGTCCCGATTTATCGGATAACCCTCTGTACTGGTGTTCTTGGTTGCTCACCCAGCTGTAAGTCATTTGAATTAATGTATTTCTATGTATAGCAATATTTAGAACCACGAAGTTACGATAAACACGGTTATGCTTTTGGGATTTTTCTGCTTCCCGTAGCCGTGTACAGCCCATATCGTGCGTATAGCTAGTGAGACTACGTTTTCTGCTTTACGGACAGTCCGAGTAATCGGGATAGTTTGTACAGAGTGGTTACTAACATACTCGTAGTTTTATATTTCTTTCAGTGGACTTGGATATCTCACTTATATGGAGACAGCATTTAAGACAAGTGGCTAGAAAGAGCTCTAGTGCTCGAAGTCAACATTTGCATATTTGACTTCGTCACTGTTAAACGCTAACAATTATTTGGGAGTATACTTGACTCACAGGAGGATAATCCTAAAACGATGATTACGGATTCATGTTGGCTTTGAATCACTGAACATTACTCCCTACAGTAAGGAGTCCGGATATTCACAAACTGAAAATAAAAATGTGAAATGGTCTGTCCTGAATTTTCCAAAACCTCTCTCAAATATCTGAAAAGTCAGACAAAGGGAAACGGGTGGCATGTGTTACACGAAACCAAACGCGTATGCTAATGTGCACGTGATTACTCACAGCTTTGACTAGGCGCGATCCGAAGTGAAGAGTTCAAGGTACATCGAAACATTTCAGAGCGTCAAGAAGAAGAGTACGGGAAGTGAACCGGCAACAAAGTCCCTTCACGGGGACATAAAGGTGCAAAGCGATCCGCCTATTGGCGGTCAGTGAGATTAGGTGAAATAGCCGGCTTACTGAAGTGATGATACGAAAGCGAATAGAATGTTACACTGATGGAAATGAGAATTGACTTGAAGGTGGGAACTGCCCAATACCACAAGACTCAAACCAGTGAATAATAAGATTATACTCAAGAATTTTGTTAAAAAACAACTTTTTAATCATTTATTATACACAAGGGTGCATCAAAATGAGCTGAACCAAATGTTTCAGTGCTGCTGATGAAAATTGGTCTCAAAGTACGGTCATTTTAACCAAGAGCAAACTTAGTAAAACTGAGTGTTAGTAATGGAGTCAGGGGCTGACGGTAAGGACTTGTAGATAAATTGTGTTGGGTCTGGCAAGTGGATCTGGGACTAATGCGACTGAGGAGCATGTTCCTAAATACGCCAAGAAAAGCAGTTGAGCAGGTTATCGGACGATGCTCGAGGAATCCTCCCTTGGCTGTATTTGTGCTTTGTACAAACTTCCAGTGCTCGGGAGTCAAACCAGTACTAACACAATTATTGAGTGCTTTTTTCAGAGGAAACGCGAGTTCAGAAGAAAAAGCTCCCGGTGGTATATTAGATAGCATTTTGAGGCCACCAGCCTTACCTAACTTGACTTTTTGCAGAATTCTAAAGTGGCAGTTGGATGTGACGGGGTTGGGTTTTTGGAGGTGAAGGTGCATTGGAGTCTACGGCGATACAGCATAGCACAACTCACTCAAGCCTCTTCACATCTCACAGCACAGGCTATTCCGATATCGTACAACTGTTTTGACGAGTGTGGATAATTTTCTAATGGTATGATGCTGTGAATTCTCGACAAAAATAGGGGGTGAAAATGAAGTATGATAATAAAAGCTTGTGCTCAGGAACACGACCTAATAGGAATAGAACAAGGTGAATCACAATTAGTCCACAAGGATCAGCCATCTGATATGAAACCGGCCACAGACAGTTGCTCCTCAAGTTTCGTTTAATGCAGCTTTCGGTCAGGCTGTCGTACTTTTTACATATGGGATCCTGAAAATTCCAGCGCTGCCTACTAATGGGCATTAGATGCAATAAAATTGGTATGTGGGAGTGTTTGAGTTCGGTTTTCTCGGCCACCTTTCTTGAAACTTCCACTATCACTTCACAGAGAATAATCCTCGGGGGATGTTTGCGGATACTTTGGAAATTTGCCTCCAATAATTTGATAAAACAATGAAACGTTGTGTACGAAATAATCGGAATAATATTGTGGAACATGCAAAGTGTATAAGGTGTCACAATGCCAGCCACATTTACACGTTTTATCTCCAGGCTGAGTGAGAACTTATAAGTTTGACTATGATGAGTTCCAATAAAGCAACAGATCTCCTAGCAAAAGATAAAGATGCCCAGTAAGCGTACACAGCTTGAGGGAGTGTATTGAGGTAGTTGGTTGGGCCACCAATGAAACGTCTGTTATCATCAGTGGGTGTATCAGGGGCAAATTGTTTGTTAACTAGGAGCTTAGAAAAGAATAATCACAGGAAGCAGCAGTTCAATTGATCTTCACCGCGTTAAACTGGGATTGAAGAAGGGAAGCTTTGCCCTACTTATGACGCATAGAAGTGATTACCTGACCATTTAAGGTTGTAAAATGATCGTTTCTGTAGAAGCAGTGCTCATCAATATAAACGACACCAGCAATGCAATCTAGAGAGAAAAAGTTCGTGAGGGAGAACCTCATCGAATTTTCATATTACGTTATGTAAAATGATACTAGATACTCAACCAAGCTTCCCCGAATATGAAAGATTCGAGCATTATATTGGTGACACTGAAGAATAAAAAGCAGTATGGCATGTTAGATCAACTCATCAGCGCAGAGAATACTTTCTTGAGTGCCTACAAACCTTCTGATACAAGCCACGTGGGAGATTTCATACTGCGATCGATTATTTCTATATTGATGTATCGGCAGAATCGGTTTAGCGACATGTATACCGATAAGGTTATGTGACTTCAAGAGTAATGCAATTACTAGCGTAGCGGCGTCAGCATACTACTCACAGAAAAAGTAAGCAGTTAATTGTTTCAGGACAAATTATGGAAAATTCAGGAGCAACAACACATCTGATTGTTCCATGCTGACTGAAAGCCGTGCGAAGAAAATAAGCACGCAAAACACAGATAGCATCCTTCGACTCGATTTAGAATTTCTTCAACCGAATTTGACCTTTTTTATGCAAATGGTCACTGTTGTACCTTTTGGCTAAGTTTGTTGATTTGCGAACAAAATACCTCAACAAACGAAGTACTCGTTCTAACAATCAGAGCAAAAGAACGTTACGTAATCACGAACACGTTGCACCCTTTGTGACAATGGTCAACATAAGTTATTTCTCCTGACATGGACAACAATGCAACTGTGTGAACACTGACTCGTCAACTGTCTTCAACAAGATTATAATTTTTTTTGTAGCTCTCCTCTTAACTTACATCAGTACCTACAAAACATGCAAACTTGGCCTTGATAAGGCACCGAAAACAGGTTTGTTCTTTTACTGAATGTTCCGAAACATAAATACTGTCAAATCGGGGTGGTCAGTTTTCTGATTCAGAAAGAATTGGGCACGAACATAGAATTCATCACAAAATTAAAAGTAGATATCAAACACTACATGGTTCACTTTATGGTCATGAGAAAAAAGAGAAAGATACACATGACTCATTGTTTGCAAACAAGGGCAACCGGTCAGATTTTTCACAGCAATGCTTACGTGCTCTTGAGTTGCAGTGAGATGTTTTTCCTCCAGAAAGTGAACGATCGTGTATGCCAAGTCACGAGGTTGCCACTAAGCGAGTATGATAGAGATTCAGCACAACTATGCTTTGTTTCAAAAATGTCCTTCAGAAACATCACGAAGGCGATTCTTTTTTCCAAAAGAGGCGAAACTCAGTAATCTAGCTCAAAGCAGTTTTTTTTTACTTGAATAGTGCATCAGTAACAAACGGTATCCAGTATATTCAATGTGGGATTTGTTTACTGAACCCGTACCCTAATTCAAATACCATCGTCCAAGGAATGTTTTCCTCTACCGGTTCCGTTGATCCTGAAAAATAGGAGAAGTGAAATAGAAGCCTCGAAATGTGTTTATAAAAGTCCATTTATGTTTATTCTAGCGGTAATGTCGATCAAAATAACACCGACATTTTGCTGAACTCATAGGTTCGATAAAAACATTATACCTAGTTAAGGCGATTAACCCATCCCAAAATCTGCCATCCTTCTTGTTATTGCTGCTGTCAGTGTTGTTGAGCAAATGCGAATTGCGCGTGGGACGAGACATATCCGTTTTGTTTATCCTCATTCACCCCTTAGGTTTCCAGATGGTACGGTAATTTGAACCAAGAGTTATACCCTAGGTTATAGTATAGAAATTTACGCGATGGAAACTCCGGAATCGGGATGAATTCCAAAATAGAATACTTTAGAAGCTCGAGGACGTTGACGACTTCTTGGCTAGTTGAATAACAGATTTGTGCTAATTGGACTTGTGGTTGGAATCTGTTATCGTACCCCTGAATGTTGCTGATTTGCGTAGTAAATCGTTCGTAGTTCATTTCTCACCCCTGCCAGAAGTAAACATTGAATAAGAAGCAAACGTGTTTTGTTTTTAAACGGAAAACTCTGATTAAGAGATAGATCGATCGTAACATGATTGAGTGGGGATTTTTCTACCTTTTTTGTTGTCATTCTTTGCTGAAACCTTGTTTCGCTTCGATTACATACGACGTGATATATGTTTACTTATGAACAAAGACACATGGAATTCCTTCATCACTTTTTGTTATCCACAAGTACAAACAGACTGGCGATCAAGCCGACTGCATCAAAAAGTTAAGCATGGAAACTTATTCAGCCTTTTTTAGTTGAAATAAAGTTGAATATCTCGGTATGCAGTCGGTTCCGAAATTATGTCACAATTATTCACCGACCGAACAATGGTGCTTAGTTTCGCAAGACAGACAGACATAAGATAACACGTGATGGTGGTTGGATCGAGCGGAAGTCAACACGCAGTCTGGATCAGTATCCGGATGTACGTTGTTCATACAATTAGTGAAACGGCGCTTCCAGCAAGTATACAGCAATGTGTCACTGCATTAGTATACTAAATGGTACCAAACTGCACGACAATTTAGAAAAGATTTTTTCACGATCAGTAAAAAACAACAAAATGGTTTGCTTCTGTGAAGCTTCTTCGATGTTTCATTCACTTGCTCGAAAAAAACTAATTGGAAAATTTCAGCAAAGCGAGAAAATCTTTGAGCATGCTGCTAGTTATGCTGCATGGAAAAATCTACAGAGTGTGGGCAAGCTTGAAGCTCAAAGAAGAATTTTAAATATTGGATCGATCACGGTAAGGAGACAGATATGAATTGAATGCATTGATTTACACTTTGGAATTGTGAAAGTTCCACCGAAAGGTGTGGAGAAATACTCTTACGTCCTTTTTAATTAGCACTAGAATTACGACTGAGATGAGCTTCAGACTTACTAATGTTTTCAGTTTGGTTAAATGGACCGGAATAATCGAGTGTTTTGATTAGGAAGGGTGTGAACTGTGGAATGTTTCTGTTTTCTTGTAGTCCACATATAATTAGTTTCTACTTGCATCAAAAATCAAAACTTGAGACCATGTTTTTTTCTCAAGGTTTTCCTTGGCTATCGAACAAAATAACTTATGGAGAATCACCGTGAGTTTCTTGGAATGGACTGCACGTTCGGGCACGAACCATTCCATTCAAATGATATTACTGTCGGTAACCCAATGCGTAGTGTTCATGTACATGGGCAACTTGACACAATAATAACATTTATAAACATACTAACGTACTAGTTACATCGGGAATAATTTCTATTGTACTCTATTCCTCAAACTTAGTTATATGAATAAAGATAATGGAGAGAATAAATTTAACCCATTTCTGCAATTTGTTTTCGAACAAACAATGTTGTTTGAACAGCCTAATGATACAAATCCGTGCTTGCTCTTGAGTCTACTAGTGAGGTTTTTCTCTATGGTCTAAATGACTTTGTGCACTTTCATGGATAATTCACGTGATTGATCTGAAAACCGCTTCTATCTCCTGTCACTGCAGTCTTCGGTTTCACTTGAGCGGTGTAAATGTGAAGTAGTGGGTTTACTCTGTCCATCAAACCTGTGTGTCCCTTTCGTTTTCAAACGAATTTCTGAAACTGTTCGTCATCATCCTGAAGATCACAAAAAAGAAGCTAACTGGGTTGGGCTGAATTGTAAACTAAGAACAAAAAATGCCAGATTACTGATCAGTCCTTCAAATGGAAAGTGAGGTGATGGTGTGGGGAAAGTTGGTTACATGCCTGAATCATTCACCAATTACCTAGTGTCATTTCACTGCTGGGCTGTGTATCGGCGACGACAATAAATGAACAGCTAGCTGAAAACTTCCAACTTGCCACTGACCTTCAATTTGATGTGCTGTTGATGAATATTTTTGACAAGGGCTATCGAAACTGGTTTTTGTTGACATCCTTTTCTGTGTACTTGTAAATTATGTGCCTACAGTCCCTTGTTAACGTCATGAAACAACGTTCTGAAATTGTTCTGTACCAGTAGACTATCCGAAATGAAAAACCAAGCCCAGATGCCTACTGATAAGCATATCTCGCACAGGAATAAGCCCTCAAATCTAGCTAAGCATCTATCACAATGTCAACTCGCGGTAACACAAAACTAGTCAGTGCGCAAAAGCTTGAAGAATTTATTTGAATCGTGAGGAGCATACAAAGACGAAGAGTCCATTTTTAGAATCATAGAGGGGTTCTCCGAAGGTTAATTCGTCGGTTTGTCAGGAACAACATCTAGGAAAAAACATATGGTCCCAAAATTTGATTATTGAAGGAAGTAGTATGTTATTGTATGGGACTGTTTGTTCTTGCACGCAGCTCCCGACTCAAATGAAATTAGGGGATGAATCTAATGTGGAGTGCGCAAGTATACGACAGACTGGACAGGACAGTATCGGGTACGTATTATTGGTGAGCGGCAATAACCGCGAAACCATTCATGTGCTGTCGGGGGAATTTTGTGTACTTATACAAGTGCAACAACAAATTACTTACATGTTAAGAACTTTGCTGACAAGCATCACGAACTCGAATGATCAACAGGGTTGCTAAGCTATGGAGACGATGTATTCGGTAGTCTCAACTGAATGGAACTAACAAAAGTAAGTTCACCTCATCTTTTTTAAGACCAGAACCGTGAATTGGACACTCACCTCAAAATATGGATGGACACAGTCACTAGGATTGAAAGATCATAGATGTTGTGTTATATTGTCGGTTCTGTACGACTGAGATCTGAGGGTTGCTCACTGAAGATATTTGCCAATTTAAGGTATTTTTGTTTGGGTTATTGTTGATCAATCGTCGACCGTCAGCTGGGACGCATTTATTATTAGACCAATAACCACTGGTCGCATCATAAACGGTTCACGATGCCTACACCAGAATATAATAAATTGCGAAAAGAGATGGATCAGATTTAAGGACAAAATAGCAATCAGTGAGGTTATCGAGCTTATTTATTGTCACGCTGCTTTGAGTTCAAAAGACTCCACCACTACTTGACCGGGGAAGCTTGAATGTCCGAAACCTCAAGTAGCAGTGATCTAAATAGAATCTATCAAGTTTCACCGTTAGAAAGCGTATGTGTACATACACGGTCTATCTACGTACTCGGTCATCATTTCTCATTTAGGAAATCCCACTTCGTTTGCATCACTACTGAATAAAACTTCAACCTCTAGCGGCAGAGGCATGATGACGTCATATTACTGGGTATTCGTTTTATCCTCAAAATGAGTCACACCAACAAGAATTGCGTTTGAAAATGTTTTCCTATCTACTATTATTGCGCTGCATTAACACTTCTCCTTGAGAACATACTATTGATGCTGATGCAAGCTAAGTGTGAGATTGAGTCCAGAAACTTCATCGTATGCACTGGTTTTCATCCTATATTTTGCTCCTTTATACTAAAATTTAGGCATGCAATAGGCAGACTAAAGAAGTAGGAGAAAAACTACAGATTCAGGACCATAGAGAATTAATCCTGGTAATAACAACTTTTATTTCTGTTTTTCCTTGAACGAAACAAAACCGTGTCTCTGTTTTCAGAAATGTAGAATATCACTCCACTCACTCAATTTATGACGCATAAGAAAAGAATCACAATGTCCGTATCCATACATGAACTATCTCATAGTCCAAAACTGATTAAAATGCTCTCTGTGATCAGAGATTCATGAATGAAAGAATATGTGCACCTTTGTTACCCGCTCCAGGCTCAACATTTGTGTTCACTCGACTTTGTGTAGTGAGGCGGAAGTTTTGAATAACAACAGAAAATACATATTTCTGAAATTCAGCGTGTTATGAGAAATACATTAGCACATCGATGGCGATACATTCTGGGGAAAAGTAAAATGGACTGGTAGACGTTGATCAGATGCGACGAGATTGGCACTTACGTGTGGCTTTTAAATCAATTTCATTATAAAGTCACCAGTGAAACATAGGGCTGAAAACCGCAATCAGAGAAACATTGATGCTGACCGTGATTTGCAAAATCATTATATTACACAACATATCCCATGGGAGAGGGTTGCACACAAATTGATGTGTTGGTGCATTATGAAATCGAATAATTGATTTCGAAGTGTACCACTTCCTTTGGATGTGTATTTCTGAGAAAGCACGATAGGTGTTAAGTCTCCAACAAGCAACCCAGGGAATATTACAGGAGAAACACACGGACAGTGAAGTATAATATATATGGGAAAAACCGCGATTTAGGATGAGATCTGAGGAATTCCCTCAACACAACTTTGGACAGGTCGAAAACATAATTTACCCTTCTTTGAATTTGGTTTTTAAGTTACTGAAATTGCGTGTGCTTATTCAGAAACTCCTAGTTCTTATATATGACAACCGCACCTGAATGTTGAACGAGGTGAAAGTTGGAAAAAGTTTGATTCTTTCTACTTTGAAAAAATAACCCAAGTTAGAACAGTGAAGTAAAAAACAGTATCCTGCAAAATGTACCCCGGAGCATTTGCCATATCCGTACAAATAAATGCTGCTTTCCAGGTTATCGTTTTTTTAAATGACACGAATAAAGTTCCCATAGAAACGAAAGGGAATCCACGTGATAACTGCAATGCTTATCATATTATTCTGAACATCCGTCAGTTGATATCGTTGTTGAGTTGGAAGGTCAAAGTCATTCGGTTCGAAGAGTGCACCTTTGTTTTGTCATCTGTGAGATATGCAGTAATACGCGGAAGAACTTCCGATTGATTTAGAAATTGTACTTTGCGCAGTTTTATTTCTACAATGTTTACTGAAAGCCCGCAATTACAGTGTTTGTTCTACCTAGCTTATTGCATCATTATTCATTTCGCAACCCAAAAAACCAATTTCTCCATCATCTCCTCAAATATGTTTGTTCCACAATCGCCATGACCTGACAGTAGGTAGTGAAAGAGGTTTAACCAACTGACTCACACAAGCCGCCTTGTTTCATATGAAATACATTCTAATATCTTAAAATACAACACTCAGAATGTGGTAAACGTATCATTGCAAGGGACATCTTGCACGCGCATTCAGTAATCAAATTCATGTATTTGTATCTTCTCTCTTTTTCAAAGTGTTATTCGGGTTTTTCTTTCTCCGGTTTGCCAGATGAGACCCTCTTTACAATCCCTTTTTTAGTAAATGTGTAGATTTTCACCGTCTGCAAAACTTAATATAGGGCAATAAAAAAACACAAGGTGAAGCAGAGCAACGTAGTACAATAGGAAAACCTACCGATGGTAAAACACAATGTCGCACGAGTACCAAAACACAAGGACATGCAGTAGTATGAACTATTTATTTATAAATATCTATACAGAAGATGGTTAATGGCACAAGTTAAACCAGACAAAATGTAAGACTGCAATGCATCACTGTATTATGCCATATCATACTATGCCGTACTATCCCACACCATTACACGAAGTGATATGGAACCCGTTGAAACATTGCACAAACAAATAAATTTGTATACGTATTGGTGATTACGGTATTATACAGTAAGCAGTCGAATGTCATAATTCACGATAGTTTTTCATATAGCATAGTGCTTCATGATAAATTGTAGTGTGAAGCCAGAAATAGTACAGTACGGAGCATACCACAGGATACTTCAGTAGGCAATACAGTGTTATACAACAGCAGAATAGAACAGTACATAACACTTCTCAATGGCAAAAGATAAAATCATGCGGTATGATGCTATTGATGGATAGGCACCGCCGCTGATTCAATAACAAGTCAGATGAAACAGCTTCACAGTGCTTCCATGGTTTTCAGCGTTGAATAGGGTTTAACACTGCGTAATGCATTAATTTGTAACCAGTTCTAATCATATAGCACTGAAATTGAGAAATAACACCAATAAAAGTGAATCGATACAAACTGATACAAAATAGATTACTTTGATTTGAAAATTGTGCACGCATACTGTGTTGATAGCAAAGGGGTCACAAAATGACTGACCAAATCTCAAAGGTGCACAAGCGTTGCCAGCAAAGCATTGTCCTTAATAGAAACACAAAATGAAACAGTAAAACATAGTAAACTAAGAAAACGTCCAGATAGTAAAACACAGTACCGTTAAAGCATCGTAACACAGTGATCTTTAGTATGATGCATTCATTTTTAATCAATTTCTATATAAAAGATACAAAACCGAACAAGTTAAACAGTACAAAACATGAGATTGCAATGCAGCACCATATCATACCGTACCATCCCGTCCACACCACATCATGACATGAATGGTACCAACGTAAACATAGTACAAATAAATACAGTGGTGTACGCCACGTTTTAATACAATAATTACAGTGAGCAGTCAAATGTCACAAGTCGTGTTAGTTTTTCATGAAGCATAATGCATTATGATAAATTGTAATGGGATACCAGAAAAGACACAATACACAGCATACCACAGAATGCATCAGTAGGAAATGTAATGTTATACCACAATTGAATAGAACTCTATATAACATAACACAATGGCGGAGTACAGAATCATGCGACAGGATGTGGCTGGTGGATGGACCCTGCTGCTGATTCTTAACAAGGCAGATCAAACAGTTTCACAGTGCTTCCATTGTTTTCAGTGTTGAGTTGAGTCTTCTACTGCGTGATGTATTATCAGGCACCCACACCCAAATTCTTATCATTCAAATTGAGAAATAATACCATGAAACGTGATAGGATACAAATTTAAACGAAATGAATTATTTTATTTTGATTCACAAATTGTGCACATATGCTGTTTCTATAGCCATGGAATCACATGATGGGAGAAACAAATATTTGCTGACCGAATTTCAAGCGTATACTGGCGTTGCTCCCGAAGCATTGTCTGATATCTGTTTTAGCCATCCGATTCCCCACGGGATTTGCAGTATTAGTTTCAGTGACCATTTGGAACAAGAGAAAAACCATTCGGATTGAAAGTTTTCTTTCACTCTGTTCGAGTTCATTGTGTTCAACTCGTTCGTCCGAATTTAAATGAAATGAACAGGTTTCATAGGCAATCCGTTTGGTCGAGTCCACTAACTCGTTGGGTGGATGAGGATGATTCATTTTGAGGACTCCAATATTTCTTTGGTTGTTCTCCGCTTTATCTATCTGCTTTTATTTACGCTGTCCTACTATTCTACTGGAATTGTGTGTTTGTCTCTTTGCGCGCATTCAAACTCGCGAACAGCAGCAAATTCGGTAGCCGAATGAATCACCGGGAGATTTTATCAAGTTGGATATGATTTTGGGGGATAGAAGATGGAAGCGCTCGTGGTCGGATTATCTCTCCAAAACTGAAGAAATCTGTATGCAGCCGAATTTGCGGTAATGCAAAAGTCGTGTTAATGCACCACACTGGTCATTCCACGCTGTCAGCCCCATTCCACAACCACTTGCAAACTGGCTTTGCATCGAATTGTGGTGCTAACTGAATATGATCGGTTTATGCAGAGACTACAAAGGCACATCGCAAAGCACATTGTTTGAGACGACCAAGTTACTCGGCCTTCTGGGTATGAGACAGTTGGACACATTGGGCTTGAGACTGGTTGTTGTCTGGCCGGTTGTTTTTGGTTCATTCCCAAGCGCTTCCCTGGGAGCACTCCGAGAAACGATCAGTTGAATTCACGGTGCAGGTTATTTGTAACATTTCATGCTTGATTGTTTTGTTTATGATTTGCACTTAGGAAACGGATGCAATACTTGAGTTGTCTCGCTATTTTCGAACGATGTTGATTTTCATATCAATTCCAAAGACATGATGGCTGAGATGTGTCATTCTTCTTATTTCCATTGGTGTCATTATTTGTTACGGCGGATTGCATGATAGGCCTCATTTAGATACCTAGAAAAGCGAAATTGCAACCAACCTTCAGCTTTGCCTGTGCCTCGTCCCGCGGAGCTAAGAGTTCACTCTGGAGGTGAGAATAATTTACCAGTTCATTATTTTCTCATTCTAACTCATCCAGAAGGTGTCACAGCCAACACCAGCTAACATTCTTTCCTCAGAATTTCCTAAACATTGAACCCGAATGTCCAAAGCACAGTAAGTGGATGACATACCACATGATATTTGATCCGACAATTTTTTTAAACTGTGATTCCAATGGCAGTAGTCACGGATTCCAGTAGAACACGATCAGCATAACTCAAATCGCATCCTACCAGTAGGATTTTTTTCGGAGCCCTCCACAAGAAGTCCAGGCATTTATCAATATTATCCACATTTTTCAACTCCATTTATCTGTAATTGTTTGGCATTGGTCACATTTTATTCGACGAAAAACGTATTTGCTCAGAAAACTTAATTAGGGAAACATTTTGATAAGAATATAATAGTCTAAATAGAGATCGCAGTGTAAGGATGGGAGAAAAATCTTTAGGCTCCTCAGTGTGCATTTGAAAATTTGTACTGTTCGCATCTTACTTTGACGGTTTTCCATGCACCCAATTAATCTTAGCCTGGCGGTTAGGCCGCAAATCTGTCACCACCGGATAAGGTAACATCACATAAGTGCAGGGCTTCTGTAGGTAGATGACAGGGTTTTAATTCTAATAACCATGTGAGTATAATAATAAATCAGATGATTCACATTTCAATACTAAAGCTTAACTTTCCATTGAAAATTGTAGAAGCAGTGCGCAGCTTTTTTGTTATTGTTAGGCAGTGTGATGAACTGAGCCTCCACTTGGACTCGAACCCAGAGTGAACCATTGTAAAGTGAACACTCCAACCACACGGCTATCCGCATTGACTTTCAGCTGTTTATTGAGCTTATGCACTACATCGTATAGCGCCCCTCTAATACTGGCTTCGATTGACGTCAGCAAACGACTAAAAATATTCCAATCCTTTTCTTGAGAAAAACGTGGAGAGTACTGAGTAGGGTAAATAGGAATAACCAGGGGTTTGACTATCATTTGAAAAGCTGCATTTCATCATGAATCTTGCAGTTAAAAATTCAAGTACTTCCGCCACTTCTCTATTATTTATGTGAACCAAAGTTGTTCATCGAATGCCCGTATGCATCAGTTTTGAATCTATTTGTAAACTGATTGAACATACAGTGGAAATGCAGTCAGTGACCAAAGGCCATGGAATAACCTCAAAAGTCAGATGGTCGACCAATGGCTGCGGTTTTTTAGAGTGGCGTATGCTTCCATCGACTCTGAGGTACGAGGTTCGATCTCAGGTACCAACAGTCGCGTATGTGGTAATTTTGAAAGCACTACCGTTTTACTCGTAGTCACACCTGACGAATGTTGATGTCAACATCAGGTTTATTGGTATTTGTTCCCGGTCTTTCTTGAAAGTGCAGAGCAGTTTTTGAAACCACACATTCAGTATATTCAATGCGCAAAACGATTCGATATTGGATGATTACTTAAACCTTCCAATTATATGCAACCAAATGTCACAGTTATTGTGTTCCACCATTCTGGGCAGGGCGTATTCCGTCGTGTAATAAAGTATTATTTCATTGAAAACTATCTCCTTTATCACTGGACTGCTGAGTCCAGCTGAAGCACGTTCTTGTGATATTTTCTCAAAACCCATGTCATTCAGCCATCGTGGTCCTCATTATAAACAGTGACTTTAAATACCCCGAACACAGAGCATCAATCAGGGAAAAATAATGAAAAGCAGTTCCATCTATCAAAACTTTAAGATAGTAAGAGAGAAACTGATGGCGATTCGTTTAATACATTGTTTCATCTTCTACTTATCCGCTGAAACTCCGTGTAGAAGAAAAAATGTCAATCAGAGTGATTCTCCATTCAGTTCAGATGACTTCGAAAGCGATGAAAATATTTTGCTGATATTTTATTCTCAGATTTGTAAATGTTCTCTCTCAAAGCTTGGATTAACCCCGCGGTCATAATCCAGAAATCATGTCAACAAAAAATCTTTAACTTAGGAGCTTGCAGATGAGGAATAACCAAAAAATTCAACAATCTGCATCAACAAACTGGTGTCACATTTTCATTCGACAGGCATGTCGCACTCGTGCATCATGCAACATCACCAAGGCTTCGTCGCCTTATATGTTGTTTCAGTATCCTTGATTGATGTCGATCACAGATGCTAAGTCAATCTTGACTAATACGTATGCGGGACAGTTTACCATATTATGAAGATCATCACGAAATTACCTGTTTTGTACAATGCTTTGTTTTGGACATTTTACAACCAAAGTCCTAGAGAGAGCTTCGTTTTTCATAAGGCACAGCTCAGTTGGGGGAGACTAACATGTCGGTATCCTCAGCGAAGTGCAAATACGGTTTACTACTTACGTGAAAATAATTTCTGATAATCCTCAACTTTATTGATTGCAGCGAACAGTTATATTGAAATAAACTTTGTTTTTGTACTGCACATCCTGAAAAGAACTGTTGACAAGGTAGTACTGCTTTCGCCGCTTTACTTCTACTAAATGATATAGATATGCAATATAACGATAACCTGGATAGACAAAAGGTAACGCATCAGTTTTACCCCTTCCGTTGATTGACAAAAATAAGGGCCTTCCAGAACGACCAAAACCAACCTGTGATGTTACTCGATGGATGTGGAATAATTCGTGATTGACAATCAACAATGACGTTTCTCACGGGGTTTTTGCTCGACTTACAAGAAAGGATTTCAGATGCCTTCAATCTCACTTAGGTTCACCTTAAGAAAACTTCGACGACAGCACACGTGTAAGTCGCCTTTTGCCTAAGGATGACAAACGAGCTGGAGGCTGAGTGGTCCCATAGACTAACCGTTAGACTGTGGGACTCCTAAGCTGAGTCGGTGTATATATACGGTGAATTTTATTGTCACTGATTCCGATGGAACATTCATTTAGTGTTGGTATTGAAAATAAGTGATGAACTACGGTTAGATACCGCATGTTGATTCAATCCCAAAACAATAAACAAAACATATTACTGAAGCTGATGGTAACATATTAACTTATAAGCCGATGAGTAATGCTGGCTTTCGGGCTGATGAAAATATTGACTTCATAAATTCTTACACTGAGGGAGTAGGCCTTCAGCGAAGGATATGCCAAAACCACCTATTTTTAAGCTCATTTAAATAAAGTACCATAAATGAGGACCCGAGTTGAGTGAAACAGAATTTTTCCGAGCGAATATACTCTGTACTACCGACGGAGCTGTGTTTTAGGTTTGGAAGTCTGAACGGTTTAGGGGACTGATTGATTGGTAGTACTTTTGTCATGTCTCGATTGCGGAATCACTATCAAACTGCTTTGTGATCAACGAGGTCAGCATAGCTTCAATCGAGATTATACCGTGGTAGTGAGTTATGATTGTGGGTATTATTGTCCCGGGTTCGATCCATGCCTTGACCAAACATTTAGCCATCTCATGGCTTCATAATTTATTGTGATCTTCCAAAACGGTAACAAAAGGAAACAAGACTGCGAATTTTTTCTTCCTCATACCGCAAAATCATCGTCACGCAAATAGCTACCAATCTCTCGGAAATTAGAACCAAGTAGGGTAGGTAATGATGTGCATTGCACGCCTCACAAATATGGAGTACGTGTTTTAGATCTACAAAATAAAGTTGTGAAACAGAAGAAAAATATCGCTATCAAAGTTTTAGTGCGTACATGGATCTTTAGTGGAGAAGGCAGCAGTACCACATCGACAGTGCTCACAACCTACTGTCAATCCACCATTGATTGACAGTAGTCAAACCGTAATCATCATGCATTTTGAAGCTATCCGACCATTGCCCGCCCGCACCTGTCAATTTCCCATTTACCACCTTTGCTCTGGTCGTAGATTCCATTCAGAAGTGTTGTATTTCCTCATATAATAAATGAAGCAAAGTATTGGTGATAACTTTTTAATTATTTATTCTGAATCAAATTTTCATTTCAACAAATGGGTAATTTCTAATCTGTGTTAAGGAGAATACGTAACGGAATTAAACATAAATCTGGTGTGTTGCACTCCCAAGATCGAATACCCTTTGGTTAGATAAGAACTTTATCATGAGACGAGAAACTAATGTTTTATTATTATCAATCGTTCAGTCCTAAATTGAGCTAAATCGGGTGAACTGGTCCTCGATGAATTTGTAAAGGCTGGTGGTTCTACACTTTTCTAAAAAGTCACAAGCACACGTAATCACACGCGTATAATTACACAAACAGAAACTGTTTTGACAATTACGATAACCGTTTTAAACATAGTGGTTTCTGTTAAGGCTATTTTTCTTATCTCGAGTGAGCTTTGCATTGGAAATTTCGACTAAGAACTTGTTGCAATGATATAACTGCCTTTTACCTGTAAGATAACTTATTAGTTAGTTTGAGTAATTCTACAAAGTGAATAATCCCGTGTTCTGAAATTAATGAGTTCAGCTCAGAAAGAATTGCACCCTCATAAATTCCCCGGTATGAGTTGAAATTGCGGTTAACTGCCAGTTGGTCTTGTCAACTGTTCCCCATTCACTTGGTACATGGTAGATTCTCCTAGTACATTTTCTTTTTTGGTCTTGGCGGAAAAAATATAAACACTCACTATTTTATTCTCTCGCCTGCATCCTCAAATATCCTTCCTTTTGTTTAGAAACTCCCCCCCACCACTCGGTCTCTCTTTCACACACTCGAATTTCTTAATAATCGCTTATTTTCTTAGACCAGCCAAACAAGAAATGCCGGAAAAAATGCCGCTGTAAGATAGAGAATGGTTCAACCTAGCGAACGATAGCGGTTACCCAAATAATGGATCAATTACTTTTATCAAAAGTTTTTGTTCCCTTTTCGCACTAACTTCCAATATATGTATATATATAATCGGGCTCTGTTCTGACTTTCTACCGCGCATCTTCGTGTTTTAGCGCTCCGTTGTATGCTCATAAGGGCTGCACCGCTTACCCATATTTCAAGTTTCCCCGGTGAAAAGCGTAAGCCAAATGCACCCCTCTTCCAATTTATACAAAACCTCAAATTGGTGATTGCCTTATTGAGTTGAAACAACAATCAAAGTGAAGCCAATACTTAGAAACATGAAATATATTACTGAATAACCTATCCGAAAATATATCTTGTAGAATAATTATTCAGTTCCGTGTAAAACCTTTCATATTTTTACCCTGCTGAGTGAAAATCATCCGCAGATGATGTTCAAAAATGAAGCTGATATTTGTTTTTATACAGATGTGATAGATAAATGGAGAGGAAACACAAGTTAAAAAGGATAATCCAATACGTCGTTCTTGTTACACCAGAAAAATGCATAAGGCTGCTGAATTCAGAAGTCACGAGCGGTTAGAAGAATCGAACCTGGAACATCGAGATGGTGATTCCACAATGATGATGTTTGATCAACGTATACCCGACGAAAATGCACTGATCTAACATTTTTGGATGAATACCAACGTTGCGAACTGTCAGTAGGTGGGTGATATATCTCAGAGATTGTATTATAACTGCATTGTATAACACATTTTATTCAGAAACGACGATAAGATAAGTGAGTGACGCGACTCTTTGGTTTTTAAACTGTTGCTTTGTATTGGTGAAAATAGAGTGGGAAATATACTAAAATAATCCATTTTTTTCACTACAGCACTGTATATCTGCAAAAGATGAATTGGGTTCCCATGGGTTCATAATTACCAAGACAAGCTATATTAAACATCCGATCAGGTAACTCATTTGAAAAGCGACTTGCGTGTTGTACAAGGATAAAATTAGTTGTATATATATATATATATATATATATATGTATATGTATATATATATATGTTTTACGTATAAACTTGTAGTTGGTAGATCTGTCGAAATCAGCCACGTGAAGTGTCTCGGAAGAACAATGGTAGAGTCTGGCACTCCATATCAGCTAAAGAATGTCCTGAAGGTATTTGCCTGGTATTTAAGTCGCTGATGGTTTTACTTACATAAAAGTGGCTTTCTAGTAGTACCTTGAGCGAGACAGAACAACAGGATGCGTGTTACGACAACCAGATTTCGTGGCCCTACAAGGAATAGGGTAAAGTTGAGTCTCATGGCGAGTCGTGTTTCTTTATTGTCACTTTCAGTGGGCATCAACTGATGAGCCACTAGAAAATGCAACGGTAATATGGCAACACAGGTTTCTTCGACTCAACATGACACACCACAACTTAGCAGACCACGGAATGCGAAGTAATACTTATACTTGTCCGAAGCCGACTAGTTTCATCAGATGTAGCTAGCTAGCTCCTGCCGGAAAATGGATGCGCGGGAAAGATTTGACAGCTGATCACCATCCATTAGTCGTTGCAGAATGCTTTTATAATACCTATTGAAGCACATGGTCAAAAAAGCTCCAACTAGTGCGTAGTCAAAGTCAGTGATGTGCTTAAGTAAGATCGAGTGTCTTGTATACAGCCTAGCCTTTAGTGACTTCTGGTGATGTGGTGGATCCGGGTTCACTGGCAACTCAAAGAGTGAGCGTGCCACGTGATGTACTCGCGATTGGCGCGTCTGAAGCTCATATGGGAGAGGAGAAGACGGTGACCAAGACCTAGAGCCAAAGCAATTCCTCGTTTTCCGAACAACAGGGATTTATCTCCAATAAGGGCCTCCTGAATGCGCCTCGTTCGATGAAAGCCAATGTCCTCTATTACTCATATATTTCATCAGAATCACGTTATCACCTGGGCTGACTTTGCTTAAAAGCTTGTGTTGGTTTGGGTAGAAGTTATTTTCGATTGCATCTGGGCAGTAATCTGTGGGTGAACATGCCAAAATGATAAGTAGATTGCATTGTTTGAAAAAGTGGCTGCTCAGTTTGAAGAGACACTTAAGTTTCACTGTGCATAAGCGGCTGATGACTAGAATATAATCTAGTAGCACAACCTCTGTCCTTCTAATGAGAGCTATGCCACCACCAGCGGGATTAAAAGCCGTAGCCACAGCATCCACAGAAATTTACAGGCAAAACCATTAAGATAAATTATATGGGGCTTTAGTCAGCTGGTGGACTTTGGGACAGGTTTCTTCAATACAACGCATATTGATGGCTCCAGGGTTCGCACGTAGCACGAGGCTAGTTTGAATGCGGATGGAAGATGAAGGAGGACCTCCGTCGGCCGTGGTTAGTTTGGTAGGATTTAGAGTCTCGTGGAGGAGTGATTAGAGATGAAACGGCCGGTATTTCTACCAGAGATGGTGCAGCCAGTACGGAAGACCAAAGTGCCCGTTGGTTGTGTATAAAGGGGAAGTGGCGAGGAAAAGGATGAGTAGTGTACAGTGTGAAGTGGCCGTCAAACAGGGGTGTACGAGAAAAATCAGTTAATTCCCGGACGTACCTCCGGCCCTTGTCCAGTCCACCCCATTGTGCTAGGCAGCGGCTTTGTCCAGAAGTGCTTTTGACCAGTTGCATGATATACTCTCCCCTTTTGGAAAACCCTGTTGGGTAAGTGGAAAATGACATTTGAGACAAACTGATCATATCCAGTCCATCAGCCAAAAGAGTGTTTCTTTTGTCCTTCAAAAGCCTAATGCAATCTGGAGCCCATATAAAAACTGGCTAGTGAAAGTAGATATCCAAAAATTGCTACATAAATCTCCTATCGGATTCAAGAATATAGTGGAATAGAGGTCATCATGCAGTTGTGACTAATTCATAATGATACCGATATACCTGTCACTTTATTAGCGAATCCTATGGCAAACTGTGGCAGCAGTCTGGTCTAAATGGGACATTCCAGGTTGCCTTTTGAGTAGCCTAAGTGGTCGATAGAGAGCAGACTAGCTTTGTGGCATTACTGTTGTGAAGAAAATTCCAAGTCCTGATCATTACGTACAAATCCAACTACCTCACAGGCCATACCTACATTGTCCTAGGAGAAAATACATAAACTTCCTATCAGAGCCCGGTTTTATTCTTATGAACCATCTTATTGCAAGAGTGGAGCGGTACTGCCTGACACAAACAAACGGTAACCACCAATCACAACTTCTCAATTTCATAGATGGAATCGTTATATGCTAGTTGATATTGACCTTCAGTTCAAGTTCTTTCCGCCTTCCTAATTGTTTCAGAATACAGCCTACAATTTTTTCATCACTGTTTTTATTCATTTCAAGCAGAAACGGTAACACTAAAAGAAGGGGTAGGGGAGGGGGGGGGGGTTGGTGCGAGGAAGGAGAAGAGAGTGATAATATGGAACGCAGGATGAGTATGTGTCAGTGTTAGCAAAATATGTCGATGCGGTTCGCATGCAACAATGAATACCATAGCACCTGCATAATAAATGCCTTTCATTTGGTTTAGCCGTTTCGCGGTCAGTTGACGAATTCAGAAAGTTGTTAATTTCGCACGTTCATGGTTGAGGACACACTAACGTGAATCAGAAGTGCAACCATCACAGCTGACCGAATATTGTGAGAGGTACTGTGAATTCTGTAGACATTGCTTCCCACCTGGATCACGTGTCCGTGTTTGTAAGTATGGCGTTCCTATATGAAGTGGCATTTTATTGAATACAGTCATGTTGGTATTGTTGTTGCAGGTTAGCAGGTATAATCTTCGAATGGAAAGTTTCTACGGGAACTATGTGTTGAGGGAGTGGTGATCAGAATAATGATGAAACTTTTCCTCCTAAATTTATATCAAACCACTTCACAGCTCAATGCATGTATGCTCAAAAAACTGTTCTTTAGGATAAGACGCGTGAAACGCCCTATTTCTTGCCTGCAAGAAGGTACAGGATTGCTGTTGTGATGCAAATGTATCATAACGTCTTACCTGAAACGAACGAGGCCTCATATCAATCATGCTTGCTTCAGTGTTCCTGAAGGACATGCCTCGGTATTCTGTTTTCCTTCGGGATTTGGCTGTGGGGGGGGGGGGGGAAACGGACGTAGTTGAGACACTATTACCCGCAGCTCAAAGCATTATGATTGAATAATCTTTCCTTTCATTGCCTCTAATTCTTCCCGAAAACAAGGGTTGATGCCTAAAATGTGATGGTTTTGTAGGAAATCTATTTTATAACAGTCAATGCAGATGATCTTTTATTAAAACATTTTTAAAGTGCTTTCTTCGTTTCAGTTTTCCCGAGTTGTACGCTCTGGGGATTACTGCTGTCATACTAGTCGAGCAGGAGTTAAAAAGACCCACTTCGCGTGTCCATCGACAGGTGTCATGACCTAATCGGTTGTGCTGTTTACAACCGTAAACATGACATAATTTCAAGGTCATACTTGAGTGTGCTTGTTTTTGTCAAATACAAGAAAGGTTCCTTGGAAATACCCAGCTAAATTGAAAGGATTCGGGTATTAGGGAAAAATAATCTCTGTTTTTTGCAATTATTCACCTTGAAATCCAAGCTCCTATTCATGCTACATTTGATGTCATCAGAGCCTTACATCGGTTTTGTAGCAGGTACGTTTCTTATAGGAATAATTAGACTGGAGAGGGTTGTGGAAAACCACTGAAATAAAATCTCGAGGTGGATTTCTGTAATAAGCTTCGAAAACCTGGGGGGAAAAGTACTTTTTCTCCATTTTCCAAATTGATTTCAGTGAATCATACACAGTTTCATCCACAGAAAAGTATAGAAAGTTGAACCGGTTAACACAGAATAATGCAATTTACTTCGTGAATAATATGCTTAACGAATTAAATAGTCTATTCTGAGTTGGTTGGACAATGAAATGATATCAGTTTTCCACATTGTTTTCGTTCAGCAAAAACAACACCATTTTTGAAAATGCTGTCTGTTCGAACTTGACTGAGAAACCATTATCGTCTTTGAAACGAAAAACTCAAGCAAAACTTTTCAGTCGGCAGATGTAGGCAAAAGGGGACCAACCAGAGTTGCGAAGATGAACTACCGGCTTCATAACTCAAGTGGCTGATTGTTTAACTTTGAGGATTCTTTGGAGTATAATTTTGTCGAATGAATCGACTTCGCTCCCATTCTACGATCTACCTCTGTTCTGCTGAGTAAAATTAGTACAATTATATCTGTAGGGAATCGTGACCAACTATAGACCGTCACTGTTGCGGCCGAATTCGAATGCAGGAGAGGAGGGTTCATAGTGAATCATGGTTACTGTTTGATGACCACTGACATCTTCGGGTATTTATCAGAGGGCCACAGGAGATTACGGTCAACGGAGAAATGTAAGAGTTATTATGAGAAGTATCAATATTTGATGTTGATAACGTGAAACAATACATTTCTATATTAGTTCGAGCATAGTAGCCCGGTACTATTCAGCGATCTAAAATATTATTCCAAAGTCTCTGAAAAGACATGGCCAAAACAAAGAAGGTTCATTTCGCCTACAAGCTGAGATAATGATTGGGACAAAACCACCTCCATATTGCGCAAACCGTGGAATTACCAATATTTGAACAAGGTGAAGGCGGAATGATGAAGTGTAAAGTTCAGTTCGAGTTGTAGATTGACTCGCTAGGAAATGTGATAGAATGAAATCAATGCAGATCTGAGAAACACTCTAAGGTTACTTTTTTCTCCCTCAATTTGTTCCGTATGACTATCACCTCTCTACTTCTTATTCGGGCCTCCAGTAAGAATATGTTCATATGCTTTACTTGGATTTCTCCTGACAAGAACTGACCGATTGTGAAGTTCGTACATGAGTCTCATTGTCTAGGATTGGTAGAATAGACTGTAAGTTTTCCAAATCGTTTGGTGAGATGATGCCCGTAGAATAATTTACTTTGTTTTTCTCATTGTATTCTGACCACAAAACCTTGCTTCGACGTGTTTCTCCTGAGTAAGCCAAGAAAGGAAGCGAAATTGATTAGAATTATGCAGCGTACTTAACATTACATTAAATTAAATGTAAATAACGGATTAGATATCCGGGTCCTGTGAGGCAGAAACAAAATTTTTTTACAGAGGTGTCTACTTCTTTCTGTTTATAATGGGCGCGGTACGGGCTATTCTGCAGTGTAACATCAAGGTGCTTTACCTCGGCATTTCTTCTGAACGGACTCAATATAAGGAGAACAATGTTCTGTAGAAAAAGTATGAGGTGCAGAGAGGACAAATTCATAAATCCAGGGCATGAATTGAGAAAAGATGTGCACGGAAGGCGTTTTACTAAACTAACTAACCAGGAAAATACAAATGTTCCAGCTTTTCAGAGAAGGCCGAAGGTGCACTTTTGAACGCTTTTGAACAATCCATGATTGGAGGCCAAATCGACTGAAATTTATCGGCCAGAGATGTCTACGTGATACGGTTAATGGCGTTGAGACTTGGGTGTATGTCGACTTCGTAATTCATGTGTGGTTTTCAGGTAATCTTCAGGTTACGCTAGGGGAAAAATGAAATGCAAGTGGAGAATATTATTACCATAGATGAAATACCCGGTTTTAAGATTTTCGCTTGCAAGCGAGACAATATTCTGTTAGTCGTTTTATGCATACAATTGTGGATGGATCTGTGCAAGCGAACGCTCCCAAAATCTATGGTTAGAAACGTTTGTACATGGGAAGCTTCCTAAACTTGTTTTTATTGTTTTACTACAGCTGCCATCGGTTTGTAACCAATTTTCCTAAGGCTCTCAAATACCCAGTACTTTTTCACACATTTTACGTCTGTTATGTGTTACATGACCTTCTCTATCCTGATACAGGAGCACCAAGCAAATAATTACGGTCGACGATTTGCCACACACAGCAACCCCTCCATACAAGTCGAATCTGATTGCTGAGTCTCTTGATACGATCACACCATCGATGGGTGTGTCAGATACTTATACTCATTTGTGATCTGTTTGAAGGAGGGCAAAAATTGAAACATTTACATTGGATCAAAGGTTTCTACCATTGGAATACAAAATATTACGCATCTAGTAGAAAAGGTTCATATTAAAATTCAGTATATTCCACATTCCAAATTAAAAGCTACAATAGATTGACTCTGTAAACGGTTTAACTTCCACCTCCACCGCTTTACGGATAGTGTACTATCTTAGGAAAACGTCACGTAGAAGTGGACTTAGTAATCACTACCAGAAAAATAAGTAGTGCAAGATGAAAGTTACTCAAAAATGGGAATTTTATGAAGCAATCAAACAGGAAAATACGATATACATAATTTTATTTTCAACTTAATGACAAATCGTTGACCAATTCTTGATCAGAGGCGCGGATGTTACTGTGATCTTTTTCTCCCAATCAGTTAGGACTGAGTATTCAGTGGAAGTCGTGGTCCGCATAGAATTTAAACCACGACAGACACGACTGGAGCATTGCGGTTACCACCTAATTTCGATAGTATGACCATTTTTCCTAAAGATTTGTTGGTTTCTATTTAAGTAACATTTAACCATCTTGATTAGTAATACTATGTTTGATATGTTTGCGACTCACTTCACCTATCCTGCAATGTCATTTTCCATTCATAAAATAACTAATTACACTGTATGGGCTGGGGAAGACTAGCCTCTGATTCAAGTTTACGAGTAGAAGAATTTCGAGTTTGACGAGACTTGAAGAACATGAAATATTCCCGTCGGCCAACTCCTAGAAGTCAGCCTACGATACGAAATATGGACCCCGACAAGGGGTGAGCTGGTTTGGAAATATCGAACGTAAAATTTGTTTTCGTCCATTTACGAGTAACTGAGCTCAACGAGAATAGGAAATTCGTCCCTGATGATAGGTTCTGCTAGACAAAGACTATGTCCAGTAGAGCCGGAAACATATTTTTCACGGTTTATGCTGTCCATGAATAACACTTTTTGATTATTCAGCACAACAAAAAGTCGTCAAGTTTGCTTATAATTGATGGCTGATATTTTCGGCACAACAGGTTATCGAATCTAACCCTGAACGGATGTTATTTCGATCTTAGTAAACTTATTGGCCGTTGCTGACGGTCAGATGCACTTGAGAGCAGGGGCTTATTCAAATCTTTATCTATTATCTCCTGATCAATTTTCTTGTCCATCAGTAAATCTTGCCCGACTACATTTTCACCCATTCCGGTTCGTGTACTTATACTTGGGTGGGGTTCTAAAACCAGTGAACCGCCCTCTCAGTGAATAGTCTCGGATTCCTGTCAACTGTTTGAATCGGTAATGAGAGAACGAGTTCAGTTCACAGTCGCCAACCCAGAGGGTTCGAATTTGCACCGGAAATACCAGCCACCGAGAAAGTAGAAATTGATCGATTACTATTTTCGGAGCCTCTTTGCTCGAGCTCATTTTGTCTGTAAGTCTATGCAAATGAGTTCTGTGACGGAAAGATATTGCCCACTGAATACCGTCGCTGTCAGGCAACACAAGAAAAAAGCTGGAAAAAACTTTCGGTATTCTGCATTCAAATTTGTCTTGGTGTTTTGTAAAATGTTTTATCGGAAGTGAACCATTCCGTTAAGGCCGTGCAAATAAAACCGAAATACCGAAAAAAGCAGAGAACAATTCATTTTGTAAAAATTTTCGGATCCGTAGTTGCAGGCTGGGCGTTAGACAAATATTCCATTATTTAGGATCTCTTTTTTGTCAATAAAAACATTCTGTGAATACATTTCATGCCCAATGGGTCACACTCAGCAGTGAGCAGTTTATTCTATTAGGAAGTGACTGCCTAGGTTTATCCTTTTAGGGAAATCAAAATATTTGCTGTGTCACTGAAATATTGGTTTATCCATCACTAAATATTCCTCTGAATAATTCATACCCGACTAATCGTACGGCAATGAACCAGCTGGTAGTGCCTGCAGTCGGTAACAAAAAGGGCGCCGACTTTATTCCACCCTACCGAATAGGACTTTTGGAGGAAAAAAATTGGAGTGGATTTTCTATCACCTAAGATCCATGCTCCTCGTGACAATGAGTGTATCATACTATGAGACTTATAATCAGGTGTAAACTTTCAAACCATTGAAAGTGATGGAATCCTTGTTCAGCTGTTTTATCTTTGTTAGGAACCATCAGAAGTGCACACATAACAAGCCAAAATGGGACTCCTGCGGTGGAAGGCTTCTCTGAAGAGGCATAGGTTCAAGTTGCTTGCGGTGCGGAAAATGCTTCACCCACATCTGAAACCAGTGTCGGAAGGGCGCTTTATCTTATGCTGCATAATTTTAATGCCCGTTCAAGGTCATCCCGGATAGCCTTGTGGTTCAGGTGTTTGATTCCCTATCTTTCACCACGAGTTCGAATCTCAGTTGAAGACTCGGTGGGTGTGCGCTGTTGATGGTTTCTACCAAGGATAAAACAGCTCTACAGTGATTCCATAATTTTCAGTGACAAATGTTTACATCGTATGGTGGAATATATTGCGTAAAATTTACCCCAGTCATCACTTAATGAGTACGTCCTCCATCATTCCAGTATTACTCGAATATTGAACGATGTACACTAACTCATTGAATGACTCTTCAATCGGACCGCTACTGGTTAACAGATCATCTTACCGGACTTTATACTCTTACCTCCATGGGTTCGATATCTGTCAACGTAGGCTAATACGCTTCCTACTGGTCGTTGGTTGAGCTTGGACCCGTCATTATTGTAGATAGTTGAATATTAATTAGAAGCGTAACAGGGTTATATATCTGATAAATAATGGTAGAGCGTAATTCACCGCAGAAATTCTATGAAAGCGGCTTGATCTACTCATTTCATCTATATGCTGAGAAAAATTAGCAGTGCAGGTTTACCGATATACAAAGGAATCACGAAGTATTTTGCCGGCATGGAAGACTATGGGAAGCAAAAGGCACAATGCTCATATTCGTTATTGGTGCAAACTTTGGTAACGCCCTTTCGGTCCCACTAGCTAGTATCTTTAATATTTATCCAGAAAGTAGAAAATGTACTGATACTTAGAGATGCCTGTCTCCAAGAAATAACCCGGGAAATACTAACCCTTCAACTGCAATACTGTGATGCTCCAATTGTTCGAGAGACGTTTGTTACCGTGGATTACCTTGGAGTCTCTTGGAAAAGATGTACACCAATTTGCTCGTCGGTCTTCGCGCTTCCTACTTGAAGACGTTACATTGCATTTTAAATGACTTCCGCATGAGGCAGGAGATGTATTTCGGCCCGAATATCGCATTTAGATGAGGAAAGTGCATTTGGTTGCATTGAATGATCAATATTGCTCAGTAATCTCTCCGTGAGTGGTGTTGATTCAAAATTCTGCAGGCTGATTTCAGACTACTTCTTTGATACAAAACATCTTGACTGTTTCATTGCGAAAAAGTCCTCTTTTCTCCCAGTTGACTCTCATGTATTACGAAATGCACTCTTTCCCTTGTCTCTTTTCCTTTTGCGGTAAATATCTTTCAATCCCGTCGACATTCTTTGGCGGCAATTAAGTCGACGGTTTAGTTTGTGCGTATGAAAATCTCACACCCGAAGAAACTTCGCAAATCCAAATCAAACCAAATGAAGTTGTCTACTAGTTCTCATCTAATTCCCTTATACTGAATGTTTCTAAGTGCTAGGATGTATTATTTTTCCCACTCTTTGATGAATCACACAGAGCTCTCAGTAACAGTTTTCCTCTTCAGTCTGTGAACGATGAACCCATACCAATATCACCACAGGCTAAGTAATTTGACGTTACTCTATCTCAATCTGTCATGGTCCACGCATGTTTCACAGACTTTTGTGAAATTAGGATGTTGTCATTCCACTCTCCGTCTTCGATTCTTTTAGTACCGAATCAGTTAATTTTTGAATTTGTGACTGCATATCTTCTCTCTCAGTGCGTGTACTGCTCTTCAGTTATTTTCACTGGCCTATTAAAGAAGGATTATAACTTGCTGATGGTGATCCATAAGACACACCTTCAAGTGCACTGGCATACCCAGAGATACACTTGTTGATAGTATCACTATCTATGCTTGCGGCCAGTTTACTCCAACAGTACTTTCGATGCGAGCGTAGCTGTCATGTGTGTTGATGTTTGTGCCTGTGGAAGCTTACAGAAATGATCTGACATATAAATCGCCGAACTCACAACTGTTCGCATGAATGCTAACTATATAGGATGCCCACTGAATGAGCACTACAAACGTCTTCCAGCATATTAGATATAGCGAGAATACGGTGTATTCATTACTTACGAATGCGTGTAAACTGTGACTGATTGATGGCAAGTTACCTCATGGGCACCCAATATCTACTTCTTCTGTCAAGGCAATATTTCTGCTACTACTACTGCTACTACTGGTTCTACTATCACTACTCTCACCACTGCTGTTACTCGTATCACATTAGGTGTGTTCTCAAAACCCAGGCCGTCGCCTGAACCACGTGTGAACCCTAATCGGGAAACGCCGAATGACCTGAATGTGATCTTCTGTAACTTTTTTTTGAAAATCGATTTTCCGTTCAGTTCATTTATCGCAGGACTTAGTGCGACTAAAAAGACTCGTGTGCCCGAATAGCGTTGTTTTTGACGCACTTCCATAGCTCTTTACGAAACATGCTGTTTTATTCTAAAAGGCATACATTTCATGCTGCGTCTTTTATGGAAGAGAGAAATGGGAAAACAATAAGTGCTTTGTCTATGGCCATAGGTTGGCGTAACCGACTTTGGTGCATAATACCCCTAAAATTCTTCCACTGTTTTCATGAGCGTCGTTACCGTCTTCGTATTCACAACCCCGTGCAAGTGCTTATTTCAAAAAGTAATGTTACGTTTGTGAAAAAGTTTACCTCGAGTTGAAACCGTGGGTGTTCTGTTTGCTTCCTCATGCCATGCCCCCATTCGCCCTCTAGTTAGGATCGAAGAGAAAAGCCCTCCTCGATTTATAACCGATATCCTTTTCATAGCATCAGAGGTTACCATCGAATCCTTGCGCACGCGTCGCCGTTTCAAGAAAGGCCTGAAGGAGCCTTGCGTGAATGTTTTCCCCTTGACAAGTCAACTTCCTAATGTTTAGCTTTGCTCCCTTTCTAGACACTCATTATCCTTCTAATAGTACGGTAACAAGGCTTGTACTCAGAACTCCAGCTGCAGCTTAATATGGCTTTGTAGATAAGTACTAAGACTTCAGACATCCTACATGACATGATAGTTCCAAATCACAAGATTCCCCTGCAGGACATATATGCTGCCTCAATGCACGGCTTCGACGGCTTTACACTGTGGCCCAGCGCTTGATTTGGGAGAACATTTGCCTTGTCACTGCGCCACTCCACTGACCACTGTGTTTGTGGTCAAGCTTTTTGGGGAGCCTAATAGGAAAGATCTACCTGCGCAGAGAGCTTTGTGAACCTAATGCAGCACACGTCATATTCACTCTAGCTATATTAACGTCGTCCGTAAATATAAAGGTAGGGTTGCTAAGACCCCGTCCTAGGTCATTGATGAAGATGAAGCAGAGGGTCAAGTACTGACCTCTGCGACACAACTTATTACTTCTACTTATCGCTAGACATTTTCTACTTTACCACTAAGTGTTCCCCCTCTCGAGAAGCCATAAACATATTGTTTTTTACCCCTTTTGTTCTCATGGACTGCAGTTGGATTTCTAGGAACCCGTCAACCACGGAGTCAAACAATTTGCTAAAGTCCATGCAACGGACCGCAACCAGCTGTTCGTCATCGAGCCCTCTGGTTTCTTCATTGAGGTATAGCAGTAGATTCGGTAACCTTGAGTGTTCTTCCACGAAACCCGTACCGCGCACTCGATGTGAGGTTATTCTGGACCTGTTGCCTAAAAATCTGTTATCCAGCTTGTCACTCCAAGCGGACATGGCAATATAGACAAACCAACGGGCCTGTAATTTTCCGCCTTGTTCCGGGATCCTGTTTGTATATAACCACCCTCATTCGGCTTTCTGTATTCCCGTGGCAACTTCCTCTCTTTAACTGACTTTCCGTACGGCTTTGTCACCGGAGCCTTCAGGACCTCAGCCAGAGTCTAAGCGGTGGCTGGTTGAACTACATCTGGTCCTGCGGTCTTGTTCCGAATCAAAAGGTTACAGCTCACTGAGCAACCCTTCTTTATGTACCTCTAGTTCTATTATCAGAGGTCAACGTATTTCTCCGTTTTTCTTCCATAATATATGCTGTTCGATCTATGCACCTCAGTAGCCCAAAGAAGCTTCGGGTTTGTCGTCTTTTCCTTGTGATAGGCTTTACGGTAGGCCTTTTCAGGTTGTTATACTTTTTCTCATATACTTTTACGGTTTACCACAAACAGAGAACCGTTTGATACTTGCATACATATACAAAACCTTTATGATGCCTGAACTTAACTGCTTCGTCCATCATCATAAGCCGGAAAAAATCGAGTTTCAAGTCGTTTGCTGTTCAAGTCAACAAATCAATCAGAATGTCTATAGTCTATGAGAACAATGGTCCCATGTCACGGTGGAAAGTCGGTCAGAATTCACGTGGAGTGAAGGTGTTGAACCTGTGTATCAATCAGACAAGGAGTGCTGTGGAACTACTACTGAGGTTAGTAAAATGAACAGATGGCCACGAAAACGAATGCTGAAATCCTTGAGTGAGTTAGATAATCTGAAGTACAGTTGACACCTTTGAGCAACGAACTACTGACATAATTGGAAATGAAAACAAACAAATAAATAATGAAATGTGTGGAAGATATTCCCTAGAAACATAACTAGTAATTTCCATCGTTTTCTCTCTGACGGACGCTTAGGTGCATTGAGTCCTAATTTTCATCTCACCTCTTCGTATCACGTAACATATAGATCGAAATTCTCCTTCGTTTTCGGATAGAACATGTTACATGGTGTTTGAAAACCTATAAGAAGAAACTCGCAGCGTTATAATTGTGACTGGGATTTCAAAATTATGATTGTTGGAAATCAGAAACTACCATAATGTAACACGCGGGGGCAATGCTCCTCCGACGAGGGTAGCACCTGTGATCTGCAAGAGCACAAAAGGAAAAACTTCATGAGCCGAAGCCCAGTAGGTGTATCCAATGGGCACTAACACTTACATTAAACGAACAACAAGATGGAAGCCTCCAATCTGGCCGTTACAATAAAAGTCACTGGTAGTTGTTTATAAATTAGAACTTTGATTGTGGTAATCACCATCAACGTTGACAAGTGAGGCGTTGACAAAGTTACCAAATTTTTCAGCTCACGGTAAATGCTGTCGTTTCGCTCAAACCTCTTTTCAAATAATGTCTAAAATGAAAAACGATTTCAGGATGCAAAGGTGTGTCAGGTGAGTCATTGATATCTGAATCAACTCATGCACTGGTGCTATGTCAACTATTACCCACGTGACGCAAGCCATAGGAAGACAATTCAAACAATATGTTGGATAACTTGTGCGATTGGGGCTCATGCTGGTTAGGATGGAGGAGCCATTTAGTTTTGACAGGTATGCACTGGTGATAATTCCAGGCATACTTCAAGATCCTGGTGGAATGAAGGTACCGTATTTTGCAACCAATCTATGGATTCCGATTTTCCATGCAGCCGATACTATCGAGCACACCTGTTCAGAGAGCTTGTTGTTCCAATCGATCCATTCTCTCAACGAAAGTTGATGCAAATATAATCATTTTTAGGTAAAAATTCCTTCGCAAAAAAATCCGTTCGAATATTTCACTTTACATCAAGTGCGCTTTTGCCGATAAAATGGAATCATTCTTCTGCAACGCAGTTTGTTCAGATAAATAAATAGCTACAACCATTTGCATAGTAATGCCCGTTCTATCATGAGAATGATCTTGTTCAAAACTGACCTGATCACGTTGGAGCACAGTTTGTAACAACTGGTATTTTTCAACGCTGAGAGGATCCCCAGAAGTTTTTTGCTATTCAGGTCCATCCGGAAATAGCTTATACCTATTTTTCAGGGAGCAGGGAAAATGTGAGATCAAAAAATGAAGGATTCATCCCTCAAAGAAAGAATTCTTTGTCCAAGTCAGAAGTCAGAATACACATACATCCGAATAAGACAAACAGAGAATTTCTATGTGTTCAAAATCCGATAATTTTCCTAGTGTAAAACCTCATAACGGGCAACATTTGTTGCCAATTTGCAATCCCAGAGAATGGGAAAAGATAAAATCATGACATTGACAGATTTTCAATAAAGAACGTATCACCGTTCCACCCTGTCCCCATACACTGTAAAATGTGAATCGATGGCACTTTTTGATTGCACCGTTTTTACCCATTTGGTCCACAAAGTTTCTTTACAAAGTGTGATTTATACCAATGAATGAACGGAGGTAGACTGTGGAAAAGCAATCGTGATGAAGGTCAAGATTTCTATGTGAAGATAATTTACGTATTTGTAATCTCATGTCATTGTCAGCTTCGTTAATAAATCAACTGGATGAATATGTACACTATAACTGAGCGTTGATGTTGCTCGGCGAAATATTTCAAAGCTGCTAATTAAAGCTTAAATCCAACTACTTATTTTCACATGGTAACCAAGTGTTGTTTGTGGAGACGCCTTCGTTAAACCTAAGGCTCTTTCCTGAAGTCGATCACAATGGGATAAATGGGTAATCACTGTGAAGGATCTAGGAGCGGCAGGGCACTGCATCCTTCCGTTGTGATGTGAAATGAGCTTGGTAGCAAGTTGTTCAGCTCACAATTATTCATCTCCGGTCTCAAGTTCCAGATTTTCTCGAAAACAACTCAAACAGATGGGCAAAATGAACCAACTAATCAACTGTCACATTGACTTCTTGCTGTGTATCTACGAATTGTGGTAAAATTGAGCTACGGGGAGGCGGTAAATTATCCAATCGTTTTATCAAACACGTTCATGCCATAAAAACAAACGTAATGTGTAATTAATTCTCCAACGGCTTTGTTATTGAGGCTTTTGCAAAATCTCTCACATGTAGCTCAAAATTGTGCTCCGTGTATGCTGTACCTTCCCTCGTTCAACTTATTATTAGATTTCCGAGTGGCAGAAGAGCAACGGTCCCTCTTCATCTTTTATTTCGATTTCTCAATTAAACGTTTCCCGCCACACCAGATATCTAACAATTACAATGCCCAGAATTTACCTAAAACACCTGCCAATCGTGGAAGTAAAATTCCGGAAAGTTCCTAGATGAATTTTTCTATGTACAAATATCCTCATCACAAAGATTATTTGCCAGGCACTGAGCCAGTTCACTTTTTGTGTCAGTCGAACGATGTCTTTTGCGATAAGCTACGTGCAACTCTACTTCGGATTTCAGTGCCTTCCCAGAGAACTGATCGGAAATTGAATTCAATTCCACACATCACGTCCCCACTTTTAGCTCATACAAATGTTCTCTGTGCATCTTCCCTCTTCCCCACAAAAATTTCCCTTCCAACAAATATGATTATTATTTTCAACACCAGTTTTCTATCCAAGGTGAATGCGTAAAATGTCTTCAACCCACCAAAAACAACAACCATCTTTGGTTTCTGGACACAATTCTGTGTTTGTTTTATTCAAATTGGTAAACCTATGCTTTTCCAGACCTCATATTCAATAGTGGCACTTTTAAATAAATGTGTTTGTTCCTCTTAGGGTAGGAAAACATTCTCTTTTTTCCGATGTTTGCCCTCTGGGGTGCATGTCTATCAGAATTTTTCTGCTTCGTTCTTAAATCTCGCTTTATCAAACGGAAGTAGAGTACTGAATGCACGATGCTCTAATCAGGATGAATTAAATTTATTTTGCTCTGAGCAGTGGAGTTTATGAACTTGCTGGTTTTTCACTTTCTCTCTGTTTTGGTCACAGTGAATAGGATGATTTTCCGACAGGAAATGCTGGGCGAAAATGAGTCTGCTGGAGTCATGTAAAAAGAATACAAATGTAAAACATTTCGGCCAAAGGTCCAGCCGTCTAATCGTTACAAACAAATGAACATTGATTTGTTTCCAGTACTGAAAATCTGATGCGCATAGTCAGGACGGACAGAGTTGCTCAGATTTTGTTCCTATCGATTTGATTCGTAGAACTCCTGGCCGAGCTAAAATAGCATTTGCCAAAAGTGTTCATGGTAAAGCACCATAGTTGTTCGAACAATGTCAGTCGTAGAACGACGGACGACTATCATACGAACAGCTTTCCACTTGCTTTTTGGAAATATATTCAGTCATTACTGAATGAATTTCTGTCTGGATCAGAGGAAAATAGTCAAAGTAAGAGTCACCAAAAGTGATCACAGGTTTTTGGCTGACATGAATGAATTTACCGAAAGATTATTAGTTTTAGGGGAAAAACATTTTGAGGACTAAAAGTATTTTCAGAAATTTTACCCTCTTGAATTCTAAATCCTTAGTCATCGGAACATTTTACGGTTACGGATACAGTGAATAATCTCATTTATTGAAGCCATGGTATTTGCGGCGATACATATGTTCACAATTCCGACCCGTCCTCATCTACAAACGGACAGAAGTTATTGATATGCAGGCACCCATCTATCTATCTATCTATCTATCCATCTATCTACCTATCTATCTATCTATCCATCTATCTGTCTATCTATTTATCTATTCAACCAATCAATTTATCAGAGGTCTATTTAACTATCTATCGGGTGCTCTGGGAAATTATAGACAGTTCTTACACTTTTAGTAACCGTTCATTAAGGCAGTTAGTGAATAAGATTTGATTTAGATTGTCTTCATAAAATTTAACACAGTATTTTGGAAAAAGCAGAGGAGGTGGATCTGAAAGAAAGCAAGAACCTAGTAAAACACATTTATTCTGCCGCGAAATATATATATATATATATATATATATATATATATATATATATATAATCATTAGACGGCCAATTCAGCCAGCTCTTTTTGCTGTCACAAGAGAGGTAGATCAGTCCACGGGACTTGTTTCGTTAATAATTTGGCATTCCTCAGGAAATGTAAGGCTTGCGCTTTTTCATCCTCATTGATGAAGCGCAGACGAACCTCTGCTTCATAACTCATTCAGATAATACTGTCGACCTATCTGTGGTTGGGAAACGACCGAAATTAGTTTCACAAACATGGGACATTCTACGATAACCGCGCGCTAAGGATCACTACTGGGAAATCTCATGACGTCGGTCCTCTTGTTCAAATAACTAATACATAAATGTGTCAGTCCGCGGATAAAGTCAACAGTCACATTAGGAACATTATTTCAGGAAGGAATTTTTTCGGAAACTGCCGAACATTCCTTTCTTACTTTTATGAACAGAAATCCAGGGGATCAGGAATTTGATACCGATTTTCCAATCGGTGTGTGTGTGTGACAAGGAGTGGAGTGCACACGTTCATGATATTTTTTTAATGCGTAACAGCTATTTACATTCTTGAGTTGCTGAATGTGTCTGCGGTATCAAACAAGCCCACGAGTACTTTTCTTGGTCAAATAGGTTATTCGTTATTTGTTTCATGTCTCAAAGTATGTTCTTCTTGATGTGACTAAAGGGTGGTTCTTCCTAATCAAATATTGTTCGGTATATGACTTGAACGCATGGTAAGAAATAATTGGAGAAATATGGAGGGCCAGTGTGTCGTTCCCGATTTATCAGCTACTAATTTCTATGCTTAGAATGTACCGTCAGTTCTAGATATATTACCTGGAGTTGAATTTTTTTGTCAGATTAAATCTGTATCTGATATTTCCCCATTGCCATTGAAATGCGCGAACTGGAGCTTTATGAGAGAAAGGACGATGGACGCTATCTAATTATGCAACCCGTTATCAGGTTATTTACTAGAATCAGGTGGTTGTTCATTCAGTCTTTAAAACAGCCAATCCAGTCAAGCGGTAAATGATTCCACTTGATGCGCTCTGAAGAAACACGTTCAAAACGTCTCTTTTGTTATTCTCAAACCGGAAAGAGAACAGCTTTCCGGTTTTCTCGGGCAAAAAAGCAGAATACTTGACTGCCCACTCGAGTATTGCTCTATTCTTTTAACCGGGCAATCTGTTAATCAATAATCAAGTTTAACGGTAGAATGATCATATCTCCGGTGTATACGTGTTCATGTAGTGCCTAAGCTTTTCACCGCAAATATCAACTGGATTACAAGACAACAAAGAAAAATTACGAATATAATAAATTACCAGATTTCAGCCCTCGTAAATGTTCTTTTACAATGGGTTAATGCAGTAAACCGTCGAGCGTTTTGAGGCATATCAGTTCACATCGACCCAATTAGAAACTCCAGTCGTGTAATGAATGAAGGCCAGCTTCAGTCAGGAGAAATTAGGTCCTCTATGACATCATGGAATCTGTTCATTGATGTTGCTGACGCGGGTGAACTTATAATCTTCTTGTGCCTTTCAATCGTTGTCCCAAAAAATCAGAGGACTTTTGGGGGTTTTATCAGAAAGGGCGTGCACGTGCTGGTCCTATAGGGGCTATAGCGCAGTAATATTTTACTACAAATTGCAATAGACCAAAGGATACATCTTGTTTAATGCGACGCTTTGTGGAGGGCAGTTTCATCAAAGCGTGGAGTACAGAAGTCCGCTCGTTAGCACAACGGAATTGTTCGCTGTGAATAATATTACGAAATATTAATATTGATATTTCCCTCTTCAACTAATTGCTCAGTAATGAGGTCATATTCGGTGCCGCGAAGCATCCAGTCTAACACAGCGAAATACGAAGCCGCATCTTCTTGGTCATGTTTTTGTTATGATAGCCTTTTGCACACAGCTGGTAAGATTGCACTTTTTTCTCAATGGAAGACCAAACAGTTTGATTGGGTACTTTCTGTCACTGCAAGTAGACAACCTGAGCCAACGTCTCCGAGATGACAGAACTATTGCTATGTAAGGAATAAAAGGGCGAATTTATACAATGCAGCTCTATGGATAACTTTCAATGATATTTTATCATATTCATTGTAAATATTTCCACTGATTACGGCGAGATGTTGAATAGGTTCTGTGCGTGGATGCATTTTGTTGGCAATAGCATTTCTAAATTAGCTGGCTAATGTTTCATTTAAGAACGCATGGGGTCGTCAGTCTCCCGTACAGTAGGCTCTATTTACTTCTAGTTGTAACTGACCATGATGATCAAAAAAGACCCATGATATTTTAAAACAGTACCCAGATTCTGGCCTAAATAACAATAATTCCAGTAGTTCTACGCGAGCAAATTGGGACCAGTGATGGTCCACAAGAAAAGCCGTAAGCTACCATCGGCTCAATCCGGAAAGAAGTATGAAGATAATTCGGAAGTCCTGTCTCTTCTGTTGGGAACAAATGGCATGAATAATTCCCAGTAAGACAGCATGCTTTCTGCGATTCAGAATGACATCTTGGAGAGAGTTAATTTGACGGTTTTATTCTTTTGTAGAAGAGAGGTAAAATGACAACTAAGGATTGTTTTCTACTGAGTTTAAGACCATAAAGATTTTAATGTACTTGTTGAGCCTAAATCTTGCTTTCGAAACTTATCCCAAGTAAAATTCAAGAAATTGCGAGTTCATGGATGGAAAATGGATTCGTAATTTGAGCAAGCCGATGAAGCTGTGTGTGGTTCTTCAAACTCTCGCTCTTTAGGTTACCTGCTACCGGTAACCGGAAACTCTGCTCCTTTCTATTGCGTTGGCTATCATTATAAAAACAAATGGGAAAGTGTGAGGTTCACATTGAATACAAAATGATTTGCCAACTGATATCTTAGCGAATAATCCTCAGTAGTGCATATCTGCTAAACCTTCACCGGTGCTCGAATGCATAGTGTACTACCGTGAGTCACAAAGCCTACCAGTAGACCATCGGGGCTGGCTCGCACGAGTTTATATAACATCATGACTACATGACAGTACATGGCCAGTTTTATTACACATGGCCATAACCAGTTATTTTAGTCATTCAATGAAAAAGCTGACCAGCTTGTTTCTGATCACGTAGTGCTGTGCTTTCCAAGGGCCGGCGCATCGTCGTCTCCCGTAATAGGAGTCGAGTGCTAAGCAAACGGCTGGCTGCTGCTGAACATTAACGGCTGGTGGTGCTGTACTTTTTAGTTTTCATGACGAACGAACCAATGAAGGCCAACCCTAATCACCTGTTTGTTAGATGTTCGACTCCGATTGGTTCACGATGCTTTAGAGTAATGGTCTTGGCTCGGTGGATGTGTACAAGTCATATTAATCAGCTGTACAGTAACTCTTCCAGGGTTTTCTTTGGTAAGTTGTGCGTTGGTAATGCTTGATAAACCATTTTCTAATCATTCAGTAATTACACATTATGATTCATCATGCACTGTGGGCATTCAAGCCATAGAAAACCCCGGGTGCACTGTAAAGCCGTTTTATTCTTGGTGATTGCTTATAAGGCTGGAACAGCTGTACAGTGCTTCCGCGGTTTCCAGTGGTTTGCAAATTCACGCTACCTGATGAATGGAAATATCTGAAAGTCTAATCTGAAATTCATACTCATATAGTAGGTATACCTTGTAGGGTAGTTACCGGAATGTCGTCGTTTTACTCAAGAGAGGCCTTCTAGCATAATAGTCACCCGTTTTCCAGGAAATGCGGTGCCAACATTCAAAGCCAGTTGCGGACGTGCGCTATGCTACTTGGTGTATAGGTTCAATGAACCGTTGGGAGGCAGCCCATATAACTCTGTCATTAGGATGTTTGAGTCACAATCGTTCACCCAGGGTTCGAGCCCCATTTATAGATAGATACGCACTAACAAGGATGAAACAGCTCTACAATACTTCCTTGGTTTCCGGTGGTGTGTGAGTATATACTGCTTGATGAATGGTATTGTATGAAAATATAGTCTATTGCGACCCATACTCCTATAGTCAACACTTGTAGAGTTGTGCAGTGTTGGTACAAATCGTTGACCGCAGGGACGTTCTGAACCACGCATGGATGCATCTCATGACACAGTATGGTGTATGTTCCAAGAGATAAGCTTTGACTCCATGCTCAATCAATAAAACACCCCGAATATGGTTAACTTTGTCTATCCGCCAAAGCAAGACTTGCACGTGAGATCCATCTGATATTGAACCAACTTTTAACTAGAGAATCTACAACAGGATTTCTCTTCGAAACAATCACGGTCATTCAGCTGAATACAATACAGTGTTTATTTACTAATTGTTTTCTGGAATATCTAACAATCTAAGTTCGTCCAAGAGTAAAGTTACGCCGACCCAGAAAGGGTTACTAAGCCACATGTAAACAGTGTGTGCAATTTAGGGCCAATACACATTAAAATGTTCTTGTATTGTCACAAGCCCTTATACGTGGACCCATTGTACAGCTTCAAGAGCACATATGGTACTGCAGTCAGATTGACGTCAATGACAGGTTCCATATAACACCAGGGTTAAAAATGTCTACTTTTTTTCTGACTTACATCTGTCAAATGTGCCAAATAGTGTTTCAAATTCAACAGTATTTTGTTCACAGGTATCAACCTGGTCACTAATTCCTATTTCGTATACCTCTGTCTTGGTGTTGCATGATATTCAGCTGTACAATAGTCGGATAATGGATGCAGTTGCACTGTCCGTACCTCTGAACGATAATCTCATAAACGTGAACCAGCTCTTCTCAGTGGTCATTGTCTCGAGTTTGACTCATATTTTGCCGAATGTCGTACATGTGTACTTCAAAATTTTGGGCATCAGTCAGTTAGCAAGAAACAGTAGCTATATCGGTCGATATCTTGTGAATAATTGCAGAAATCATGTGCGCAACTCTATTAATGAAAGCAGTGACATTTGTACAGCGGGCGATCAGATTATTTATTTTAATGGTAAATTACATAGCATCTCATTAGCCGCTCATATTCGTTCACTTTTACTTGTGTTTCTTTCCAATGTACAACGAATGTAAACGCTTCAAATACCAGCACTCCTGATCAGGGGATTAAAAGCCCCCGCGGAATCAATGCAACAAGCGCTTCATTCATGGCTCAATGTAAGTTGCTTTTACCATATTAATCGGTACTTTCTGTGATTGTGCATGCAACAAAAGTCTATCTTCTTTATTTATGAGCATACCAATATGCGCACAGATATTGTGGAGATTTGAATGCGATCGTGTTGTTTAAGATCATTTCATGTTCCACGTAAAAAGCTAACCCTGGCTCAAACTTTATGTTGTTTGTGTATGACAAGTAAAAAAATATTTTAGACTTATTTTCTCTTCATCGAAGAATGTCAGGCGTCAAGTCTCATGGATTCCCAAATCGCGCACGGACGGTACGGATCTACAGACGTGCAGATATGAAACATTTATAGAAAAAAACTTCATTGTGAAAGAAGTGATATAACATTAGTAAAAGTGTGTTGGCTCATAACATCTCAATTTATTTGAATCCTGTGATTTATTACAAATTTTTAGTCGTTGAGTTCACTGACCCTGCGATGGTAAAACCGGTTATCGTGTGCTCCATTGCTTGTATTCTTTTCTCCTCTGAAGTCTATTGTACATAAAATGAACTACATTATCAATCACAACTGGGGACAAGTATGGAAACTGAACATATGAGGTGTCCATGGTTTCCCCTTAGCTAATGTATATAATCAGTGTGTAGATATGTCCACGGCTGTAAGGTGAACTTTCTCAGGCGAAGCACCACCTGAAGTAATACACAGCGGTAGTTCAGTCTTTCGAGACAAAAGTATTGTCTTATTAGATAAAATATTTATTTCCTTAGAACGATTAATCCTGTGTTATTCGGAGCGTCATCGATAACACTCCCCCGACAAGGTCGATCATGAATTATTGCATCCCACGTCTCACCACTGACCGCACTTAAAAAATAAATGAACAAAGTGGGTGTGTCGATTCATTTCGAATTCCATCGCGGTAGCACCGTGATACTGTTGAGTGACGGTTGAGAAGGACAGTTGACTATGACAAACTCAATCTGGTTGTCTTTAGTCTGTCCTGCAGCTGATCGAATTGACTTTTCGAATTCGGACCTGGATAGGACAATATCAGAACAAGAACAATGAACAGTGGATGCTCACGTAATGTATTGCCACAACATGTTCTCACTCTGTCATTTTTATAGTATCGGCACGTGTTAACACACTTCACTCTCAAATCTTCTCTCTCATCTGCGTGCGTACTACAATTCCATCTACACTGTGCGTATAACGCTGACTTTAGGCCGATCAAAAGATGACGCATCTCGGTTCGCCTCTTCGATGTTCGAAATAAATTGAGGTTATTTACTGCAAATGCGTCTTCCTGGATGTATAATTTGGTCGTTCCTTATCTGTTTGCTTGACTGACTACGCTTCGGACTCCATCGTTAGGCAAAAACACCAGGTTATCTGATATACCATGCAAAGATTGGAGAAATTCCTTACAAGGGTGGATTGTTGAAACTTTGGATCCCCCTGATCATCAAAACACATTGGAGACATAAATTGCGAGATGCAAGCTTGTATCTTAATCTTCTCAATCGCATACGTAAAACATGCTAATTCGTGTTTGTATGGGGCAAAGCAACACAATGGAATAGATAACGTCAAGCGAAATTGGGAAAAGATTCGGTAAACCTGATTGGTTACCGCCACGGCAGGCACACATTTTGGGTCAAAAGTTTCTGTGCACACAGAGGAGACCTAAGTCGCCTTATCAACACAGCATCACAAAAAGCTAGAAGCTTTGGGTTCCGATTCTATGCAATCATTCGGAACGTTTGACACGGATCAATCCGATGACGAGAGGTCACAAGGTGTTTCGCGATCGACGGAGCCGGGTTTCTCGTCGTCGTCTGTTGTCCGGGCAGAGGATGACTCGTCCACTGACCTAACCAATTCGGTACATGCTCCCCCATTCTCTGACTGAGGCACCGATCCGTGCTGCTTATGTAGGTGTCACCGCAGCTGCAGATGAACTGATAAATGACTTGAGAGGCATTCAGGTTCGCGACACTGTGGATTGTGGTATATAGGCGATATATTTGATTTATGAAGTAACTGGAGCAAAATAAGCTTCGTCAGTGCGGAGAACTTTCGTGTATATATATATATATATATATATATATATATATATATAAAGATATATATAAACGTGTAGGAAATCTGTGAAAGGTCATTTCTACAACATTCTCCAAGTTCGATACCAGCAATGACGAACACTAAGAGTGCATATTCAGCAATTTGTGAGTAAATTATGGTCTGTGTACTATTTAATTTTTTTCAAATATTGATTGATTTCATTTATTTATTATAAAAAGTGTGTTTAATGGATACTCTACTTCAATAAAAGCACCAAATGGACTCCGTTTCTATATCTTCCTCACTGTGAACAGAATGAAAGCACATATGATAAGGCAAAACTTGCACTACAAGGCTGAACTTTACGAGGTTTCAGTTTCCTGGATGAGGAAGAGAGCGGATCGAATCTTTATCGGTTATTCACCGTTCAAGCTCTTACCCAGCGGTAGGCATATTTTGCATGAGTCATCGAGCTGAACCGGTAATTGCAACTCGAATCCGCAGAGAACGGTAGAACTGATATTTCCTTAAGTTCATAGGCGCGCAAACAACTTAACAGGAATTCAGAAGAGTTTTGTTATCCATGGTTTTGATTAGTGACTTTGATTCCCCTTCTCGCACTTTTTGTTTTTCAATGGTTTTCGGCGTTCATTTTCGTGTGCCCATCAAGCTCTATCCAGATTCTGAATCTGCCATCAAACTTCTTTAATTTTTCCTGATTCTTACGTAGTCACTGTGTTCAGCTAACTGGACGAATAAACTGACTTGCCCCTCAAAAAAATATGGGTGACAGCTGACTAAGAGTTGATGGTCGATAATGAACTCATTATTCCACTGAAACGAACTGAATGAAAAGGATGTTACACGTACTTCGATGGTCATTATCATTTTTATCTTATCAGACATCTTTTCGCTGACCCATCAGCTCATTCATCTGTATGTCTGCTCATCGATCAGTTTTCATTTTCGAAACAAACTTACCAGGGGCATTTAAAAATCGCGCAAAAATCAATAATTATGAGTTTGAATTGAGAACGGAGGTTATTTTACTGGACTGAGAGGTAGACGTCCACAATACCGCCTAGAGCTGACTTTATCAGAACAGACCAGGGTAAACCTGAATGCTCCATTTTGAGAGTGAGAATAACGAAGTATTCATACGGTTATTTGATGTTGTTACCATTCTGCCCAAGTTATCTGTGCTGATTTTGTGTTATATCTTCCATGAAAACAGATTTGTTTCGAAACACGTTTATTGTTAAACACACTCTAAGATATGAGGAAATCAAATCTAGTGACTGATCACATCAGGTGACTCATCGTATTTTTCGATCAAGTGGCACATGACTGATAGTTTGGTTTTTTTGAGTCCAAAATGCTCTTTCTGTACCGAGTGTGGGGGAAAAGAGCAAATTTGAAAAGATGGCCAGATTATTCTCATCCAACCGACTCGTACAAGTAGCGGTAACAATTTGACCTGTACCAATCAAATCATCTGGACCAAGTTCACCATTCTTCATAAAAAAGAAGTAAGTATTTGTTTCTACGAGTATGCACACTCTGCGGCACTCATTAACTGGAGTATAACTTAAAATAGTGAATTGAGTGTGATTCTCCACTTTATTGGACAGTTTTCGAGCATTTGAATAACCGCACTGATCTGAGTGCTGTGAGGCTGTCAAAGATTACTGAAATAATGTGCCTGAGGAACTGTGCATCTGCAACTGCGTACATTTTCCGTGCTATTTCTATCCCCACTGTTTACTCATGTGAAACAACGGGAAGCGCAATGGAAGCCGCCGGAACAGCGAAAAACGGAAGATCAGTACAAATGCTATTTCGGTGTGAGATAGGCTGGGACCGTCAATGGTATCCTAATCTTTCTTCAATCTACTGAATGCACAATAAAAGGAAATTCTGCACTGAGAAGATATGAATCACCGAAAAAGGAACGGTGGTCGTTTACATGATTTCCAACTCACATCAACAATGTTGCATAATAAACCGAACAAGTTGCGGGCATTTGGGCTGAAATTTATAATACTCTCTTCATACGTTATTTGAAAAAGAATGGCGCTTGCCACGTGATGAGGTACTCTATATAAGGTTACTTTTTTCATTGTTTCCTTGGTTTCAGATTTACAGCGAGACTAGTCAACCCTTGTGAACGGCACAGAGTCTAATAATCGAAAAGAACACTAATCAATTTATAGTCTGCAAGTGCACTTCACAAATAGAGAGCATTAGTTATTCAAACATTTGACAGATGTGACTGTTGAATATCTGTTATTGAACAAGTAAAGGAAGTTCTCTGAACGATTATTAACTTCCCGCAGCTCTTTTTCCACGGCGTACGGTCAACTTCTTTGTCAAGCGAGGGAACTGGATTGCAAACAACTCATCACAAATCCATGCAACTTTAGAAGAAGGAGTTGGATTCGTGAGTGTTTGTCAGTACCTCTGTCTAATATATATATATATATATATTAGCTCATTACCGGGATAAATTGGCTGTCACTGTATTCGTCATTACCTGGTACTGTGCGCTCTAACTCTGTTTTCCGTGGTGTGCGATTACTGATCTTCCGATCGTACGTTCAAAGACGAGATTTCTCTCCATTGACGTGATGCGTAGCATCAGTATTGAAGAATATCTTCCAAATGCTTCATACTGCTATGAATCATGATGGATTTAAGTTTGTGTCTGCGCTGATCTTCACCAACCAGTATTAGTATAAATGGATCGTTGATTTCTGTGGCTAAATAAACATCTATCGACCCACTTATTATGTTTTCTCACAGTCTGCTGGATATCACATTTTCAACGTCCGTATAACAGACGGATCGATTGAGCTGAATATTTTGTCCCGTTTTCTTTTATCTTAGTCACGAAGTTTATGTATGTTGTAATTATGACTCGAACGTCATCAGGTTATCCGCAGTGGATCAACACCCAAATCAACTCCGTGCTGCAAAGATACACAGAAGCAGTTTATTCCAATGCCTGTCTTCCATGTTAGTAATCTCAACATTGGTGAACCAAAGAAGCAAGTACACGTGAAAAGGCTTTGTTCCGTGGAAGTGCTGCTTTCATGTTCTTTGACATATTAGTCAATCTGCAGTTCAACGGATGCACTGTCGTTTATTCCGGTCCTGTTGAGAGCGAAAAAACAAACGTCAAGACTAAAGAATGTGCATGAGTGACAGGAGGTATTATTTAGCCGTGTTTATGCAAAAAACGCATATTTTTTCACAGATTCCTCGTTGAATGTGCGCTAACACCGGTTCTGAACAAATGTAGAGCTTTTAAGGTATTCCATGGTCACCCAGTCAGTTTTAATGCATGTTTAGTTGGTTCACAGATCATTAGGAAAAGAATCCTTTCTTAAAGAAAAGAACAACATTCACTCCAACCTTATGCCATGTGGTAAAACCCAAGGAACAAAGAGGAAGTAGACGGAGCATCAACAGCACCGAACGAGACAGGAGGAAGGCAGTCCTTTTTATTACGCTCATTATCGGTAATTCATTGATGACCCTATGAATGTGTGAATACACTATGAAATCTGATATATCTTTTGCATAACTGTTGAATATGCAGTAACACAGAGCAGCTATTACTATGACAGGCTACTGCCATTAGGCTTTCTCAAGGGAGGTTTCAAATCCAATCCTGCCACAATGACCGGAACGTCGGCCGAATACGAGTATTTTCGACAATCCTGCAATAAGCATTTACATACAATATTTCCCATGAATCCTCGTTTTTTCGATGCCCTTTGGAGAGTGTTCACCAGTAAAACAACTATCACAGTAGTCACGTTATTCTTTTTTGCAAGACTGATTTCGTGTGAAAGTGAACCACCAGGAAGTAGTTCGAACTGCTACTGAACATTTACCTGCTTTACCACAATATATATGTTGTACTTATGCCGATAGAACTGTAGTTTCAATGCGTGATATATGAGAGAAATGGTTATGATCACAAGCGGACAATAATACACTTTCAACTGAACCCCGGGGTTAAAGCTGGCTCATGCACACCTTCCTGGAAAAGAAAATGTCTGTTTGCTGGCTGATAATGCCGAGATCCGTGCCAGATTAAGGAAGCTCAAGAAGATACAAGAATAGAAATGTTAGTCCTAATTGTGATGCTACTTCTAAATTGTTTTGAAACTTCTGAAATAAAGAGTCTTTTGGAGTCAACTTTTTCACAAGGTAATTCTGGTAAATTGCGGTCAGCAAGGAGGTGCGCACAGTACATCTTTTCCACAGATGCTGAATAAAAATGAGTGAGGTTTATCGTCGAACGATCTAGTGTTATCAAGAGTTCTATCTCTGAAGTTATCTGTCCTTTTTCTACAAGAGCTTGTATCCTAAAATAAAAGGGATTACTGTTACGTTCTGAATAGTTCTAGAAGGCAGGGATGGTTCCGTGTATGACTATACACCGAAACAAAAGGAAACCGGGTTACTGAGATTGTTATAATCTGAAAATTAGGTACTGTCAGAAACGATCTGATGAATGCGACTCAATTTCGGTCGGTATGTGATTTATTAGCGTCCACAACGATGAGCCTATATGTGAGCATGGCGGCGTGTCAGTGTGTCTGTTGGCCTGTCGGACTGGGCTAAAAACGCAAGTGATGGAAGTATCCCTTACGAATACTCATCATGGTATGGCAAACGATCTGCGAGCCAAAGGCGGTTAAAATACGTTTTTGTTGGAATTGATGCCCATTTAGACCTGAAAATTCACTACATATAAAGCGAGTAGGTGAACTGTTAAGTTGTCAATTACTTTCTGACTTTAAAAATACCGAAGATACCAGCTGAATCCGCTGTCACAAGTGCCAGAATCGGTTTGAACAGGAATCTCATATGTGAACCTGAATATAATGGAGTTTACCAAATCGACACTTAGGCTTGAACATCATCCAAGGCTTTGCAACCACCATCTCAGTATTCGAAATTTACATATCCCGTAGCTGTCGTTTGTCATTATCTATATTTCCCAGAACAATAAGATTGGCTGTACCACCCAACCTACTCAACCAAAACATTACGCTGTAATGTCATAAGTAAACCATTATAGTTCAGTTCTCCAATCGAAAAGATGGAAAAAATGCTTCCAGACTCCAGGTAGAGGTTTCATTGTCCCTCATTCTTCTCAAGATGCAATTTGCTGATAAAGAGATTCTTGTTGCACGAGAAAATTTGCACTCATCACCAGAATCACATGTAAGCAAGGCACATATTGATCGTTTCTTTTGGGAACCGTCAGCATTGCTTTTTCGTCAAGCCCAATTCAGGCTGCGATCCGGTAGATGAAATGGCGTATAAACATCTCATTTTACTCGTTGCACTGCCAGGGTAGGCTGAATGAGACACTGGGTTTAGACGTAAAAACACGCCGATAACATCATATTCCTATTCACCAACGCGCGAAAAATGTCTTCTGAATCTTTAAGATACAGCAAACACAAAATGTCTTTCTCAGTCATTTTATTTGCTTCCCTTTTATTCTATATTATTTGTACAATATTTTCGGGAATGCAATCGCTCCCAGTTAGAGGTTATCGTTTACGGAGTGGTTGGTAGCCCAACTGCCAGATCTCCTTCGATTCTCGTAGACTTGAAGTTCATCTTGTAAAATCAAGCAGCGTCAATTGCTGGGCTCACAACTCCGCGTGGCTTTTCATCCTATGACCAAGTACGGGAAATTGTTTCCATCTGGCCGGCTTAATCGTTTACATTCATTTTAATGCATGCTGTGAATAAAGGAATAACAGGTTACTGTCACTACTGTATCTTCCCACCTCACGTGTTCCATGCTAGTTCTTCCTCTCGCTTTCAGAATATTTCCTTCCCGTAAATCCACGTGTGAATGATACATTGCCAGTTATCTTGTTCGATTATCTTCGGTTCACTACTTACTTTTTTAGTTAAAAATATTTCAGTTTTTTCAACTCATTTCCTGTCTGCATTCCATGAAAGTTCAGTGAATGAATTGGTTTTTTTTTGAAATCATACATCATGATCCTGAACGACCGTTACTTGCGTGAAACGTTTTTCTGCTTTCCGAAGTCCAAAAAATTCGAAGTAAACAACGGATGCGGAAATACTAAGATCTATATCATGTGCAGTCCTGTGGAGTTCGGGAAAATGTGGTTAATTCAATGTCCTCAATGCCCAGCAAAACCCTTCTTTAACTCTTTACCTCTTGAATAAGAGACACTTTTCCATTTCCCCGCTAGCATTTCCACAAGAGTTGAACACGCCTGAGGCAAATCTGAGCCATAAATAGAATACGGTATCCACTGTGCCCACAGGACATCTTTATTAGGGATACTGCGCCGGGTTGTGGTGACAATATTTAGACATATATTATTCAACCTGTTTGTTCAAAAAAGTACCGAAATTGATCACAAGTGAATACATTGTCTTTTTGTTCAAAGTCTACGGTGCAACCAATGTTATCTAAGCTCTCATTAGACGAACGATATTTATGCACCATTGGGTTCGCTATAGGCAATGGCAGCGTGGTACAATCGACTAACATGGAAGGGAAATCCATGACTCCACCGAAGAATAATTCTCTCAAATGTTTGTCGCCAAAACAAGGCACAAGCAGATAAGGATGAGGCATAAATGAGATCCTTTCTCACTGTAACAAACAATAATACTTTTGTTGGTACATTTTATTTCGTATCGTTGGAGGTTGATTTGCGGAGGGTGAACACTCTATTAATCATTCTATCAAGATGAATTTGGAAAACTCCACTATGAGAGAGACTCCCGGCATTTAAAGACATTTTGTTCTGCTCCATGAGTATCCCTTGTTTAAGGGTTTTACCAGTAACGTGAGAAGACTCCCGAACTCGCCAATAGGGGCATAATATGACGAGTAGCACATATGCGTAGCTCCGATCGGGGTACATTCGAGGACGCCCAATTTTAGGCTCAATCTTTTCCTTCAGATAATTTCGGCAGATAATACTCTGCCGAAAGTTTCCTCAAAGCAAGAAAGGCATACAGAAGAAAGGTAAATGTAGGTGTGTCATAATACCACTCAGGTAGTCTGGAATAAAATAAATCGTAGGGTATGAACTGGGGCAGGGAGATAACTGCTGCTCCCAGCTAAACATGTTTGCTGCAGGTCTTGGGTTTTTTTCTCCATTAGATTTTCCCGACAAGCGCTTATGATTTGTGTTGTAAAAATACCATCGGTAGGTTTCTTGGGTTGAAAACGGAATAGAGGAACAATTGTGAGATGATCATATTTCTGTAGAGAACTAATTTCAGTTCTTTGTGACCGACCCTTCAAACTGTCCCCTTAAACAATTATTTGATGCTTGTTCATTATTGCAACTGGATCTCAGTGTCATGAACAGATGCCGAGAGAAGTGTTCTCGAAAAAGGCAATTCAGGCAATTCAGAAATGTCCGCCCACCTATCATCTGATGTATAACTCTTCTGTCGAAACTATTTCACGAAGGGTACAGATAACAGAGTTTAAAAAAGTTCTATAGAGTGAACTAACTAGTAATTTTAGACACATTTCCTAGCATGTTTGGGCTATACATCCCCCCTGGAGAATCCAACCGATAATAAATTGAGATTCAAAAATCCATATTGTAGAGGTAATCATCATTAAATTATCGTTTGACGACTGTATTGAAACTTCGGTTCGCGAGGTTTGAGGCACGAGTCACGCCATTTCTGTTACAATAGCAATTGTGCCTTCTCAAAAACTGTGTTGTGTGCAAACCAGACGTTTAGTATACTGAGATTGCCATTTTTCGAGCTATTTGTTTTTACCGTCCGTGTCACGTTGTGGTGAAGACTGTTAAGGTTATGTGAAATAGCCGCCGTGGACCAGTCGCCTCAGTCAACAAGAGAACGTGTAGGACAAGCTAGCCTATCCATTCCAAAAAGGAGTCCTGAACAGCCAAAATAGATCTCGCTGAGAAGAAAGCTTGGTGCACCCCGAACTCGGTAGACATGAAGAGGGTCCACTTTGTGGGATTTAGATTCAGATCAACAATGATCGATAAAACTGAGCGTCACTCTTCGTTCTAGCGTGTTAAAATGACCTTCCTCGTGAAACCTTATGATGTGAGTCTGATAATTCAACACACTTTGTTGCTTCTATTATTATAAGTATTATTTTTTAAATATCGTTTTTAACACCAGTGGCAAGTTGTTTGCGTTGAATCTATTTTACCAATACGATGAATCAAACCCACAGAGTGCTAAAGGCAGACGACATTTCACCTTAGTTATTGTTACCAAAATGCTCAATTTTAACTTCGCCAAGTCACTCAATCTGATCATTGGTAGGCAATAGTGAGGCCTGTCGAAGTGGAGATACCATTTCCGGGCGCACATAATGAAGCTGAACGTTTATGTGTCCATGTAACTCGACTTTCTTACTTATACATGCACCTAACCGACATCATTCAGTTTGCAACTAAAACCGTTAGAATTATCTGGCGCAACAGGTAATAACTCAGTCATCGAGAAAACCAACCAGATGTTTACCGGTCAATCTTCACATGGCCTTGATTTCTAGGTCACATAATCAAAAGAATCATCAGCTCTTTTTTCGTGAGTCTTTCATCAACGGTGAAATCGTTTACAAACCACCAGATGATACAGTGCGTCACAGTCGAGATCATTTCTAAGTGTGTCGAACAAAGGGCGCATTGTCTGATGTTATACATACGTTTTTACCGTCGGATGACTGCTATCATTTCAGAAAACACTGTGTTACCGAAAAATGAACACTTACGTTATCCAAATATGCTTGAATTTCCGTGACTTCTTTCTGCCAAGCAGAAATAAAGCCAACCCCACCACAACAGGAACTGCTTCTGGCAGGATCAAGAATCACGTCTTAGTGGCGAAAACCAAATTGAATGAAGCCTACTTGTATGACTTCAGAAGCCTACAATGTTTGACCGTTAATCACATTTTGTTTTTCAAGCATTTAAACCACTACCACACAGATTTTACCTTGCATTCACTATAACACGACTAGCCTGAAGCAAATGCACTTATCGAGCGTCGTTGTATTTCCAACCTGTATGCTAAATTTTAAAAACAAAATTAGGAAGTTAAAGGAAACGTTGTAGAAAATATTTATCATTTGAACTGCAAAAGTACCAGTGTATGGTCCTGTTGAACAACCCAATTACTTTTGCATATTCAAATGACTATTGGTTTACACTGTTCGGCTGATTTGCCCTGGTTATCAAGGACACACTGTGAATTTCCCAAAAAGCAATATGTAATGGACTTAGGATGGCAAACCCTGAATTAATTCATATCATTCCTTGATGCCTTGACATGTCTCAGTTAAATCCTTTGGCCTACCCTGTATACTAAAGAAATTTATCAATGCAATAAAATCGACATCACTAGTGTCACTTGCACGACCTCAGGAACAGCATTCTGATCTTTAGTCGTTAGGCTTTCTTTGTTGGCAAGGGGGTTGGCAAGTGGTGCGTTTTTTCGAGGACAGAATATCTCGATTATTATCAGTAGGGTATTTCGTAACCAGTTGGAGGTTTTGCTATCCACCTAGGAGTGCGTTTATCACAGGATAGAGAATAACTGCACGTTGCTATCTATAGCTTTTATTCTTATTGCAACTGAAAAAAGATTTATTTCAAATCCAAAATGCGTAAACGAACAGAAAATACCACGGGTACCTGGTCTCGTAGGATTTCTCGATGTGCTTCTAAAATATGGTCAAATATAATTTGACGGGGGGAGTTACAACTTGTCTTGATACTTTAACTTCATTAGCATGTGCGAAGTTATGATGGGTTAGGCATTTGAAAAGGAACACCTGAATACGGACCCCGGTTGGTTTGTTTTCTGAGGGAACGAAAGGTTCGGTGAGGAACATCTTGCATTCGTACCTTCGTGTACAATACTATTTTAAAGAAAAGCCCGCAGATTTATATTTTGTGGGAAACTTGTTGATGCGGAACATCTCGTTAGATTGGCTGTTATATTCGTTTCCAATAGGGTCAACTGTGGAAGCTTTTTTGTGACTTTCACAGGAACAGATTATTTACCGTATCAGCTCCACTCGCGAAACGACCTTGGGAGATCAGGGTCGTGGAGCTCTCTGTCAAAAACTTCTTATGATTTTTCAAAAAGACTTCCCTCTGCGTGCAAAAGAACTTGGCACCTCAAGATCAGCATGAATCTCGTTTCCTAAACTACCACTGTTTTCTTCCTACAAAAGCTCCCTAAAATCCATTATTCAACATTTGTGCATGCCGACTTCAGTTATGTTTCACCATTTGGTTGAACGTGGAAAGACGCCGTGAGTAAAGAAGCGTCGCTGCTCTTCGGTAACATACTGTGCTGCACTGCACAAAATAATATCAAAACTACCAACCCACCATTATTTGTGGAACCAGTGCTGACGAACAATTGTGTACGAAGGATAAACTATGGAACAATTCTCTCACTGTCGCCAATAGGGTTGACGTACGCGTCTCATACGCAACACCACTCATAGTGTGGCATTTTGATTTTGAAATTTTCTGTGGGTACTCTTAAACAGACAGTGAATGGTAACAATTTGCTACTTTGCATACAATCTCGTAATTACCATTTATGACAGTAGCCTCCGGAACAAACTCTACAGGAATCAAAAACAAGATGTCGTGAGAAATGCGTAACCCTCACTTTTCGCCTATTCTATTTTTTAGGATAATGGCTGTTCGACTCGAGCTTACAAGTGCTTCAGATTTCGTCGATGTAATTCATGGGTCATTTTGATATATTTTGTAAACTCCTGATCGCAAAGCTTAAATTTTGGGTCACCAGTGTGTTAACTTTTTTCCAAAAAACCTCCTTCGAGCACACTGAATAAGCCTCGTAGGCTAAGGGGTTGTCTGATTAGTTGAATGCTATTGTAGAGATATAAGGTCTCTTTCAAAGTCAAATACACTTTATTGCCAAGTATGTCTGATGTTAATTCCAAAAGCAATTTGATAGTTCACCTTCTTTGAAGGAACCGTCATTTGCATGATCTTCTTCCTCACCTTCACAGTTTGAACACGGTTTTCCTGAAGAATTCACAACCCGATGAAGCTGATTCCGGAACTGAACGGTGAAACAAAGCCACATAATTTTTCTCCTAAAATCTTACATTTGATTGTTTTATTGTCAGATAAGAACCATAATCATCCATTGCACATTTAACCTCTTAGACTGCACCGAACACGTACAGAAATGGAACACTCCCACTTTGGTTTCCCAAAAAGGAGTAAGCTTTTTGATAGTGCTCACTAAATTGACCACTTGTTCGTCATCCGTCTTACTGTGACATTTATTATAATTCATGTCGTCTTTTCCCCGTGGACAACTAACACAAGAGCTCTTGCTGTGAAAGGGGGAATCTTTTACGGGGTAAACCAGTTTTCCCTCCACAGGAAGTCCGGATTTGTGAATCAACTCGGTTCTTTCAGCTTTTGACTGTTTCCCTCAGAGCGTATGTGAAGTACGTTTTCAAATAATGTCAAAGCTGCTCTGGGAAAGCAGAAACATCAAATTGTACAATACTAGGTGCAGAAACGGATTCACCCGTTAGTGGCCAGCCAGAAAATTCATGGTAAACTGTTACATATATTCTATTATACGAAATTTGTATACAGATTTTTGATGAAAGGAGAATTATACGCTCTGCTGAAGACTGAGAATAGACAATAGTTGAATTGGTAACTTCACCGAGACAGAAGTAAATGTTACTCGGCGAGCGTAATACTAACTCCACTCGAAGCTCTTTATTCGCACACTCTTTCACATGGTGCTAAACGAGTTCAGGGAATAATGGTAGCAATGACGGCTCAGTGCACTGAACAGGTTATATGTTTTTTCCTGATCAATTATAATCAACTACGTCGCTTACACTTCTTATCCCAGCAACACGCCGGTGTGCTCGCTACTCACGCAGCCGCACGATAACTCAGTCAGTCAGTTGACAGGTCAGCAGACTAACCAATCAATTTGAGATCCACACAGTCATCCACTCACTCCCTCGTTGAATGACATCATCAACCGATAGTTCATTCCATGAACCATTTATTCACTCAACCATCAACCAAGCAATTTCACTTACGCACCTACTTTGTCAGCAATTCACTCAGTCGATCAGTCGATTATTCACCAAGATAAACAAGCAGTAAATCAAATATGCACTCCGTCAGTTGATGAATAATTCACGAACAATGACGTGGATAATTGTTTGGCAAAGGAAAACAATTCCACTTAGAGTTGAGTATCTATGTGTTTTCTGGAATTCGTATATTACACATGTGCTAGAATGACCCAGTCAGAATGAAAACATCCGTAGGTTTATGATCATTTGTAGCTTAACATAAAATTATGAGGACCGTTTTACTTTTCAGTTGAATCTCAGGCTAAGTCCCCTTTGAAACGTTTGATTTTAAAGGTTAATTTGGTCACCAGTAAGGAGCCTTTCAACTTGCGGGTTAATTAGGGAGGAGTGGGATATTGAAACCTTTTCCTTTGAGGCTCATCCAGAGCATTGTCCAGAAATCACGTATTCGTTCTTATACCTGTTAGTTTCCGTTTCAAGAAGGAAAAAGCATGAATAAAACACCATATTTTTCCACAAGTGAGACAAAGCTTGCGATACTCTTGCCCACGGTTTTGTTTGCAACCAGTGGCTACAAAACACATAATGATTTGTAGGAATGTGAATGTAACCCTTCCGCAGTCGACAAGAAAGCTACAAGCAAGCACGTAATCAAGTTAGGTCAATCGATACAGGAAGATGGCTCAGTCCATTCCGTCCTCACTGAAGCACAACAGGAGATATATATTCGGTGAATGTATGTCTGTACATTAAAGAGATATTGACTGATTACCCGTCTAGTATGCATGATTTTGACCGGATGCAAAATTCGTGACCCCCATAGCAATGGTTTGGTCTTCCTCTTTTGGGTTTTTGATGGTACGGATACCAATCGCTGCTGTTTCTATTGACAAAGTTGACCAAATGACTTGCAACCAATTTGAGAAACGAGAACTACTTGATCATCAAATCGCTTTGGTTCTTGTTAAATCACTAACGAATATAATGGCTGTGATACTCTTACGCTTCAGTATCCTAGCGCAACGAATAATCGGAACCGTCCTTCCGTATTCCTAAAAGTATCAGATGAAATTTCATCTGGAAAAAGCGAAATGATGGAAGGCTCATTTATATTGCTACAGGAATTTACAGCTTAAAACTACTATCTACACACTTCACTTTTTCCTGCAAAAAATATCGTGGCTGCCGGTTTGCGCGCACAAGCCGATTTGGCACGCCTTTTTGATATTTAATGAAAAATTTAAAAAAATGTGATCATAAGTGGCATCCACAGGATCCAGTACGCGTTTGCTGAATAGAACGTTTTCTCAAACAAAAAATATCATTGGGATTTGACAACTTTCCTGCTATTTCGTTCAGTCTTTGATTTTTTAAGCTCGCCTTTGTCCAACCAACAAAAGTAGGTTTCGAAGAAGTGATAGAATATTACCATCACTCTATGAGACGTGAATCAATAACGGTGGCCGCATTTGCAGCCCCATCACATTAGACCTGATGTGAAAAGTTGTGCATAATATTTTTATTTTCATGCCCCCAGGCTCAAAACAGCCACTTGCCCCGACGATTTTATGTACTTAACCAGCACCGAACCAACCCTTACTTCCTTCTGCACACGTACTGGAGTACGACGCAAATATTCCTCCAACACATGTGATGTATAAATTTAACCTAGGCTACAAAAATATAGCTGTTTTGCGCTGCACAAACCAAAATGGTGCATTTAGTTACTAATCGCATACTTCTGTATAAACATGACTTAAAGTTGTTCCAAACAGGGTCGTTCGATTTCAGCAAATCAAAATCCGAGAAGTCTCAAAATATGAATTTAAAAATCTTATTTCCGTTTTGCGTCTTTTTCTTATTTTTAAATAAATCAACAGGAGTAGGGCAAGTCAAAAATTAAGCATAGCTCGGTATCATCTACTTTATATCTGTATTGATTTCTGGAAAATGAAATATGCGTAACAATTATCACCAGGATAAATTTGCGTGGAGCTTGAAAGGGTAAACCCATTGACCACTCAAATATGAATGAATTTAAATTTGGCGAAGCTGAAACCCCTTATGTGTGGTTTCGGTTACTGGCAAATAGGTTTCGCGTCTGCCCGGAGCAGTTCAGTTTTGCTGGAGTGATGATCGTGTTCGTTTTAAGCAGGGAGACAAGAATAATACTGATATATTTTGATAATACTGCGTTATCTCGTGCTTGCGTAGCAGCTTCGATGTTGATTTTAGAATCGACAGAAAAACCACCGTTCGTTTATTAGAAAGTTGATTTTGTATGCGAGATGATGGAAAAATCAATTCTCAGGATAGGACGTTCTCCTTTTTCAGTAATTAGGAGAGACAAATACATGGAAACGATTTTAACATGATCCTGTGATAGGTATTGTACGGAAACGTTGCAAAAATTCAAGTACGAGTCATTATATTACAACGCATTTGAGAAATCCACATCGAACATCACGCTTTCATTTTGCATGGTAATGAATGATCCTTATTTTTCACTTACGGTTCAAATTCCCACGTATTTGTGGATTGACACCAAGTACAAAATGGCCAGTTTGTTGAAAGTATCATGCTACTTTCCGTTTAGACATGAGCAGTAACCCAGAATATTCTTTCATGTATTGGGCATGAAGTGGTAAGTGCGTGTGACGTAACAATTTTGAGCCAGGTTGCAACTGTTTATGAATTTCAATATCATGTGCATAGCATTATGTAAAGAGATACCATTTTGCTGATGATAAATAATTTGGGCTGTTCCCGGTGTGATAGCTTTGCATTCATATATTTGCTAGTTCTATATTAGATTAAAAGACTGTTTGCTGATGGATAGAACCAGATTCTGTCAGCAAGATATTGAAAAACCAAGCATCATGGATTGAATGCTCAAACGTGGCCCCAGTGAACTCATGGTGCCTGATAGTTGACAGTCTCCGAAATTCCAGAAGCGTGGAAGAACTTTTGAAGCCGGATACCTCACCCGATTTTCTGCCTCCCTAATGCTTCTGGTACTATACAGTTCTATACAAATTTTTAGTCCATCTAACACTCTAAGGTTTAAAAAGGAAGTAATAATCTTCCCGAAACATAAAACCATCTTTGTGAAGCATCCGAGGTGTTGTGGGCTACCGTACTACTAGGTCGACCATTACAGAGCAAGAGGATGATTGAAGGAACCTCATCCGACCTCTCTGTTTATGTACACCAGGTTTCAGATAGCGTCCTCTTTTACCACGTCTGATGTAAGGATTCCGCATGATTCTGTGTTCATAATCGTAGAGTCGACTTGCCGATTATTCCTGATATCAGATCCTCGTGGATACAGAGTATGCTCCCCGGACAATAGTGAGGTGTGAGCGTAAAAAGAAATGATTTGGACTGAAAAATTACGCAATGCCAGTCAGGTTTTGATCTGTCAAAGAAATTGCTGCAGCACTACAGAAAATGAAATGCTTTTGTAGCCACATAATTAGAAGACGCATTATTTCTGAGTCCATAAACAATTAAACCAGACTCAAGCTTTGAGCAAAACAGCAACATGGGTCAATTTATTGAGGATTTTCTAAAAGCAGGACTTGGAAAACAAGGTTTATTTATTGTGGTGAAGAGCTACAATTATTGAAATTTCAATAAAATGGATGGACTGAGCATTCTCATTCTCATTAACTGCCGTCTAAAGTTTTACTGGCGTCTACTCATCGTCCAAAAATTTGCTATATTCACGCACGTCATTTTATTCCAGGTCTCACTTCTGTACCCTATTCAGTGAATAGTTAGCCAGATTCCCGTGCCGATGACATTGTGTGTTTGTGTGTTTGTATGAACATTTGGCTGGAAGGCGTGCTGTCCTGTCCAATTCAACTTTTGTCAGCACGCCGGATATAAGAGCCTGCTCCGGTTAGACATGCGCGCTGGTCCCGAGCGCACTACAACGAAGACAACGGAACGAAATAATTAATACTCACTGTGTGTGACCACGCATATGATTTTAAATGATGGTTCAGTCAGAAGGGGTATTTTTACCGGTTCACCACGAAATGCTGCAGTTGAGTTTTGAGGGCAGTGTTGGTCAAACTGATAATGTTGTAACGAAATACGCTGTTGTTTCGAATCAAATTTATTGGCAAATTTATTTGTTCTCACTAATATTTGTTCCTCCTGAAAGCCAGAACATGAAATTTGGTTTCGGCAGAAATCGTACTATTAACAAGTGATGTCAAGTTATAAAGCGGGGCTACCACCAAAACCAATTTCAAACCGGATCTTCGGATAGCATAAAAACAGTCATCAGAAATTTTCATTCGCAATGGTCTCGCATTGTGTGTGAATGCAAATGGCCAGCCGACAATTATGGGCTGGAAACTGTAGAATCGATAGTCCTGCTAATATTGAAAAATCAAAGGTAACATGCAACCTCTTGTGGCTTGTTATTAAATGACACCAAACGAGGTCTTCGAAATAAGTGATAGTATTTTCTACCCTGCTAATTTGTCATGTATTTGAGACACTTCTCTGGAATACATTGGCACTAGGTTGTCGGTTGTCAATTGGAGCCGCGTGTTAGTTTGACTCAAACTGGGTACCGTGTGATCATCGTTAAGATATCAAGTACGTAGCCGTTTGGAAAAAAAGCAATCTTACCAGACAGAAGTTTCATTAACGGGGTTAGTTCTAGTTGAAAAACCTTTTTTAGCTACTGCTTTAGACTACACCTATCGTAGAAGGGGAACAATTCAAGACTGGTGTCACGGTCCGACAGGAACTGGCTTGACACATTTCTACACTTCACAAAAAGGGACCATTTGATTCAACGCCAAAGACATTTTATTCAGGATGAAACCGTTTTACCAGCGGATTTTAGCATCAAGAAACCCGGTTAAAATAATAATAATAATTTGCTCCTTCCGTGACAATAATAAAGAAGCGGTTAATCGAACCAAGGCAGAGGGTTCAGAGCCAAACAACTCCACAATTTTGAACACGGTATAATATATCAGTTGGAACGTCGTGGTCAGTCAGATGCAACTGAAGGAGTAATGATCAGAGGAGGATGCAGGTCTCGATCTCAGAACAAGGAGATGGAGTCTGACCACTGTTTGATAGTGGAAATAGGCAAGCAACCAACCAAACTACGTGCAACGAAATTCACCGGCAAATATTGAAGTTGTAAACAAAAATATTTTTGTGTGATCTATGTCTCAAGTAACAGCAATAGGTGACCAGGCACGCCTGAGTCTAATGATGTTTCTGTATACAAAATGACAGGGTTGAGTAGAACTACCTTGATCTAAAAATACCTCCGTGAGGCCGACCCCACCAGGAAACAGCACGGATTGATTTTGAATCATCCTAGTATTGAAGACACATTGTGTAACATAGAAGAATTGACGTGCTTGCCGTATATTTCGACACAATCGTACCCGTTGTTTGGTCACGCTTGAAACTCTTCCAAATTTCCAGACACAAACTGTGTTGTCCACTTGTATTTGAAAGGAATAAAGGAAGTAGAATTCGCTCTCATGTGTCTGCGGAGTAGATGAGTCACCAACCGTTTTTTCTGTCGGTGATATGTGTTTTTCTCTTGAGATACAATGACTGCCTTGGAAACCGTAACACTGCAGCCATCAAGCATATCGCAATTCACATCTCGGATGTGAGTGATGGTGCTTGATTATTTGCCTACTGCTCTCCGGCTTTCTGGATCATTTTTTTGGGCCGTGTAGATCGTCCAGGTGCAAAGACCCACGGGAGAGCATTGCAGTCACCATGCTACAACAGTCATACATTAATCGTTTCAAAAATGACCAGAAAAGCATTGTTTCGATCAACTCGGAATCAAATAATAGATTGGTACAAATGCTTCGTGTCAGATAAAGGCCTAGTTGTGAATTTCTCGTAGGCACCGTGGTAGACCGCTCAATAACTTCACCTTGGGTTTAAGATCAAATGTGGGACTGTCAATGTTGCACTTTCACAAAGCTCATTGTGAGAGTGAAAATCTGAAGATTTCAAGTTGGATGCATTTGAAAGCTAATTACTATCATGCCGCGTTAGGGAATGAAACATGAAGCCTAAAAATCAGCACAAAAGGCATATAACACTGCTGGATGACAGGAAATTCCGTATCAACTGTGTTCATTTGCTGATAGCTGAACAATATTCAAAAACAATCGTGTTACTTGAATTATTATTCGAATAACCTGTAACGATTTAATGACCAGCAATATGTACACCAGATGTTTGGGCGAAATCAGTGATATTCATACGCTTTTCATATTTTCTGTGAGAGCTCTTGGAAGAAGATTGATGAGCACACTGTATCATACGCGTATTTCTCGAAGTGTTGATAAATATCTCCATGAAGTAATCGTTTGAAACCCATTACAGCAAATAATGTTTTCAATTTTATCAACCGCTTATGGTTGCGTGGTGCAATCATGCATGATTTGGCATTCACGCATGATTGCTTTTATTTCCGTCTGTGTTGCACTCATTCATTAAATATCTGATCCTCCAATCAAACCCGCTTCACTCTTCGTGAGGCTGATATTGATTGACCGCTTTACCTTTCTTGACGAAGGTTGTGATGGCGCTTCCTGCACAATCATCCCTAATACGCATTCGTCCATACGAGTTTTCATTACGCACGCTGATTCCTTGATAGAACAAAAGCTTTGCCGGTGGGTGCACTATAATTAGTCGACGTTTGATTGTGAATGGTTAGGGAGAAGGATACGCAGTGGCAAAAAAGCCAAATAATTTAAAGCTCAAACAACTGTGCCTTTTTATTAACCTTCAAAGGTTACTTCATAAATAATTTTACCAACACTCAGAGAAATACACTTATAATGCAATGCAATGTTCATCCAGCTTTCCGGGAAGTCACGAATCTAAACAGTAATATCCTCGAAATGTTTGCTGTAGATCAAAAAGAGAAAAAGAATGACAACTTTACCGTGGGCCTAAAAGTATCCATCTTTCCTGTATTTTCGCCCACTACTGGATAATGTGCCAAATTAGATGTTGCCACTCTGTGACAATTATCGCTAATGTAGGTCGCAAGCTAGTGGAAAAGCTTGTTAGTGGAGCCTCATTGAAACAAACTGTCGTGCGTTATCACTCTATCAATTGGAAAAATTCAAAGTATAGACTTTTATGGACACTACACAAAAAAGGAAAGGAACGAATTAACATGGTATGCTTTTTGAGGTCACCCCTCATAAGATTCAAGATATTATATTCTGGTTGATCTGTCGCAAATCGCCATTCAGTTAGTAATGTTTTCAGAAATTTTGAACATCTTTCTTTTTGATGCAGTTTCATTTGGGTAATAATATGGGGATAGACAATCGGTGACGCACGAAATGAACTGCTTTAGAACAGCTGGAGAATCATTGCCAGTAAAATCTTTTTTTGCAAGTGCCACCTAATCATCGAACCTAGACAGTTTTTGATCAAACTGCCACTGACCGTAAACAGAGGGAAAACTGACTGAACATCTTAGATCGCAAACCAGGTCGATGGACTGTTTAATCTGCGTTGAGGGTATATTTTAGTACTAACTGTTAGTGGCAGATAGTAATAAGATTTGTTGTGGCACAGTTTACAAAATCAAACATTCTAAACAACAGAAGTGTTTATCCAACCTTATCTAGAACGATTTTCATGTGGTGAAAAGAGTATTTGTATGCGTCACCAATGAGAGCATAAATTGGTCAGTAAAACGTCAATTCCATTCCCCACAAACTGAAGTGCTCACACACAGGATCATATCTTAGAAAGACAAGTGGTTTTATTGAGGTAGACTCATGCTTAGTCAACCCAGACTGACTGGTATGGGAGAAAACAAGGTGGACGGACACGCGGTTCTGGTTAAACGCGTCTGGTTCCTGTCTGCTGATCACCACATACACGGTGTGAGTCATAAAATTCGATATGGACATCAGGAGGCATTGCTGAAACACAAATCGAGGGGCAGGATTTGATGCAAGGGCAGCGCGTAAATATGATTTCTAAAATCGACATTCTCAGTCGCATTGTAGCTCATCTACGACGGCGAACGGTAAATTCGCGGCCTACTGCCGAAAGAATAAGCACACATCAAAGCACCAGTGAATCCTGAAATAAGTTTCTCAGGCGCGATTTCAAAAAGCAATGCCTGGGTCCCAGTATTGCTCGACTGATGTCCTGGACAATTTATCAGCATCTGAATATGGTGCACAATGTGAAACAATACACTGCTTAATTGGATAATACGGATAAACAAGAAATGAATACCGAACATTTTGTCCTGGGGATGGACAATAACCAACTGCCCTTTCGGGTGACGGTTTAGATTCTCCTGGATTTGTAGTTCTTCTTGGAAAACATCATTCTTCTTCTGTTTTTGTGTTAAGCGAAGGATTCGAAACACAATACCTCGATCAACTGGATGTTGAATCACCAACAGGTAACGAACTATGACTAATTGCGTGGTCTGATAAACTAGGGAGATGTCACCTTGAAATTTGTCTGACCATGAAAACATCACGGATCATTTATTCCCGTTAAAAAAGCTGGGTAAATACAACAATTCGAGATTTTGCTTGCCGTCCAGAAATAATATTAAGGGTGGTGAGTAGCCATTGATTCCTGTTAATAATTCACCTTGTATCTTATGCAGTTAGTGACAGATACGTTACTCTAACGACCGGGGCATTCCGATATCACTCTGGTTGTAACCGGAAGCAGCATTTCAAAGTGAGGTATTTTATTTATCTACGGTGAATTATTTGTGATTAAAAACTATTCATAATACGGGAACACAGAAATGCGAGTTTTATCTACCGAAGCACTTACCAATCATCCGTGTAACGTCCCCCCCCCCCCAAATGCACTTTGTCTAGTATTTAATGTTTGCGTGAATGACAACTCTATCCAGTCAACGTATCTTTTGATGATGAAATCATCATTCACAATCTGACTGATTCTCATCGCACCGTTCTTATGTGCACAGATTATGGTGCCACTTAGAGGCAGGTATCATATCGTACATGGCCATATGGTGTGGAAAGTCTCGTGTCCATGTGGACCGTCAGAAATGTCGAACTTTGTGAAACTACCCATGGGGTTCAATCGTGGAATCATTACCCGAAAGGGAACAATAATGCGCATCCCAGAGTTTCTTTCGGGTTATGTCAAGTAAAAATTGATGATGTGGGAACATCAGCTCCTCACTTTTCATAAATGACAGTTAAAGTCGTCGAACTGAAGTGAGATTCGCAATGCAAAACATTCCTTTTAATGCACTTTGCCACTGGCTTACGGTTTATGAGGACAATGAGCTTACCTGATAGAATAAATTCAGAAGCCTTTACCTCTTACAAAGATGCCTTCCATGCCAACAGATTTCGCTGTCTTTGGAGCGAAACTAACAGAACCCAGCAGAGCACATAAAGTTGCTTAGGTTTCATGTACGTACTACCGCTGAACAGTCAATAGACAGTGGGTGTATGTATATGTGTGAGTAGCGCCCAGAGGCTTCCTGTTGTTTACAAAGTAAAGTCTTCACTCAATCAAGGAAGTAGAACTTATGAGTAACTAAGAAACAATTCTTTAGCCTAATTGCTTGGCTGTGATTCACCTTAGGATCCTTTATATATCGCACAAGGTGATTGTCTCACAGAAAGTATTTTCAAAACATCAAGTCCGGATGCACTTTGGTAAAAGCTAAGAAAAGTTTGTGATTCGAAACTCCGGTAGTTGTTTCTGCTGTGCGCTGACTGAAGTGGGTTAAGTCACCAAACGTTAGTAACCTTTCCCACATCCCCATGACAAGCTGGTGCACGTGGAGGAAATCGAACTCTTCCAATTGTTCTCACCAGGATTTCCTCCGTGAAGGATATTCATTTTTATTACCATTCAGCTCAATACAAAAGGACGGCACTTTTCCGGTGGATTTTGAATCAGATGTCGAGATAGGATCGGTAGAGCGGAATGTGTCATGCCCTGCTATCTTTGGATAAACGGGCATAAAGAAGTATTTTCTGTTTAGTAAATATTGTTCAAGATGTCAGCAGCATGTTCATATTGCTGGTAGCAATACACATAGTGACCAGTGGTTTGTTATGACTTATAAGAGTTTTTTCAGAGCCCAACACCAGAGAGGGTTTTCTTTTCTCCGGGAGTTCAGGCTATCTTATGGGATGATTGGAATTGTGAACGTGTGTCGTTATCGGCTTATGGTAGAGCTGATTCCCCCGGGCAGGGTTTTTTGGGTATGGCTTTTTTGGTCAAAAAAGTCAGTTTCCCTATGATTCCGTTAGGAACATTTTATGGGGCGCACACGTGAAGTTCGTGCTTTATCCCATTAGGCACACATTTACTGATTATCGACATTATATCGTGTACTCCATTTTCAACGGCAAATGCAGAGAGAATCGTCTTCAAATGCAAGAAGCCATTCAAAAAGATGTCCAATAATTGATTGGCGAAATACACGAGAACGAGGTACATGCAGCAATTTCTTAAGCTGGTAAAATAATCCAGCATTTTTTGCTTTGGAAGTGTTTTCCTTCCAAAGATACAGACTGTCTCTCCCATGATACATTCTACGTGGTAGATACTCCATTTCAGTTCATAGTCCGTTGGCATAGTACAGTTTGATGGCGTCAAACAGCGATTATTCATAAAAGCATTTCAAGTGGAATGCCAAAGTTTTAGTGAACAAGACAAAATTCTATCTTTGACTGTCATTAATTTACAGCTATAAGCCAAAGTAAATATGCTGATATTCCATGCAATAAAAACCAAAAGTTCCGCAAAACCAAACAACAACCTTGTAGTCATGTTTTTATATCTTCCTTTAGAAAGCCTACTAGAGTACTTGGAAACATCGTTTTACAGCTCCACCGATTTGGGCTTTGTAGAAACGTTGCCGCTTCTAGAACAGAATAGAAGGTATATTTCTTCAGATAGTCAACCGAAGCGGCTTGGTCTCCTGATGATCGACATTCGAATCAGCGGTGGAATACCTGATCGAGTGCAATATTCGAAATGATTACCGTTTGGGCTCCCTCTCCGGAAGCTTTTCATGGCATTCACAAAGAAGTCCGACATCTTTTGGGGTTTAATTCAGAGAAGTGAGCCTTCAAGTGGACCCCAGAGAGTATTCACGCAGCAAATTCCAGTCTTGAAGTGAATCTGTCAGCCTTCTGTCTACGTGTTGTGCTGGACAATTCGGCTGCGTGTACTGTTCACCGGTATGATCTTATTTGCTGCATGAGTCTTTGTAAACTAGTGGACGCCGGACAATATTCTTATAAGAGTCAAGCATGGAATTGATTAAAAATGTTTTTTACTTATCCAGAATGGGGGATACTAGTATACTCATGATAACACGGTTGTGGTCCCGGTTATTGGAACAGGTAGCGATAAAGGGGGGGGGGGGGGGGGGTGGACTCCCAAGAACTCTTTTTCCGGGATACTTTTCTATGCCCACAACGTCAATCGCTCACGGTACTAGCCCCTTGCATTCCCTAATCACCTCAACCAATCAGTAGAGTTTTCTAAATCGCACTCGTGGAAGTGAACTGCACTTTACTACCCTATGCTTGGTATTGCTGTTCATATAAGTAAACTTATTCCCAACTGTCTACATACACAATATAAGGCACTCGTGTATCTACTTGCGTTTTTTGTACAAATGACATGCACGAAAAATTTGTTCAGTGGTAAATGATAACATTGGAAGAAGAGTGATATGTCATCAAATAGCAAGTTGCGTAATTGATGTGCTTTGGTCACATCCTGGTGCAGGGTCAGTGTAAGGCAGGAAAGCACAACGAGCTCATCGAACTTTCAGAAAGTCCGGTGACTTTTTCTTGTAATATCATTGGGTTTGTGTGAACAAAGGCTGGGAAATCTGAATCTCAGATTCAAGCGAAAATTGACGACAATCCAGGAGTGAAATTTTGAACAACGATAGTTAGGTTCGGTTTCAAACAAAACATTGAGGATAAGGTTGCAATCTTCAGAAAGTGAACTGAGAAATTAAAATTTTGCTGAAATACAGGTCTAACTTTTCCTTTGTGACCCTTGAATGTCAGAGTATAATTTATTTTGAACCTCATAATGTGGATGTTGTCTTCCAGAGGCTTGGAAATGGTCTGGATGTTTTCGCACTGAATCAGGCACTTTTCCGTTTTTAAATCTCGGTCGATGATTTCAATTTTGCCTACACTTTTCCACTTAGGCGTATTATCGATGTGGTTCCATGGTGCACCTTTGATCTTTACTCACCTTTCAAGTCCCCCATTGCAAAAACACGCGCACATAGCCATATCGACTAAGGTTCCCTGTTCTGTCCACGGACATCAACGTACGTAAGTGCTTGAGCACGAAAGCAGTAAAAATCATTTTTTCTCACACGGATCAAACCACTGAGCAATATTTCTGATTGAGATCAAATAAACCGAGGAGTTACGCGTGGCTGCTTCGGTTTGGTGACTGGGCACACGGTGAATGAGATTTCACAAACAGAAGCTTTCACACAGTAAACTCAAATTTACGTAAATTCGAATTAGAGAACATTTTAAGTAGGTTGAGAAGAAGTGAGAACTTATTGTGTTACAGGTTGTCTGTTACTTGTAACTAAATCTCCCATGGACTGTAATATATGTGCCTGGATTCCTTCTGTGATCGTGCTCCATGACGTTTTTGATAACCGGGGAATTTATAAATGTGCTTTTGCGCGACATATCTGCTTAAACCTTTGACTAAACTTTGAATACAACATAGCCGATGGTCCAAGATACACGCAGATAGCATTGACTTTAGTTGTCAAACTTACGACAGGAACCAAATTACTGTTTTTTGTAATTTATAACTTGATACAATAAATCATCGAGATAAGATGTTGTCCAAATTATTTTCAGCTATTTTATCATAATATTACTACCATTTTCAAAACAATAATCTTAAAACGACTGCGTGCATAACATATACCATCACATGAAGTTTATTTGATGTTCATCTGGCTTTCGGAATGAATAGAAATATTCAGCAGACTACCGCGGTTTGGAAAGAGACTGGTCGAGTCGAATTAGTTTAGATTCATTCAACAATTTACTCGAGTCATCACCCAATCTAACAGTCAGTGATTGCCTTTTGAAGATGACGGGAATTCTTGCCGATGAAGGTGCACATATCATTTTTTTAGAAATAATCCTCGTATGTATCCGAATGCTGTGAGTTAAGACTTTTATAATTATATTACTAAAATGTTTACTACTACCACTACTACTACTTGCACGAATACTGACACTAATACCAATAATAATACTGACATTAATACCACGGTACTCCGTCACCTTAAATACTTTATTCACGTTTTTCTGGATGCTGAGTAGTTTCACAAAACTCTGAGTGATTTCGAGCCGAGCCTCTACGACAACAGTGGAACCGAACGTCGAATTCTGATTGTACGTCTGACTTTGAGTCCAGTTGTTTTCTCTGCTTTAGCCTGAAATGTGTTCTGTATTGTGCGAATCAATTTCCATGAATTCGCTTTCTATTCTGGAAGCTTCAAGACTGGTACTTTTTTGACATGTCTGTGGTCTATCCACCGGTTACATTTGCGTTGCACAAAATAAGGTGGACAGAACAACCTACGTTGTTCAAATTCAACTGACGAATAATTCTCCTCACAGCGTAAGTATTTCTCTTAATTGAATCGCAGTGTATATTACCAAGAAATTAAGATTCAAAATTTTATTTAAGTTGATACTGTTGGCATGAGTTCCGTGATAATTTGGAAACAGGCAAGATTGCGTTGTCTTAGTTCAAACAGTAAAATAGAGTGGAACGGTCTTTCAGAATGAGATAAATGTCATACATCTGTCAGCACTGAGACCAGAGGTAAAAACATTGCCGTTTTTCATCACGAATGAATAAACCCAAATATAGTGAGAAACAGTTAGTATGAATTACATTTCGTTTAAGTAACAAAACCTTTGGAAGTAAGAAGTTTGAGTTTTCACATTTGCGTTCATCAGTCTCAATCCGAATGTATCAGAAAAGTTGGAAGATGGAGCTGATTTTTTTCTTCACGTTTTACTCCGACAGCGAGAACTGTGAACGGTTTGGAACACGGAATAACTAGCTGCCTTCCTACTAGACTGCTAAATCTCATGTTTCATGAAATGTAATCAATTTGAAAAATGTGACACCATCACGTATTTGGAAAACCCCACTCATTTTGCTGATCGACGTTCTCTTTTCCTCATGTTTACGAATTGATGGCTTGTATCAGCTGACACATTCTGTGAATCCTTTGCCTAAGAACTTTCCCCGAAGAAAGAAACGGACAACCAGGTTTTCAGATTTACCAGTCATAAAGAAGCAATCAAAGGCAAAATAAACGGTTTTTCCAGTAATCAAACTTTTCCGCGGAGGACAGATTGATTTCAGACAAACTAGAAATCTACCTAATTTGAGATAGACCAAAAGTGCATCTAGAAGATTATACTATTAGTGATTTAGAGACTTTTGCCTGGAAGTATAATCCATTACATCAGTACTGACCAAAAAATATTACTGCAACAGTTAGTCGAATGATACTAAAAACTAAACTGTCGTTTGCTAAAGATCTCATCTAGGTCGCTTTCTATCTTTTTATTGTTCCGCTTGCATATTTTTGTGTCCCTCTGTCATAGGAGATTTAATCAAGGTTGTCGATATGCTCTGATCCATATTCTTGTGCTAGACTCTATTCCACTTAGCTATCATTGAACATTTTTTTGAGAGAACATCAGTCCAACGAAAGAACGTGTCGGCTTCGTTTTATCTTTGTTCACAGTGATTAGTATAGAAGCAGTCGAAGTTTGGTGAATTTGGTAAGGCAAATAGCGAGTCATTCTGGGTTTTAGTGACTATACCAGTGAGTTGATGGGAATATGAATCCACTTAAAATCGCATAAGGAACATTAGATTCAGGTAAATCTTTGTACTGATATCAATTATTGAGGTTTTTAATTTGAGTTATCGCATGAGATCATCTCAGAAAAGAAGCTCTTACTTCAGGGCCGATGTCCAAAGTTTTCCGTACTGAGAACAAAACCTCATTGACACATTGAACAGATCAGGAGCATTATGCTATGCTACGTTCTTCCTACTTCCGTTTTGCATTACTATACAACAGAGAGCAAAGACTCAAGAGGGAGTAGAAACCAGTTAAATTCTGCCAAATGCGGAACTGACCACCGGTGGCGGGAATCGAACCCACAATTCACCATGCGTATTGGACTAGTTCGCAGCATACTGCGGTCATTGATGTATCTCACGTCATTATCACCTGAAGAGTCAATGAGAACTGAAACGCGACCAACCTGAATAAAGTGGCAAGGAAGAGAGGCAAATATGTTACACCAGTCGGGTTCATGAATGAGACTGGCTAGGGCCTCCGAATATATGAGCAGTGTTGTTCATGAAAAATAGTGAGCTGCTTGGGGTTACACAACCTATTTGCTCCATCTGTTGTTGCGTATTAGATGACCTGAGTGTTTTACATTTAGGGAGGAAGGCGTCAACGTCAACCGTTTATTCATCGACCTTAGAAGATACTCGAGAATATGTTCAACCAGACCGTGAAGCTGCAGCCACTCTGTTCTGTATTCGTAGATAGCTTAGTTTCATATTTGAAATGGTGCGCAAGGACTCGTTTGGAACACGGAGAAAGTCCATCTTTAACTTACGGCGCTGGTATTCGTGTGACTGAGAATGTCATGACTGGGTCTACCACGAATTAAGTGCATATGGTGACCGGACTCATTCGCTTACCACCTAGTTACCTGAGGACGTCAAGTGTACAGATGATGCAAAATAGCTTAAGATACATTGAATGAATAATCGTTTCTGATTTATTTTCTTTTTCCTATGTAGTTTTATGGTGCAAAACGTTGATTACCGTTCTTGTTTTCTCATGTTTTCATTCCAGATTACTTCAAAATGTGAGGTTTACCTAGCCGTTGTAGGTGTTTTTCCCATTAAGCAGACGTTCGTGACTGCTAGTTCGCGGAAAAAATGATTCAGTGTGTACTTGCCCTCTCGCAAACAGTAAGTTATGGAATGACTAGGGAATATGAGAGATTAACTGTTTATTATCAAACTGGTGTTTGTTTTTCAAGGATCATAGATTACAGGAACGAACAATTATTCTTCCGGGCCAGCCATATCTTTAATCCTTCAATGAAATGTGCGGGATGTTTGGATCACAAAGTTATAATAGCACAAAAGTGCAAGGGGAATCAATCGTTTTCCCTAGTTTTTCATCACCATACTAGACTCAAACTATATTGTTGTATCTGGACAGCAGGAAAACATTTCCCCGGAAGTACACGATCGGCTTCACGGTTGTTGCTGCTGTTCAGGTATGCGTATCCGGTGTTCTGCCATCAAATCATTACTATAATTTAGCACTCCCCAATTGGTTTACGGCTGTAATTTCATTTGCAGGACCGCTATATTCGTTCATACAGTTGTTCTTAAAAGCCGCTCCGGAGCAACAAACTGGTCAGTTCCTGTGCCGGAACGTGCAATTCAAAAAGAGTTTTAGATGATTCAACTTCGTATAACACTTCATTTTTAAAACCACTGAAAAATAAGACAACTTATTGATTTGTTGTGAAGATTTTCAGTATTTGACTGGTCCCGTGATTGGCATTCGTGAAAACTCTCTAAGTGGTTCAGGCGAAGGCCTAGTGATGTCGGGGCACAGAGTTATTACTTGAGGTTGTGCATTTACCTTGAAATTAAACGTATTAGCTTGGAAATGTACTTCCAAAGTCCAAACTACACACACACGTTTATTCAAGAAGCTTACCTGCAAGGGGCATAATATTTATTTTCCCAGTGTTACTAAAACAAGACATGGTTGTTCAAAACGTAAACTCATCACAATCAACATGCCAAATAACACTAATTTGTTAGCATGTAAATCGAGGTTCTGAACTGTCTGAAAAGTGAACATACTTTCAAGTAAATAAATCAAAATTTGATTAGTACAACCAACAAAAGCACGGGCGGTACTACAGCAAAACTTATCGAATCCACTTTAGATTTGTCGTGTCCAATGTTCAGTAGGCAGAAGGAGGTAAAATTCTACGGATGAACGTGTATTCGGAACCAAGACAGAATAGGTGCAGGAACAAGCTTGCACTTGAAGACGGGAACAAATGGGCAAGTGCGTTTGTCAGCTCTGTATGCAAGCAAAAGCTAATTGTGGGCCACTTTGCTATTCGCTTGTGAATTTTGGAATATATGTACGTTACGTATTTTTCACATCCACCTGATTTTTGGGTAACACGAACAAAACATGGTACAATACGGGAAGAAGGCGTGGATGAAGTCTGACTCCAGGATCCGTTTACGGGCTGTGCACTGCCACATTGCTCAGGCCAAAGCAGGTAGTCTTCTTAAGAAGTCCTCAACCGGAGTCTTCATCTGCTTAAAGCTAAAGCATTTCGGCAAAGCTTGGGGTCCGTAACCCACCGGGAACCGGTGAAGCGTGGCTCAGTTTATTAGCCATTTGCATGAAGCGAAACATCCTGGGTGTCCAGTAAACCCTAAGCCACAGATGTCCGTGGGTGTAGACTGATTACTAATCAACCCGGTGGAGAAGGCCGGACGAAAACACCTTTGCAACGAGAAGACACGGTCAAAGACTTTCTCAGCAGAGGCTGTTCGACACAGGCAGTCATTTTGGGACATTTCTAGAGGCGTTTAGGGCAAGCATAGGTTTCGGAGTCCCAGACACCCATTGCCGACCATACTGAAGCATTCCAGTGTGTAGTTGGGATTTGTCAAACATTTCCGCGCACCGAAATTGGTTTTAAATGTATTTCTTCAGTTCACTGTTTAATCGAAGTATTCAAGATCAATCAGTGCAAACGGTGAGAAACGCCATTTCAGTATAATGTGATATATCAATCAATATTAATAACTCGCTGGAGAAATCCAACAAAGCACTGCAAAGTCGTTCCATCCTCACCAGAAAACCAAAATGAAACCTGGACTCGAATTGTTGAATGAACAAAATAAAGCATCAGATCAATGTCGACTCTTTCTTCTTACTGGGCAACTCGGTTTTAAGCTTCTTATTGGAAGTCAAAATGACCTCCATGATACAACGCTGGTAAGGTGCTTAGTTATGTTAGATATCTTCTACCTGACTGACACTGGGTGAATTTCGGGACTTTGAATGCATAAAAGACTTCCTATTTTTTGGAAAAATAACACTGAAACTGAATGATATTTAACCGGACTGAAAAACCGTTATTCCTGAAAACCAAAATTGCTAACGAAGTACAATATGAGATCGAGTTGCACTACCCAACAAAACAGACTGGAAAATTCAGTTAAATGGAAAAACAAGTACACTAGTTGTTTACCATGTTTCCAGTGAATAACAAGTTACAAGCGGTTAGCGGCCGACGAACAAGCCCCATTAGCTACTGAGGACCCAGGAAATATGTACTATACAAAGGAAGCCGTAAGAAAATAAGTTATCTTGCCTGTGTGCAAACGGAACATCCACTAGCTGATGAATTTATGAGCCACTAAAACGAATGAACACCGCAGGTGAGATTGGCTGTAGAAATAAATGAAATATGGAGAAACAATTCAACAACGTACCTGTGGTACCAGTGTAATACTTGTTCGCCGGTCTGAAAAATGAATAAGAGCTCCTTCATCAGGAGACAGGAATGGTTCGTCAACGACAGTTCACATATCTTAGAAATATGAGAGAAAAAAAAATTCTCCTTTGAAATCCTGGCTGTGTGTTATGGTTTTGTTTCAAAGTAGACAAGTAATAAAATGTGAACCGTTGGAATTTAGTGACTCGGCTATCTCCGGACAAATCATGGTTAAACCAGCCTCATTGCCTTGGACGTATCACAGAGGTGTGAAGACCTTTTTCCAATCAACTTGCTGATTATGGGACACTGACGACACGTTCTTGAATGTGAGCTATTCAGAGAAGCGACAAATCTGTGTCACGATGAATTTCATCTTCAGAGATATTACTACGGAGACCGGAATACACAATAGCTTACTTTTGTCCTGACGTCTACTTATTTTTTAAAACGCTCAGATGAGTACAAAAACATGTGTGTATCACCCAACAAAAATCTCTGCTTACTTGAACATCAAGATAAGACTTATTTTCAGAGGATCTTTATAACTTTCAACCCATTTTTGTATTATATCCTCATAGAGTTTCAATGCTCAACTCAACATTGAAAACCAAAGAAGCAACCGTTTCAGCCTGATGGTTGGGTGTTCGACTCACAACCATTCATCCACGGTTCGAATGCCCGTTGGTGCTCGGTGGGCGTGCACTGCTGTCAAGGATGAATCAGCTGTAATGTGCATACATGGTTTACAATGGTGAACTGAGAGTTGAAACTACATGACAAATCATTTACAAATTCAATCTCCTACTACTTAAGTACTTATATTAATTTAATTTTCCATTTTTTCGAGCAAATGTCATATCAAAATCAACGGAATTATTGCTTTTATTCGTCAGTACTTTTTTTGAATTAGTGGTAATCTGTGCAAAGTAGCATAATCATTTGTGTACCAGAAGACTTTGTAGAATTTCGATCAAACTGCACAGGTTTCGTAGACTTTGAGAGTCTACTCGAAGCTCCTACACAAGAGCCCTCATATGCAATTGTTGTTCTCGCACAAAACAGCCTAACGCAGCACTATATATTTATAAATCTGCAACAACTGGCAAATGCTAGTGAAGCTCATGGATTATGACCAGTGTGGACTGCTTCAATTCTGCGAGCAATTTTGCTCAAACATCAGACGAAGTCCTATGTTCACTGCCACCGGGTAGGTCAAAGCTTTGATGTAATATTAGCTTCTGAGCGAAAAAGAAATGATATTCATTTACCTTAAAGCAACTCATGTGCTAATAAAAACACGATTCTCATGCCCAATATTATTACGAGGGACTACCTTTACCTCCGGAGAGCATCTTAGCTTTTTCGTCATAGGTTCTTCACACTGGTTGTGAAATCACCGATTTCCCCTGCATCGCGTTACTTTTTTACCGCAAATAACCAAATTGCGGGTAGCACATTAACTTATCTATTGAGAACAGGGAACGCATTAACTGTTCCCTTCAAATCTAAGCCGCTGAGCTTTTATTTATCGAATCAGATATTGAAGTTTTAATTTACTTCAAGAGCACAGAAGTCAATTATGAACAGATATGTCTGAAAAATACCCATTGCATCATATAGAAGTCCCAATCAGCGAAACAATTGTTTTTCAGTAATTCATTCTCAAACCATTTACAGATTACATAGTAGACATTAGACAAACGATCATGAACATAAACATGGAATAAATACCAATCATGGGTAGGGATTTGTCAATCAAGTTAGCCTTATCATGTGATTGGCTTATCTAGCTGGCGCCTTCTAGGTAACCGGACGGTAGATTCATGCGGCCTTGGTCAATCTTGGGCCAGGGGAGTTGGAGTGCCCGGACCAAACGCTTTTGGGCGCACAGGTCAGGGGTCAACTTCCTTATTCCGATTGCCTCGGCTATCGCTAGAGTGCGCAACTGAACACGTTTGCATTTGTTTGGGGGGACACGATAAAGAACTTTGAAAGCAGCTTCCGGATTCACCTGATGTCCAGTGTCGACCAAATGCGCTAAGATTGCGCTATTTATCGATCCAGTTTGTCCTTGACTCAACCAGCGCGGATGATGCTCTTTAATCCAAGTTGATAGGTGTCGTGCCGTTCGACCTACATAAGATGCGTCCACTGATGAGGTCTGCATCGGCAGTCTATCCTTGTTCTGAATCTGGATTAGAGGAGCACCTCGGAACACAACGTAGTGTGGCGGCATTGAAAGTATTTCGAATTTCTCTCCCCAGTCGATGGTTTAAGATTTCACTAAAAATATCGCCTTTAAATGGCAAACTAATATAAAGATTGTTCTTCCTGGATTCTCGAACAAGGAAGAGACAAAATGCATTGACGAAAGGGATGGAAGCCAAGACTCCTCAGTGTGTTTTACCTGATCAACCCAATCGGTATGTGCATAACTGCTCTAACTTGCATTTGAGTGATCATATGATCGAGGCCTTATCACTTGGTCCTAAGTTCTGTATCCCTACACGAAAACGTGACATGTTTGATTACGAGATGCGTTTTGAAATCCTATATTTGCAAACTCAAGGGTTGATGCCAACATCGAATGAAGCATTAGAGGAACTCAAGTCAACCCTAGTGAACACTTGCCATTCATATCGAAAGATTAACCCGAGACTACAAAAGGCCAGTCAAAAAAGAGCATTTAGATGCAGTGAAGGAATTGTTGAATAGTAAAGATACCTTACTGAGCAGACCCGACAAAGGTAGTGGAATAGTGGTGATGGACAGATGTGACTACATTGGAAAACTCACAGCAATTCTGAGTGATGAAACCAAATTCAGCACTAGTCCTGGTGAGACCGACTAAACTCAACAGGTTGAGCGCCAGATAACAACTACTTTGAAACACATGAGGGATGCTGGTTTTGTTTCAAACCAATTGTACGATCAACTATGACCCACGGGATCTACAATCCTCAGGCTGTACGGACTCCCCAAGATCCACAAACCTGGAACACCGATTCGCCCCATCCTACCAATGACAAATTCACCCTAACATAATGTCGCTCGATGGTTATCTGAATTACTGAAACCAATCAAAAAACATATGGCTATACACAGTCTCAACGACAGATTTGATTTCATAGAGCGAATACAAGATGTCAGTATGAGTGACAAAATAATGTTTTCGCTTGACGTTGAGTCTCCATTCACGAATGTATCACTAACAGAAACCATCGACTTCGTGGTGAACTACATAAAAGAGAATAATATGAACGTCGGTTTACCACTAGAAGGTTTGCGCGAGCTCTTGCTTCGATGCACATTTAATGTTCAGTTCCCATTTCATGGAACTTTGTACAGACAACGGGACGGTGTGGCTATGGGATCACCACTAGGTCCATTTTTTGCCGACGCATTCCTACAACTGACAGCTTTGATCATTACTATCGTTATGTGGATGACATATTTTGCGTGACTGACGTTGATTGTGACCTTGATTTTGTGCAAACATTATTTTATAGGGCACACAAAGCAATACGCTTTACAACTGAACGCGAAATAAACAATCAACTTCCATTTCTCGATGTGACTCTCACGAGAATGGAGGATGGTCGGATCCAGCGAAATGTGCACCGAAAACAAACGTGGAGCGGCCAGTATCCCAATTTCAACAGTTTTCTTAGTACGCAACAGAAACGAAACTTAGTAAATTGCCTGGCCTTCGCAGCGAGGAAAATTTGTTCCGCAGAGACTTTAGATGACGAACTAATGTTTATAAGAGACACCTTACATGAGAACAGTTACCCGGATCGGTTTATCGAAAGAAAACTGATCGAAAGAGTGCCGAAAATTCCGTAGAAACCGTAGGGAAGAAAGATCTTTTTATTAGTTTGCCATTTAAAGGCGATATTTTTAGTGAAATCTTAAACCATCGACTGGGGAGAGAAATTCGAAATACTTTCAATGCCGCCACACTACGTTGTGTTCCGAGGTGCTCCTCTAATCCAGATTCAGAACAAGGATAGACTGCCGATGCAGACCTCATCAGTGGACGCATCTTATGTAGGTCGAACGGCACGACACCTATCAACTTGGATTAAAGAGCATCATCCGCGCTGGTTGAGTCAAGGACAAACTGGATCGATAAATAGCGCAATCTTAGCGCATTTGGTCGACACTGGACATCAGGTGAATCCGGAAGCTGCTTTCAAAGTTCTTTATCGTGTCCCCCCAAACAAATGCAAACGTGTTCAGTTGCGCACTCTAGCGATAGCCGAGGCAATCGGAATAAGGAAGTTGACCCCTGACCTGTGCGCCCAAAAGCGTTTGGTCCGGGCACTCCAACTCCCCTGGCCCAAGATTGACCAAGGCCGCATGAATCTACCGTCCGGTTACCTAGAAGGCGCCAGCTAGATAAGCCAATCACATGATAAGGCTAACTTGATTGACAAATCCCTACCCATGATTGGTATTTATTCCATGTTTATGTTCATGATCGTTTGTCTAATGTCTACTATGTAATCTGTAAATGGTTTGAGAATGAATTACTGAAAAACAATTGTTTCGCTGATTGGGACTTCTATATGAACAGATAATCTGTTTTTATTAAGTTTTTGCCTAAATCTTTTGAAGCCTGGTAAGCGGCGTGATCCTGAACAACTACTATTTATCCAGGTGATACGTCAATAAATACCAAATGGCCCGAAATGATATCAGTAGGAAAACCACCGGGCACTGAAATATGCTGATAATTTAGCATATATAATACGGCCTTCATATAGTCCTGGATTACGAAACGGAAAGTATTTGCACACAAGTATTGGTCCATGAGCAGTATCACCGGTAGACACAAAGTTACCAAACACTGTCACGTGATGATGGAGCATGTCATATGCGAGTGACGTGAGTACTGCGTTGATAAATATCCATGAATGCACTAAGATGAGTCATAAGCAAATGGTGCATTGATTTGTGGGCAGGAATGCATGGATGCTATTATGAATATCTATTGAAGAAATGAGCATTGATTTACCTACATGAATTTTCTCGAAAATCACATGAATAAGAAAGAATCACCACAATGTCTTTGCTGAATGGGGAGAATGCTTTTAGAATAACGGTAAAGATTTTCGCACTTTTCAGGTACTTTGAATTGAAGTCCACCAACAAAGTCAAACTTATTTCGTTCCAATCCCAGTAGAAAATATTGGACTATGTTTGAACTTGTTATTCGGCAGGGTATAATCTCAAGTGAAAGCTTCACTACGGACGTTCGTTTTCGAATTCTTCCATGGCTGATCACATACTGAGCACTTTAATGAGATACAAACCTAAGGCCAAAAGGACAGGTCCCGGTATTTAAACTCCGTGATAAAATGAATACCCTTCTTTGGTAGGAATTCAATGAGGCCTCCCTGCCAAATGATACTAGCTGCATTGGAAAATACCGCTCTCTTAAGTCCAGCAGTGAATGTGAGTGCCTGGGAATATTCTCGTGTCGGATAAAATACGGTGGTTTCAGTCATTGTTTCGGAGGCAGCTCGCATACAGTCGTCTTATTTACTCAAATAGTAGGTCTCAGACCTATGAAAAGTGTATTTTCGGAAAGCCTTTATGAGATTTAGGCAAAAAATGATGCTCCTACACCAAACAAAATAATTGGCGTAATCCTTCGCAGAAGATTCAAAGACACGGGCTTTTTGTTGATCTACAGGTGCGTTAAGAGTCCGTTAGACGGAACTCTTTTTTGGTATTTGATTCCGTTCTCGTGAAGGTTTAGTATTATAACACAAGACACGGTTGAAAAATAGAATTTATTTTAACTGTTCGTCAGTCACGTTAGTTCTACTTCAGTTGGTTGATGATGGATTCAAAAGACGTTTCTCACTAAGGTAACTTAGTCCACAGTTAAGAACTCCGAAAGTATTTAAAAGATAAGTGCGACTCTTCAGTTAAGAAAGATAAAATTCACCATGAGAAACTTTCCTTCAATAAAAAATAAATGCTGACCTTAGTGGAAACGTCTTTCCCTTCTGAATCGTCCGTCATGATCTGACTAACGGAAAAAACAAAAACCGAGGTAACACAGTGTTGACTGACAGCTCATCTGCAGCCTCACGGTGAAAGGTAAACTCATTGGAGAAAATGTTTCGGTTTATTTACAAAGCATGTCCCAGATTTCAAGGTCGTATGATCGCGAGCCGGTAACTAAACATTTTGTTTCCTTCATGTTGATAAACTATTTATTGGAAACAAAAAATTCTGATAATTTATTCAAAAGGGATAGGGAAAACAATGTTCGAGGATTTTTATTTTGAGTTCTGTTTTGGCAACAAGGGTGGAGAAAAGTTAGTTCCATTAGTGTACAGTGTATCGACAGTCAATGTTACATGGGCCAAAAATAGCTGGATGCTATGACCACGAAAATATCAGAATGGCATTGTGAATAGTTTTGCCATCGAGGTAATTTGAGTGACTGAAACATGTTAGTTAATTTGAGGTCGTACATCTCACCAATATAATTGAAATGTGCTGCAAATCACAATGAACCTGGATGACGGTGCGTCATTTGAGATTCCCTGAACAACGTGAAATTCATCGTGCTCAAACGATCAAAGTTTCCTGTCTGTCAGACTAGAAGTTATACAAAAATAATGGTGTAAGATGACGCATCAAGTCACATCTTGCACGAGGTTATATATCTTAAAGACCCTGACAAATCCATTGAGTATTTCAATATCAAGAGCTCAGGGAGTATATACCATTCGATTTTCATGATTTTCTGCTGAACATCACGATTTCTGTCACATCAGGAATGTATTCCTAGTGCGTAAAGAAAAAGGTATCGCAAGTTTTTTCAGTCACTTAAAAATCCCACAAAGTTGAAACCGTGTATGTTGGGGATTGATTATTTTGAAAAACCCAGCTCTCTAGGGAATTTTGATAATGGCTCCACTTTAGTTTCCTTTACCGAGCTGTCGAGAAAATTCAGTTTTAGTGGGTGCTTTCTTTATTGAGATGATGAGAGCTCGGATCGCTTTTTTCGGTAGACGTGGTAACCATCACTAAGAAGTATGTGAACAAAAGATAACATGAAACCTTTCAATTATGAAGGAATTCTTTCTGAAACAATCTTAAAACCACGATAATCAAAATCATCCTGGCCGAATGCTTACTTTTCATAAATTTTTATCCAGAGAAAGGCTATTCTAAATATAACTCAGGATAAAAAATATCATCCTATTTAGTGATCTTTTCACATTTTCATATCTAGGCGGCTCCAGGCTTTTATTGCTCAGAACATTTGATCCTAGCGTCCAACTTCACACATATTCAACTAACCATAGTGTCAGACAACATCAACTTTATTGAGATCAAACGATCATTCGATTGGTTTTGTTTACCGAAGCTGCGATGAACCACATGTAAATCACAAAACTCGCAATGTATACTTCCAGAGCATCACAATCGGCTAAGCCTACAGTTTGATCAAGTCAACCATTACTTCTAGTCACCTTGGTACCTAAAATAACTTGAATTCATACTATCTTCATTGGAATTCATCAAAATCACGTTACTTCAATACAAGAAGCTGTGCGTAGGTCCGATTTCTAAGTTCAGGTCGGACGAAACGGTGAAGGGGGTTTACCAATCAAATTTTTTTACCATGAACTACTGATATGTGTAAATTTGTCTAAAACAGAATCTTGTTTGCGAACCATAATTTTGGCCAGGGTAGCTTTGGTATTGTCACAGCATTTAGAAAAAGGTAAAATGCCTAAAAACAGTAAAACGATTTGAACAGAAGTTTACGAACCAATCATATTTGGGGCAAATTTCAAGAAGTCACTAGCCTAACATGTCTGGTTTGAGGAAGATGGTGTGCCAGATGACTTTTAGGTATCGGAGGGGCGCTATCAGTTTTCCTCCCGATTACGCGCACTCATTGTGCATCTGCTTCGCGTCCAAGCTGATCCGCTCAAAGTCCGTTGATTGCTTACTTCATGACGTATTGCTCCGATAAATGGAATATAAGCTGAGCACATGACAACCGCCTCGAATTTTCTGTTCCCACTGAACTTGGGATGATGTTTCCATCATTTTTATTCGCTTTTAGGCCTCATGGAAGACACGGCTGTTGTCACCAACGGTCTATCTTAAGAACGCCAGTCGTGGAACTGAATACATATGGGGGTTCTCAAGTGCTGCTTCAGTATCACGAAATGTGTCAAATAAAAGAAAAAATTCTTCAGCTTTCGGAATTTCGTAGGACAGGGAATAAAGAAGGGAATATATATTGTTTTACACCACAAGATTTTTTAAAACATTGTCACTCAAATAACCCAATCTCTGGGCATTTTGATAAGTGATGATGAAGAAAACAGGCAAGACAAAAATATAGGCCAACAGACCAAATGAGAAGCTCTGATTATGCCTAAAGATAATACATTTTCACAGGGAATAATACCCTTCCAAGAGCTATCGAAAATTGTCTTATAGCTCCAGTCCGACGATGGATTATGAATATTTACCGTAAAATCCATCGACGGATGAATTTACTGTTCTAAATGGGGTGCTCAAATGATGATTTGTTGTTGATATGACTGGATAAAAATTGTCCACGTATTTTTTTAATCGACCATCTTTGTTCTCAGTTAAAGCCTAAACCACCGGCATGCTCCCGTTCAGATTTTGTCATCAGTGTGGTAGACCCCATCCGTGCATGGTTTGGATTGTTCGCTCGTCCTATGGTACAGATGGCACGGACGCGATGAACTAAAATTGGTAAGAAAACGCTGAAATGAGGGGTTGCATCGATTTACATCACCGAGTATTTCGCAAATACTGAACATCCGAATGGGTGACTCCTAAACCTGCGGCCTTTTTTGAAATTGGTAAAGTTCTAGGCCTTCATTGAGTACTTACTTCAGTGAGCTGTTAAATACAAACTGAGTCTACATTCAAGAAAAGTGATGCAAAACCCCAAAAACGAGTTTGTCCTACCCGAGATTTTAATATAGTACTGTAATATAAAACTGGACGAAATAGAATGAGAAGCTCGAACGACAAATCGTGGCTTCCCCAAGGGAGTTCATACATTTTTCTGATCTAGGGAATATGCGATAGTAGACAATGGCACATTGGATCCCGAAGGCCAGGACTCAAACGTCAGAAGGCCGGGTCCCCAACATTGCATACTAGCTAACCAGGACTCTGAAAGACCGCTAAGAATCCCACACATTGATCTCCAGCTCCGTCCAATCAGGAAAGGGATGGGGAATCTCTTGAAGTGAAACTAATCACACGAGATTTGCAGTGAGCCTAACAGAAGTCAGAGCTTACCCAAATTACACCTTCTGGACTGAAGTGTGAATATGTGCGTGGTACGAGAGTGTTCGAACTAATAGGTTATCTCAATGATGGCTCACAAATACATGGGTCATGGTTGCCTGAATGATATCAGGGTGAAACTCTTCAAATAATTTCGGCCAGTAGACATGGAAGATTCAAGAATACCTTACAATCTTCGGAAAGGACTACAGAAAAAAAGGTAAGAGTTACTCTTGCCACAATCGCAGAAGCCAGATTGACGTAAGTCCTATTCCGGGGTGACAATCCCACTGGTCGTGGCATCTACAAGAGGAATAATATACAACATATCTCGGTAAACTCCTATTGTGAAGGTTTTCACCATAACTTTCACCTCCGGGTGATCCAGCTTCTTTGGCAATGTGATTCATTCATTTCACTGATAGTACTGCAGTCTGTAGCTCCAGATACGGTGACGTACCTGGTTCCGAAGCAGTTATTCGTGACTTTCCTGCGACGACACAGCGATGATCCGAGCTTTATTTACATGTTTGAAGCATGTACTTCACGGATTTTTGTGATTGATAAGAGGTTTTCTACCAAAGCGTTATAGATTGATTATCCGTATCAAAGCGCAGTGATTTGATTCACCATGAAATCGATAAAGATTCTACCGGGAGTTCTTCTAACAGTAACATATTGGGCGTATCATATAGTAAGTCCCGTCAACAGTGGTTTTGGACATTATCAATATTGCAATCACTAGAAGGACATGATCATTCACCGCTGTCGTTCAAATTCATGGCCACCTCAGCCTTGAGGCCACTTACCGGCTTGGTAGTAGCGTAAACGTCTAACTCATTATCTGACACGTGACTGAAGACCAATGAGCTTTTATCTGGGGTCATCAACAAAGACAGTGTGAACAACCATCGCTTGCTTCCCTCCACTGTGTCTGCGTAGTTCAGTAGTACTTGAATAACCTGTGCTTCTTATAATGCCTCATGCTCATTCGTACGCTTTCCTCAAGAATGTTTTTTTTCTGGCAATAGCTGCACTTTTTTGGTCTATCTTTCGCGATTGCAGCACTCATTTTATATCTTCTTTTTTCCACGAGTATGGAACTCTACTGACCGGCAACCCACTTTCTAACCCTCATTTGCCTATAGTGTTCACCATACTAACCATACCAAGTATCGGACCACGGGACGAAAACTGCTTGCCAGACAAGTTTTCTGTAGAGGCAAATTCGTTGGGGATGTGTCCCATCTATTTGCATTATCGGGGACAAGGTTCACTGGTTTGGAAATGATTCATTGGTTTTGCGGATTCTGTTGACTGGGATCCATATTTTTCAAACATTTCCGACTTTGTGGACTGATCGGCAAATTGTTAGATGTGAACTGAATCCAGGCCCAATTTGAGTTAGGCGGGAAATTGGAAAGGGTCTTCAAACCAGCCGAAATTTGATTGCAAGCCACTCTACATAATCCTGGATGCCGTTTATATTTGACAGTTGCTTTGTGGGTCCAAACGCAAATCAGTCCGGTAAAAAGTTGAAGTCAGCTGGTCCTCTTTAACGTTTACTGGGATAGTCCGGAATCAGCTCACCACCACCAGATTTGCAGAACACTTGCTGTGTCTAGTCTCAGCTTCTAAGTAGATTACAAGTGCACAAATGTTCTTCTTCAGAACCGAACGTGGTCATTATTGTCCGCACTGGATTGGCGTAATCAACGAGCAAGCTTCATCTTAGCCATCTCCAACAGAGAAGCTCATTTAGGCTAAATGATGTGATCATTTCCTAGGAAGTCCGAATTATATATATATATATATATATATATATATATATATATATATATACAAAGTATTCCTTAAATAAAACCGTACTTCTTACTTCCTTTTTCGTTCATTATATGACAAGTTAGGAAAATTCAGGAAGGTGGCCTCAGCCAACGAGAAACCTCCAAATAGGGAGGTGACTGGCGGTGGTGGCAATCGGACCTGGGTCGTTTGTGACCAAGATTCTGAACCGAGGGACTACCGCCAAACAGAAATTCGCCAATACCAAAGCAGCCTCTTGTACAACAATGCGTAATTGTTTGATCAGTGGATTTCGGTTTTCAGTCGTGCGTACAAAATACAAAGTATGGTACCGTTTTCAGCCTTACTTTTGCAGATGGAAACAATTTGGATAAAGTTTCCGGTTTGCTTTGACTAGCTTACAAGGGATATTTCCACTATTTTATTACTAATGTTTCTGCTTTATTTACCGTTTCTCGCGTAAGCTGAGTAATTAAATTATTGCTGTTTAGGAATAAGAACAAAATTACATAAGGTTAATAAAAGATATGAACAGTGTCACTTGTATTCCGTCGCATATATCGAAATCATAAACCGATGCAGCATGCTAATGACAATGATTATCGAGGAGCCAATGACAATGCTTTGTGAAATATTGCCACGAATAAACTACCATTAAATTGAAAACCGTGGAAAAGTCTACTCTCCCCAAATGTCTAGCCCCATCCATCAATAGACAATTTTAGCCCTAATATTTGGGAGTAAATTCGCCATCAGAGCTTTGCTTGTTTTTGGCTAACAAATCACATTTTACGTTACGACTCGTTTTTCGCTATGTGCAACTTGAGGTGGCTGCCTTCAAACATGGTAAAACAGTATATTTGGAGTACACTAGAGACGGAACCCTCACATTCCAGTGTAACTGGACTAAACAAGTTTTTTGGGAAAACATCTAGTTTTTACTGAGGTCATCTTTTTCTAATGAAGCACTTTACTTAATGTGCAGGTTGGTTATTGGACGGGACACTTTTCGAGCGTGAGAAGCAGGAGATTGGGTGTCTACGAGTGTGGATGGAACAACTTGGTCACAGCTGTACAGTCACGCTTAGTGGGTTTCTCACAATGATTGGAATGTTCACTCTGCGTGACGAATCGTTTCGTGCGATTGCTTATCTCTGCATTCACTTGTTAGCTGAAACAGTCTTTTTGAAGTGATCCATGCGTAGAAAAAATAAACCGTTTCAACGGTATGCATTGCAATGAATGGAGGCCACTTACCCCGGTAAACTCACTGAACTGAGAGTCTATAAAGGTAGTTTAAGAAATAAGGTAGACGAACCACAGTTGTTTGCCCACTCTGGTTTTTACTTCAGGCGTATACAGTCACTTAGTTGTAATCAAAATTCATCCGACTAAAAAATTCGTGTGCATCGCAACGAATCCGGCAATGGAATGAGTGGAAATGACAGTTGAGCCAAATGTCTAAAGCCCAGAGGAGGCCCCGTATCTTAGCTTGCGGAGCGCAATCGGAGAGGAACAAAGGTTGGAAACTGGTTTCGCATTTTGTATGGAAAGAGGATGATTTGACGTCAAGACCCTAATAACTTTGTTATAACCTTACTAAGTATTCGGAACGAAAATCATTAACAGGGAAATAGTCAAGAAAAACAAATATCCGGTTATATTTTTCACGGATAGCTATAGATATGACAAATAAATTAATAAACTAGTTTTCAATCGTTTTTTCTTGACAGGAATACGACATAACCTGACTGGCTTAAAAACGATAAAACAAAATAATCGAAATCCAATTTTATACCTGTCAGATCTGATCAACATTATTCACATCCGAATCATCAGAAATTCAGGTGACATTTTGATTAGTATAAGATAATTGCCTCTTTGTTTCGAACTGCAGTCTGTTCCGCTAAACCTACACTGAGAGTTGAGTTTCGAACGCTCTTTTATGGCATTGAACTTGCGCCACCTCCACTGGCTTTCATCAAAATCATCGCGAAGTTCTGCACGAATATCCAAGTGGAACTGCTTGATAAATTGCTTTTAGCAAGTAAATCATTTTTAATGAGTTCAGTTTACCAAATGATCCACTCTACGGCATTTATTTGAATTATTTGAATTGCCTGAAGGGACATCTCACCGGTCAGATCTCGATTTAATTGCTATAGGACGTTCAGGATAGTTTAGAATAAGACCTCTCATGTCGCGGTGAAAACGGAACACGTGATGCACCATAAATCCCACCATGAGCTGCACCCGTTATTTCGCGAACTATGGCGATGAACTATGATTGATGAACCTATATACATTGTTATTTCCTTCATAACCAGTCTTTTAGTTCATCTGAGCTCGGCTTCAACTAGCTTCACTTAGAAGTATTTGGTTGGATAACGAAGCTGAAATATAAATCAAAAACTCCTATTTAAATTGAACAAATGGTGATATTTAGAGGACTTTCTGATATACATTTTAAATAACCCTAAATTATCAGTATGCTCTGAGAAGAAGTTAATACCTTCTAAGAAAGTGACCGTAACTTGCCCAATCCGTGGGACAGATACACGATTTTGTGATAGCCGTTGTAATGCACGGCTCACAGTGAAGTTTATGCTTTAAGCGGACTAGTGAATATGACAAAGCAGTTATCTTCCATTGCTTCTTTTTGAAACGGTTTTGGAAACTAGCGAAGACGTATAATACCAAACAGCCTTCCAAAGAATATCGAACACAAAACGATAGAGGGTTATCGAAAGCGCATGTGGGATGAGGACTGGGAATGGAAAAGTTTAGTCAAATATTTATTCTTCGATCCTCAAGTGAGACACGACCTGGCGTCTTATTTTAAATCAGTCTAGTTTTTCTAGAAAAACCTCTTGTCTGACGTAATGAAAATGTTCATTTTTGACCCCATGTTTTCCTGCTTTGTTCAGGGTATCTTGGATGAGGATCCATTTGAGAGGTTAGTCGTGGATAATTGCGCCTCATATCAACCGACGAGATGGATTTTGCGAATTTGAAGTCACAGACACTGAGCGCCTTGTAAGCCTTAGATCAAGAATGAAACGTTTTCGCCCCTCCCAGGTTCCGCTGCACATTGTACAAAGTAAATTGAAGGCCAAATCGATTTGTAACGCAATTTGAGCTGTTCATTAATTGCCAAGCAGTTCCACTCTTCCTTCGATCGTCCAACTGCTAGCACAACTTTATTGTTTTCATAAAATCTCCCTCACCCGTAGCCAAAAAACAGGACTTGAAGTCATGATTATTTATTTGAAAAAACCTAGAGCTTTCACGGTAATGCTATCATCAACTGGGAGTTTCCTTTCTAACCAAGGGATAATGCAGTATCCTCCGACTATTTTCTTTGTAGTTTTGTTTCTTTAACCTCGCCAGGCTTTATATATATGTAATATATATATATATATATATATATATATATATATTATATATGTAATGTATAAGTATGTATATGTATATAAATATGCAAAATGAGGTTCTTGGAACGATCGTCATTTATTTCTCACTAATGTGTTTTTCCTTCGTATTTTGGACAAGGAGCCATATCTAGCAACTTAATGAATTCCAAGTTTCAAAATACTTTATCACAATGGTCAAGATTAGGCAATTCCAACTAACTATGCATCGCCGCAGAACTAATTTAAAAATACCAAGTTTCCTAGTATTGTACTTTTTTACCCTTGTATTAGGTGCTAGATGTTAAGCGAAATGCCTTTGTGGTACAGAGGTCTTTACAGGGGTGCTGTCGTTTATGGCAATCGTTTGCTTTATGGGAAATGCTCTGCTAGCGGTCAAAGTCAGTGTCGGAGGGGCACCATATCATGTGGTGTATAGGTTCGATAAACCATTGAAATTCAGCACCGATAGTCTTGTGGTTAATGTGCTAGACTCACAAGTATTCATTCCAGTTCGGATTCCCAGTTGGGACTCAGTCGACGTGTACTGCTGACGATTCCCAACAGGAGTAGAACAAATGTACATTGCCTCCTGGCTATCCAACGGTGTGTTGAGAGTTCATACTGCATGATGAATCATATGAACCAAACATGCAGTTTTTCACAAGATTGTTTTCTGATCTATTACGAAAGCCTATTGCATACTTCTATCTGCTCTGTACAACTCTGTGATTCGTTTCGTTAGACCTTGTCAGGCAAGTACTTATACACGGAGAAAATATATGTAAATCAAATAGACCATACTTGACTGTGGATCGATCGCACTAACCTTACCGAGTCGTCTGGTATCGAAGTCAGTTGAGGGAACGTATTGAGTCTGGTAAAACCACCGTACAGCAAGTAATTTACGGCCAGCCAGGATAGCCTAACAGTGCAGGTGAGCACTTTACGATCGATGATACTGGAGTTGAGTCCGTTTCGGCTTTTGCCGGACCGGGTGCGCCACTGATTAATCACGTCAAACCGTACTAAACAACCAGCAAGGGAACTTGTACGTACAACTCGTGTGCAGATGAAACACCCAAGTTATACCATCATGGGGCACTGAACATCTAGGAAATATGAGAAAAACCTGGAACGAAATTTCAAATCCGTCGGATAAGACCTGAAAGCTGAACCAACAGAGTAAACTCCACTAATGTACTGTGGCTCCAGTGTCTGTAAAAGAACCTTACCAAGTCTGTCCTTGATATTTGCTGATAATACTTGATTTCCAATGAGTCAAGTTGAAGAAGCAGAATTTTAAGTCTTTAGAACAAACTATTTTATGTGAGAGAGAGACAGCCGTAGTGTATGAGTACTTCAGCGAACTGGGCGATAGAAGAGTTTGTCTCATGTTCGAAATAAGTAGACATCAGCAAGGTATACCTTACGGACATGGCAGCTTTTATACTTTGGAAGACACACAATACAAGATTAGTGATGCGCCAGTGAAAAGCCTTCCCAGAAGTCGAAGTAGGTCAACCATTACCTTTGGTTTCTATCAGTCTACATTCCGCAGTTACCGTGTGCCTGCAGAGACATGGGACCCTAACCGGATTTTCACCTCGAGGACACGCAGGTCACTAGACTTCAAGCTGCTAGTTTTGAACAACACTGAAGGTGTTTATGCTATTTATACTAGTAACAGACTACAGCCCCGGCTTCCATTATAATGAAATGTCTTTAAATGTTTCTTTCGCAACGTGTAAGAAATTCCTTGTGCACTTGCAAGGAAGTTAGGTGGGTCTAACGTGTGTTATTCTGGGGCAAAAACCAAAAGAATGAGATTGGCAAACAGAATCAATTGGAACCATCGTAGACAAGACGTTCGCAGACGGTGGCTAGGTCGGTGAACTTGGTTCTTTGCTGACGATGAGTTCTCCGTATAGCATCAGCATGTTCAGGTGAAAGTGAAATCCGCGCCTAGTGAAAGTATGAGGTGTCTAAACTTATCGCTTTATTTTAGGCTTTCGGCGTCAGTTTGACTTTTTATCCAGCTTTAAAGGACCCGCAAATCACAGGTTGCATTGCTTGTAAATTCTCTCACACATGTTCTGAAACACCAGGTTGATAACAGCAAGCACTTGTTTAACGGGAAACACGATATAAATACGGGCATCATTTTGATGTTTTATTATCGAAGACGCCAAGTTAAAACGAGGACATTCTGACTGCTCAAGTGAGTTCAGAAACCCTCTGAAAAGGCCTATTTGTGATTTCACTTCCTGAAAGCCACATATCTACATTTTCATCTCACAGTACACTTGACACTCGTTGTTTTATTATGCGAGCTATTGATATTTATGTGCTCCCGACGTTACAGTTTTCATACACAGCCGAACTGATATCCACTCCGTAAATCTATTACAAAACCTCATTCGGGCAGTGAATATTTCCGGACAAATGCTGCAAACCCTGTGATCACAAATACGCAAGGCCAAATGAGCCGGTGTCAAGCTCAAAATCTACCTTTGGGATCGATTTGATTCAGTTGGTTATTTTTGTGCGCCTAAAAGTTGTTGCACAAGAAACATTTATCAAAGACGCAGATTTGCAACTGGTGCAAGGAAGTGACATTTCGTGCAAGTGACTCATATATCGAAAACAAAAGATTCGGTAACACATTTGTTGATGAGCAGTGGACTATTTGTTTACAAAAGAACCAACGGAAGTGCTAAAATATTTTCTTTTTCCAGCAAATCCTATGAGCGGAAATTAGAATTCATTTAGGTTAAAATGTTCCCTTAACCTGTGCCAATGAAAATCCTTGATACCAGATCCGAATAATTTAAAAATGCAGGTTGTCATCTCGATATTTTGGTGAGATAGCTCATGCCTTTGCTGTGGTCACCCTTACTATTTTCTTCTTCCCAATGACAGAGTAAGCGTCGAGTGTGTTATACTTCGTGGTCCATAAGTGGTATCCTTTTGTGTAATCATTTAAAAACTTCCGGTTCTTCGCCAACGTTATTTCTTGTCTGTGTGGATCTTGGAGGAAGCTTAAATGCGTTTTCAATATCAACAGTAAGGAGTGGAATAACGTAGATATTTAGTGCATATCGTCTGCTATTTTTCTATATGAAACTAAGTTAAATGTTTCTGAAAGGGAAAGTCTGTGGAACCAGGTGTTGGTTTAATCCGGTCCAGGATACTTCCAAACTCTGATTTACACCGAAGTAGGATGGACTCAAGCTGTTACTTGAGCGTATTTTCACCATACTGCGCTAATCTCGGGGGATTCATGGCAAAAGAACAGCTGACCAGGCACCCCAAGGGAAAAGATTTTAATTCTGGGATGAAAACACACAATTTTTCAACTGTTGGTTTGAAATTCGAAAAGAAAGCCAAAGAAACTGGTGTATGGGTGCTTGTGCAATGAAATGGCAGCTGCGTGTATCCGTAAGCGGAAGCAGGAAGAGATGAATTTTTCTTGGGAAACAGAGGGTGTACACAAACGCAGAAATTTTTTTCAAGTTATCCCCGCCCTGTTTTTCAACGATCTACCGCAGCTATGCTATCTGTCAATAAATGGTCACGCTTGTCAAACATTTCACAACTCGGAGAAGGAAAAAGCATGTTCATTTGTTGAATGAAAAATTGAATCCCGCACCTGTTATTGGGGAAATTTGACTGGATTCGCAGGTGGATGATTTTCCCTTTGATCCGCAAATTTTAGCAGGTTGGAGATTTTTATCATCAGTTTAGACTCTACAATACCGAATAGCATAATATATCACACCTCAAGGTATTAGTGAAAAAAGATTATTTTCAAAGTTTCCTTTGTTGAAGAAAAAATAAATAAACGAAACTCTGAAAAATGACAGATTTTAGTAAAGAAATGGGATCCCAATACGAATAAAATAAGAACGATCCATATTTCTCAAAGTATAGCTCGTCTAGGGAGAATTTACCGGCGAGTAGGTAGTTACCTTCGATCTCTCGCTTAGAGCACTTTAAAAAGTACTATTCAGCAAATGAAAGCCGGGAATGCAAGAGTGATGATAAGTGGTTTGGTGAAATTTGCTATTGTATTCTTGCATAGAAATGCGGTGAGCGAGGCGTACAATATAGGCTGAAATAACTACCGTTCTGTCAGGGATAACCGGCAACATGAGCTGGAGTTTTGGAATGGTGCCTCCGAAGAGGTATCAGTAGGTGACTCAAGGTAATAGGCCGGCTGAATATGCACTACTCTCTGCCACCAAAGTGACTCAAACTGACAGGGTTCGAACCGCTGAATTCAGGGATGATAAACGCTCTAAGCTACTCGACCACTGGTGGTAAGTAAAGAGCCTTACGGTGGCGTGAACTGGACACGGCAACACAATTTTCATACGTCTTCACAATGACTGTTCAACTATCGCAATTCAAAAGCTTAAAGTATTTCGTTGACTGAAGGAATACTGCTCGTTTACGAGGGAGAGATCAGTGGTATTGTGCGTAAGAGAAATATATATGTGCTTATAATATATGAATGCTTTGTTTCCACTGCTTCATTCATAATGTTTAATTTAGGTTTCAACAACCAAATTTCTATGGTTTTGGTAGTCATTTAGGATAGAGTAGGTAAACGAGCCTTTTGCTCGTCGATGCATTTAAGAGAATCTTCCACAATTAAGAGGACAATCATCCAACTGGCACGAAATGCTCATCTCTTATAGGACTTTTCAGTCTAGATCCAAAGAGGTGAGAACTATTGTCTCATTACACGTCACTAGCGGTTTTTTTCATAGAAATGAGAAAAGCTACTTGAGGATTAGCAAACTTTGGAAGGGGCAAGAGAGATGCATGGAGGGAATTTAAGGAGAGTAGGTGACTCGTTGTTTTGTTCCGTCCCACTAGCTCTAGTGAGAAAACTCTTCTGCCTTCGGACCATCTCATTTATGGTTCGAAAAAAGAACAGTTTTTATAGAACACTGTGTGATCAAAATCGAGGTCATTGTACAAAGTTCAGTGGTACAGAGCTCTTCCCCGAACCGGATCTTCGGAATGGCTATGTTGTTCAGGTATCCGATTGACTGATTCCTACGCGATCGGTTTAAACAACTGTTGGCTGCTATTTGGTTGCTTTCCGTTCAGTCCAAATAAAACAGCTCTAGGCCGCTGATTGGTTCAATCCGCTGCGTCCTTTTGAAACAACGTCTGGGTTCTGATTTTTTGAATTTTCTCGGTTTGGTAAGGGCTACTGTTCACGGCTATTGGGTGGCTTCGCTCCGTTTTGTCATGAAATGACCGAACCATCGACCCACTTCGCTGGCCTGAGGTTTGCCTCCGATTTTGAGCAGACACATACGAGCAGTTGGCAAATGAATCTAGACCGTCTGTTGATGCGTCAGCAGGTAAGCTTACACTCGTCTTCCCGTTTCATTTCCGAGGATCCTTGTTTCGATCATCTATCGGGAAAATGCTCGAGGAAGCTTTATGCATTCCGTCCAATGTGGATAAAGGTTCAAGTGAACTGAGGGTATAGGGGCCCATTGATGCATAACTCTTATAATATCCAGTCACAAGAGATTCAATTTTTATTTCAAGAAACCAAACTATGGATTTCGTCAGTTATGTTTTTGTGTTCCATATGATGGATTTCGAACCCACACATCGAGGGTGCCCATGCTTCTGTACCATTACGTCATATAGGTGGTTCTCATCACTCCGCAAATAGATCGTGCTGAACTCCTCCGACCATAACATATAAAATTTATTCATAATTTTGATCGAAGCTGCACCAAGGGGTAACACAAATCTGTTCAATATATCCGTAGTATTCTGCTGAAACATGTGAATAGAATGGTGGATTAGGAATTCCTCTTTGTATGCCGTACCTACTGAATCAGTTACCTATAGACTGGATACGATAAGAATACCGTGGTGTAGAAAGCGTGGGAACATCCACAATGGACAAAAAATGTGTAGTCAGCACTCCGTTTGTTCAACACCTACGGATTAGTCTTCTCCTGTTTGCTTTACAAAGATTCACTTCGATGAACAGATATAAAATAATAAAAGAAGTCGTTTAATTTTGTCCGAAGTGTGCAAGAGTGCCACTCGTTATGTTCTTGCTTTCCTGGGTTCGTTTTATCTCCTAGAAAAGCCCTGTTATGCAGTAAAATAACGCTCCGCTGGAGAGCGATGCAAAGTTTGCTTGTCCTTGGCTTCAAAAACTATTGTTTGATCAGTCTGCATTTGATGGCCTTCATAGCTGGCGTTTTATTACTGAACTGGAGTGAGAATGAAATGGAAAGGATATCACCCACAATCCTGAATGTTAACTACTTGGGTAGTTTATGGGGCGATTGTTTTACGGTAGAACCAGTGTATAAATGGAGCATTCTAGAACTAGTTTGCAGTCAGTTGGTAAAACGCGACGGGGGTTAGATAAACCATTCCGAGAGCAAACATGCAGATTGTGAGGCTGAGCGAACAGAGACCTGTTATTGGCAAGCACTATTGCGGTAGGCGTTGAGAGCGATGGAAGGGAAAATTTCACGTGTCACCCTATTTCTAGAGTGATTGCCTCACTTAAGTGAAATGTGGATTTTTGTGTACAAATGGTCGATCCAGTCATGACAATATCGGCAAGTGAAATTTGGATTTAGTAACTTTCCCGTGCTGGTGGATTCCAGACATCAAGAATGAAATTGTAATTTTGTCTATTACTGGTTTCATCCTGATGGTTATATTTGAAATACCTCCAGTTTTCTTTCTCCCTACGAAGAAAAAATCGAAAAATTAGATAAAGCTTGCGCTTACGACAGCCGAAGTTATAACATCAACACATGCTGATCGTATTTGTTCCTCCTCAGAGCCAGAAAGAGAAATTTCAGTGAAGCTAATTTAATATGATTATTCTTCGCAACCGTTTATACACCGTCATTGAATGGTTGACTCAGGATGAATATCAGGATTACGTGTGCCAAGGATACGGACGGCAGTCTTACTCGGTTTGGGAAGACCATTAGACAGACAGACGCACGGACGGACTGACAGACAGATAGGCAGACAGACAGGCAGGCAGGTGGGCAGCCAGATAGATAGACAGACAGACTGACAGAGAAAAGAGTAACTATCATTGATTTGACTGCAGTTGCAGCCTTTCATTGGAAGTCAAGGCTTGCCACGAATTCTAATTGTGTGCAAAGGTCAGTATTGAAACAAGTAACCACATGTTCCCGTGATTGGTGTGTCTGACACATCCAAATAATTGCTGTGAAATGCAGACAGTTTGCGATGGTTTTGTATTCGACGCCCTTTTATTGATTTTTCACTAGTCTAAAGCTTTTCCATTGCCTACAAATATCACCTTTGTTATGTACCTATCTTTATATAAATGTATGTACACAGATGAGCAGAAGTCAATTAAGTCAACTTATCTATTCCTTGCTTTGATGTGGAAAAATATGTTAGTAATGTGTACACTAGTCTATTTTACACTGACTCTTTTAAACCAGGAAAAAAATGGCAATGATTTTTAATAACATCCAGGTGGCGACCATATAATTTTGTGCCACTTTAGTATACCAATGTTTGAAAAATGACAACAGGTAACATTGTGGGTGGCCAAAAGTTTGTCCTTTTGGACTTTGGACAACGCCGATCCAGGGCTCGATTCCCACTTGGGACCCTTTCATAGACCACCGTCCTCTCTCTGAAATCTTGTGTTACGATGTATTATAAATGAAGGGAATAAAAGAAATAGTTTTATTCTGAAACTTGCGCTTTGATTTCGATCATCAATGAAGAACATTATCCGAAGAAAAAATTATTCTTTTGAAAGGATGAGTGGTGAAGTTGTGACTCACTGTAAGATGTAACCAGCCACATTGATCCTATGATAATAATATCCATTTATCTACCCATGTGTTCACGCACAGCGGGAGGTCAATGAAGTCTGACTTACCAAACATAAGCTAAATAGTATACTATTCATCATTCACGGTGAATGTTCAGACCACTAAAATCCATGGAAGCACTGTACAGCTGTTTCATCCCCGTTGGGAATCATCAGCAGTTCACATTCAAGGAGCCCCCCAACCGGGACTCGAACTCGGAGTGAACTATTGTTAACCGAGCAGCTTAACCACAAAGCTATTCAGGCTGGCTGTCAACAGATTACTGAACTTGAACACTACATGAAATTGCGTCCTTTATACACTAGCTATGAATGGGTAATACGTTCGGCTCAAAATCATCCACCGAGTCCCAGCTGTGTCTCGGTGGATGTGTATTGCTGATGATTCCTGGAAAGTACGAAGCAGCTTTACAGGACTTTTAGGGTTTTCGTAGATTTAAAGGATGACCCTGCATGATGAATCATATTATGTAAAAATCTAATCACTACAACTCACACTCAAAAGTGAACTAGTGGGAACCAGTCGATCCTCTTGTGTTGCCACTTCGTGCCCTGCTGGGGAATTTCTATAGAGTACTGGAGCAATCGCCGTTGAACAGCTTAAAAATGACGAAGGGTTCTTGTACCTGTGACGGCAATAAATAGGGTAATCAAAGGTCTATAAAAGTAAGCTTTTCAACGATATAAGGAATGCTGAAGGAGTACTGATAATAATTCGATAACAACAACGTTGCAAAACATTTTGGTCCATATTGCGGAATATGTTGAACTAAACTCTTGCTTCAGTTAGAATTTCTTCCACATCTACGGGATTCGGTTTCCGTTTCACGAACATTATGTCAACTGTGGGAGTTGTATGATCTCATCAGGAATGATAGTTACTTCACTCTTTTGTGTCATGCGCAATTCGTCGTTGGGAAAATTTTAGTAGATTGTTGCTTTTTCCCTTTGGCTGTGGAGTTCCAATGTTATTAGCATGAGAAGTACTTTTCATAGTGGTGCATCAGTTTCATTGAGCTTTTCTAACTGGTACTCAAATAATTGCCATTTGAACGCCTGGCTCATTCATTGGGCGCGAATATAATCTACCGACCTTGGTGGCGTGTTTCACGAAAAATCCAAGTCATTGCACATCTGCTGCAGTCTCTCCTACTTTGACGGCACCAAATTCATTGATCGTTGGATTTATTTCTCTCGGTATTCGACTGAAACATACTTTTCTTCATGTTTGATCTCTTTATACGTTTTTTGACGTAGTGTTTAAGTTCAGTCAACCCGTACGAGCCAGCCCGAATGGCCTTGTGGTTAAGGTGTGTTCGATTCCCAATCTTTCACCCCGGGGGTTCGAGTGCACTGTTGATGATTCCTGATGCGGATGAAACAGCTTTACGGTGCTTCCACAGTTTTATGCTATGTATAAAGTAATTGTTATTTGACAAGCTATCCCGATTACTTAGGTTGTAAATCTCGCAGAAACTTAGCCGCACTGGAATTAAGCATGACATGGGAAGCACACGGCTACTGGCTGCAGAACGAAATTCTGATTCAATAACTGTGTTTATCGTGATTTTGTATCTCTTTATGATGCAACCAGTATAAACATATGAAAGCTAAAATCAAAGCCAGGTGATGAACCAAGAACAACAGTACAGAAGGTTATCCGGCCAACCGAGCCAGAGCAGTCATAAACGACCGCTCACCAAAAAGTCGAGCGAAACTGTATCGCAGCCTGGTCACGATACAGAAAGTAAATGAATACGTTTTCTCGCTAGGAACAAACGGAGAAACTATGGCCATGAGAAATGGCATGTTCGTGAAGAGTTGGCCAAATTTCAGTTATTCACACAAATAAGGCAAATGGGATGAGGTAATCATATGAAGTAACTAAGGCAATCATGACGTCATAACACAACGGGTCATGGGTTCCAGTGGGCTAGTGGACATAGTTAGAAAAGGAGAGGAAGGTTACGTGAATGATGAGATCTATTACTGTTCAGAATTCGATAATAACATATGGGGTGCCAAATGGACCCCAGACAGCCATTGAAGTGATTCTAATTCCTGCGTGATGCGATGGGACGCAGAACATAGGTATCATCCGTGGGTGGAGGCTGAGGGTGTTGCTTCGCTCAGAAACTAGTGGTCTAAGAACGTACAACACAAAAGAACTAATTGGTTAATCCAAGATGGTGAGTAGAGCTGGATAGTAAAGGATCTGTGATGAACCAATTTAAAGACTTCTCTTGATACTGAGAGCTCAGATTCCACCTATATTTTCCAGTAAGTATGTATAAGAATTCTACTTTTATATTCCCGACTCTGGTTTTCTGCGTTTATACTTTTCCATTGTAAAAGACTACTCAAGGCTTCATCCATGCAAAACTTTGGCTACCAGTGACTCGAACTCCAGACTGTAGCTTTGATACCAGTGAACCACAACTTTAAGTCACCATGGGCGAACCTTTTCCAATTTTTATTCGCCTACTTTGATACACGTCTCTCAGTTGTTTTCCAGTGGTAAATTATGCGTGCCTTATCATTGGTGATTCTCTTACATATGGCAAAGACAGAGTGTCTTCTGATCCTGAGAATAAAACGAGAGTTTCTTTTTAGCTAGAAAGTTTCCTGATTTACTATCTGCACCGTGACCGCGCTGCGCATCAGCTTCGTCTGACTGCTTGCTGAATGGTCGTTTATGACTAAAATGTCCCGATTTACAGGATAACTTTCTGTACCATTGTTCTTGGTTGGTAATCTAGCTTTGTTTTTAGCCTTCGTATATATATATAGTATTATATATATATATAGTATTATATTAAACCACCAGATTACGGTAAACACAGTTGTTCAGTTTGAGTTTGTTTTGCAATTAGTAGCCTTGTACTACCCAATCATGCGTAAATCTAAAAAGACCTAGTTTCTGCTAGATAGACATATTAGGAAATCAAGATAGTTTATGCAAAAGACGTTTCGTCCATCCATATAGAACAGACCATACGACTGTTTTATAAATGTACCGTATGTGCTATTCGTTACATCCAGGACATCATTCACTCAGACAGGACATTCATAGTACCATTTGCGACAACCGTTTTGTTTACACTCATGGCGGTCTAGCATATCGATAACAGCTGAGTTACGAAAAAGCCTCACACCGAATTTGGATGGGTTATGAAATATTTTGTCATATTGTCCCTCCAACTCGGAAAACTAAATGTATTGGGAAAAGCCGACTGATACATTTATTGTCTGGAAAATACACATTGTCACATAAAAGTCTAACTCGACTAAACGGCTTATTTCCAGTAATTCACTCTCAAGCCATTTACTGATTGATTATTATACATTCGATAAAGGATCTTCTAGACACACATGGAATGGACACCGATCATAGGCGGGGGTTTGTTAGTCGATCTATCCTCGTCCCGTGATTGATTTATCTAGCTAACGCCTTCTGTGTGACTGAACGGTAAGTTCAGGCGGACTTGGTCCATTCTGAGTTCTTGGATTTCGTGTGCCGGGGCCAAACAGTTTTGAGCACAAGGTTCAGGAATGACTTTCTTATAGCAACTATTTCGGTTATCGTTAGAATGCGCAAATGAATACCCTTATTTTCTGTTTGAGTGGGAGGGACATGATAGACGAAATTTGAAAGCAGAATCTGGGTTCACCTGATGTCCAGTGTTCATTAGGTGCAAAGATTGCGACATTTTTTTGAAAATTCATCTCAAATAGGTTTGAAAAATCGATGGGAGACACTAAGGAAATGATTGTGTGGATAGATTTGGAATATACACTAATAAAGGGCAGAAGATTGTCACAGCTGAACTCTCCCTGCCATGTGATAGGTTCATTCAGCTTGCTGTGTGGTTGAAATAATTATTTAATAATGAAGAGGTCGCACTGAGCAGACCTGATAAGGGTAGAGGAATGGTGGTGATTGTCCGAAGTGACTACCATGAAAAATAAAAGCAATTATGAAAGACGAAGCCAAATTTGGTGATAATCCTGATGAGAATGATTCAAATCAACATGCTGGGAGCTGAATAACCCCTTACATTGAAACAAATGAGATATACCAGTTTTGCCACGAACCAAAAGTATGAGCTGCTAAAGCCTACCGGGTCTACGATTCCCAGGTTGTATGGACTTCCTAAGGTCTACGAACCTGGAGCCTGTCTCGTCCCTCGCTGATTACCTGAGCTACTTGAACCAATGAGAGAATCTTTGGTTATACATAGCATTCGGAATACATCTGTTTTGTATAGCGAAGGAAAGATGCCCATAAAGAGGACAAAATAACCTTACTGGACGTCGAGTCTCTAAAAAATACCCCATTATCAGGAGCTTTGATTTTCGTCGCGAGTAACATAGGAGAAAATAACATGAACATCGTTCTATCACTGGAAGTTTTGCGGAGACCATTTCTTGATATACTTTTATCGTCCAGTTCCCATTGATGAGGTCAGCATCGGCAGTCTGTCCTTGTTCTGAATCTGGATGACAGGAGCACTCCAAAAAGCAAAACATAGTCTGACTGAATTAAACCACGTCTATCCGTGATCTAATCTTTAGGCTTTTGTCTATTGTCTGCCATGTTATTTGTAAATGGCTTGAGAATGAATTATTGAAAACCATTTGTTTCGCCAAATTGGACTTCTGTAAAATGTATTTATGGGGAAGCTAAAATTCAAACTGTTTCCGACTAAAACCAGCAATCCAACTAGTAACACGATCGACGTGAGAAATACGGATGGGAATTTTTCGGCAGAATTCCTCCAATTCTCACGTTGTTCAATGTTTCTAGCAGAGCGCGACAGATCGATGGAGATCTCCATGATCATTCAGAAACGACTATGCTAACATCAGTGTTTATTCGGCAGTAATCGAAATTCCACTTCAGTGCACTGAAAACCTAACAAGCTATCAAGCGGAACAATTGGGGAAGATAATCGTTTTTCATTCCCTGAGGATAGCAGGGAAAGAAAAACCGTTTGCATGTCATTCGGACAACAAAATAAGTGGAACAGAAATTTCCCACACATAAAGGGTTTCCTCGAACGCAGGAACAAATGTGACTTCTATTGAAGCAAAAAAGTAGAGCCCAAACGTTCAGCCTTGGGAACTTTCCACAATTCATTCGTTTCTAGTAAAGAGGAAATGATTGGCGTTCCACTGACGACGTATAATTTATTTCTCGTATGTAGCTTACTAAAAAGTAGTTTCTTTACCTGGAAGCCTGACATTCTAGCTTCTTGCTAAATGGTTACACAGAATGAAGAATGGGGATGATTGTCGACGAGAGAGGCAGAAATGTCATGTATTCAATTTGTGAAAGCTGGAAGCATTTGCTGCAGAATTGTGTCAGTCGAATTTGTAGGCGTTACATACAAGCAAGCTCTCCGGTTGGTACTACTGAGTTTCTCATAGGTATCTCTCTAACGGCATTTTTATAAAATTGCCTCTCGAAATACTCAAATAAATGATGTCTAATGAGACCATAAATGGCTCTTTCTAATCAACCTCTCTTTTTTATAAACGTCATATCTTTGTCCCAGAGTCAGTGAACCCTTTTCGTCTGGTTGTTGGCTGTGTTTGCTCAATACTTCTTTGTGGCCACTGTTTATTGCCGCTGAAAAATAGTGTGTGGCATCAATGGGGTTGAAAGGTCATGTGTACTGTGTCGCGGTGCCTTCAGCTTTGTTGTAGGTTGCGAGACCCGTGGTCTGCTTGTGGAAAATGTTCATCGTCTTGAGGTTTCCGGCCATCGATGTTTGCTTAGATTGGATGGAATGGCCGAGTAATCAATGCTGAGGTCAGAAATTGAGCATTGAGTATTATTTCAGGGAGTGTCCTATCACAAGGTATCCAGCTTAGTAGGCTTTGTTGGTGGGGGCACGTTTTACGTACGGCAATTACATGTCAACCATACCGGGTCCTGGTTTGGTTCGTTCCCTGGAATTGAGGAAGCCACGTAAGGGTCATCAGATGACGTAGAAGCGGGAAATGAGAAAAATACAGCGAACTAAGGAGAAGTAAGTAGGTACGATCTCTCCACCAGTTGACTGGAGACACTGAAGTAAATGGCAACGAACTGTGAACAGTGGCTATCGTGTTGTCACTTTCTGTCGAATCGGAATGATTATTCAGTGCGTGTTTTGTACGGTTAGACTGCATTCCGTGCGTTGACTACTACGGCATGGCTTCCTTTTGCCACCCATGTAAGCCTACTCTCTGACCATCTTGTATATTCATTCTTTCTAATTTTACGGGCACACATGGTGAGAAAGGCAGTGGACTTTTGGGCTCGCCTCGCTGTTTAACGCCGTACGATGGTCCATGAATAATGCTGGCACAGAGGCGTGAATTCGGCCATTTACACGTATTGTTCACAAGACCTGCGGACTGCGGTATCGAACTAGTCTCATTTTCTTGACACCACGTTTCTCACACCGGGACTGGTATGCTTACTTTTCCTACAGAGTGCATTTTTCGTTGGATCTTGGTCTTATTCTGACGGTGAACTCTTAAGGGTACATCACCTTGTACGGTGAGGTCTGCTTTTGGGAATTATGGACATTCGGAGACAGCGGTGACATTTTGACAAACAAAACGTCCTCAAATATGCTCGTTGGCCAAAGGATATCAGCTGTAAATTCATACCACAAAGCACACTTCGGGGTGCAATTTATTACGGCTCAACACAGAGTAATGGGACATGAAAACTCGAGGGTAACAAAATGGGTTAGAGGAACAGATCTGCTTGCCCTTACAACGGGGCTTAGTATATTTAAACGTAGTCATTACTCGGTGGGACAGTCACATGCCTGAAATTAACCTGTATTTGTGCTGAATCCACAAAATCGCCTATCACGAACTCATCAATGCTCCGCTGCTATTATGCTTGCTTTTGATCCGCGAGAGATTATTCAAACGTCCAAAAAAGTGTGCCTTCATCAATTATCAAGACCCAACGTTTTTTGTATACCGAGGCTACTGTAGCTGTCATCCGCTTGACCCTCGTGCACCTTTTCCATCCACATCTCGGAATGAAGCGGGAAGTCAATTTACATATGATCAACGAGCTTCCGCAAGGAGAATCAGGAATGACTTGCCATCAACAGGTGTCAGTAACTGAAGGAAATACCGTCCGGCCTAAAGATCTGAATATTGGTTCACTGGGTTATTTTCCTAAAAACGACATCCACAATTTCTGTAAGCCCACATCAACGTGCGGTCCCCAAGAAAGTGGGAAATTCTACTTAGTATTTCTTTGAATACAGCATTTTGTCCAAGTGAACCGATTCCAGTCTAATTTCGGCGGTGAAACTCCTTACCAGAATCTTGTTCAGTGTATTCTTATTTTCCCCGTGGTATCCGTCAGTGTCTCATGTCATTAAAAACCGGGTCGTTGCTTGAATCTCTGAATAACAGAGGGCACACCAAAATGTTTCACAAAATGGTGGAGCGGGGAATACTGTAGCAAAGGATGAGGCAAGCGGTAAACTAACCTGGCCAACCAGGTGAGAGCCACGGTCCATAGAACTAACGGTGAATACGTCGGAAGCATCCCGTAAAAAACAAAAAAGGGAGCCGCACTAGTATTCAAAACCCAGTGTGATCCCTAGCAACCCGCAAGAGAGCTCGTGTGAATGACTACCGATTAAGCTGTCAACTTGATCAGTCAGACCAGCCAAGCAAACTGAGTTCGTGAACCATGCACAAATGTCCACATAGTTTTTTTTTCAGACAGCAATGTAGTGACATCGACTGTCCGGCCAGGTGCTTGCCACCTTCGGGTTGATTCTTTTGACCGCCAATCAGCAATGCGATTTGCCGCGAATTTACTAATGAGTAAACGTCACTGAACTTTGTTTTTACAATCACTGAATGTTTAGAATTTTTACGGCGTCATCCGTAGGCCGTCTTCAGAGGGGAATTGCGGAATCGGGTTGCGAAGCTTCTCAGGTACACTGTTGCGATAGTTTTGCTTGGAGATTCATCAGGCGTGAGATGTGTTTCTTCTGTCATCACGCCAGCCACATGAACCATGACTGGCACCTGGATCCCAGAACAAATGATCACATAATTTGACGTTTAATACCATCGAAATGCTGAAATACTTTCCGTTTACAGTGCTGATCAGTCTGTGAGGGTACCTCATAGGACTTTCACTCACAGTCCCTGAGAATTGGGTAAGACAGTCCCAGTGTTTCAAATTTTGACACGAAAGAAGTCAACGATTTGTCTCAGCCAATGTCCTACTATATTTTTTCACAGCTGTAAAAGTCTATCCGCAAACGATTCCTAGAATCATAAGCAGTTCTGTCATCAGGTTTCAAGTGGACAAATGTCGTGCGGTACATTTTGGCAGATAAACCGTGCACTGATCATAATCGGATTACGTGAACTACTTGCTACATTGAAGCATATCTGAAACAATATGTTCATTCGTTGAACGAGCTGAATTTTATTTGATGCAAAATCCGCCTATAATCTTCACATTCAAGAGCTGCTAGCCGGAGTCGAACTGACCATATCCTCCTCTCGAGCAAGTTTTACACGCAGACCAACTGCTGCATGGCCAATCGGGTGTGAATAACACAGGGCATATATCCGAAGCTTAGCGACAGGTCGCTGGCTTGATCCTGACTCGAGGCATTAGACTTCCAGATGTGAAATATGCAAGTGAATTTTTCGGTAAATAAGTTGGAGTAAGTAGTTCAATGATAATTTGGTTTTATTTTCCACCATTCGAATTAGAAAATTACGGGTGTCGTAACACTTATCCACACTTGTCTTCCTACGTTTCCAATGGTTTCCTAAAGTTTCGCTTCTTCGTCCAAATACATCTGTGCATAACTTACCAAGTCCTCTCATTTACAGAGTGTGGCTGTTTGAGGACCTTTACAAAATCTGACAATTTCCATCGACGTGATATCCCCCTTTTCTATGTTTCACATTTGTTTTCATGTGTAGTCACACCCCTTATTGAGTCCGAATCAGATACGAAATGGGGAAAACCACAAGCATTTGCACACTACGTGTCCGCTGGACTCTACATCCTCCAAGTAAATCTGACCTTTCCTATGACGGGGAAGAGGATATCAATACTGAATTATGCTAATGGGCAGTGGTTATGACCTACTTACAAATTTATTATCCTTGCTTCTTCGAAACTATGTTCATATGTGTTTATAGGAATCTATTTCGATGTGTCTGCAAAAGTTTACCATTTTGCCTAGGTGACGGCATCACCGGAAATGTAACCATTCAGCGTTGATCGGATTTTCGACAATAACGACGAAAGTTCGACTCCCTTCATCTCCGGTTACTTTCTTGCTTGGCAGCCTCCTTTCTGAAGTGTTGCCTTTTGCTGCTTAGTAAATAACGAAAGGAAGTAAAAAGTGCATTTGGTTTTGTATTTTATATACCTGAGTTATGTTTTCTTTCAACTTCTATGTGTACGAGTGTAGAGGGGAATTGTATACGTTTATTCTAAGCAGTATTAGGTCCGGTACATGCAGGATTTATGCTAAGGGGAAATCGATTTCAGAATTGGGACTCTCCACACCGGAGGCTGGCAATTGGTTGAAGTCTCCACGATATTTACATTAAGAACATTGAATCCAGACACCACCGTTCACTTTCTACTGTCGCCAAGTAGTAACCATTCGTAACTTGTTTGCCATCCTGTGGTCCAAATATCGGGGTTATGTTTGTCGGTTATCTCTAACAGAGCAGTAAGCCTTTTAGACTACTTCGTAAGTTCCCTCTACCTCAATCATGCTTAACAGTTGAATTAAAAGCATCGAGAACATAGTGATGCTGCGAACTAATAATCACCCGTTGTTGAATCTAGGCACCGTATGCTTTCTTCTTGGCTGAAGTTAACTACTTCACCTCTACTCCACCCGCTTTTCTTCATACGCCTCGGGGGACCTATTTGCGGTTCTCGCTTTTCCCTGAAAATATTTTTTAGCTACATTATGTTGAATACAGTAATGAAAGCCTTATGCTGCACGATGTATCCTAATCATTTCACCTTAGCTTTGTTGGTGCAATTTTAATCAAGATGATTGTTTCTGAAAGGTGAACTGAACTTTCCAATGAGATAAAAGGCGAACACACATACACACATACAAAGATGAATTGTACATTGTGTCAGCAATCTGTGACATTTAATTTATCACTTAAAAACGATAATCTTCAGTGCAGCATGCACCAGTAAAGAAGCTGTACAATCCTCTGGAACGCGTCGTAAAACCTAACACCATTTATTTCTGCGCTCAGAAATGTGTCTTGAAAAAGCATTTTACAAATACGCAGTTATTTCCGAATTGGCTTCAACTAACTATGGCATAACTTACGAACAGTGGCGAATTTGAGGCGAATAAGAATCTATTTAGAAACTGCATTGTCTTCTTTTCTATTATGTACCCCCTCGTCGATCAGATTGCTTATTTCACCGGGTCTGTCTCGTATTCCTCAAGCCTTACAAAGCTCCAATCGGTTGGTACACGTGGACTGTAAAACAATACCAATGTGAAATCGTCAAAGGGTTTTCCGGGCTAAAACAGTGGTGGAGAATAACACAAGCGTCTGATGAACAGTTGACATATTTGAAAAAACGTGAATATTAGAAAATGTGAGCAGTTTGGTTTAGTGACTCATGAGGATCTCTCCAAAGACCCTCTAGTCTGAGAGTAATAAAAACGAATACGGTAAGGAGTATCAGATAGCCCCTCGAAGTCATGAAATGGGATTGCTCATTCAATGGTGAGCATCGTGAAAGTGAACAGTTGGGTTCATTGTAGTCTATATAATCTTCCAGAAAAGAAGCTGTACAAAGTTATCAATCGGATGGGCGTCATAGTGGACTTGGTGTGGCCAAGGTGATAGAAACTCTGAACCGCAAACCTACTTGCAGATTTCCCGGCAGCATAAGAAAGTAAAGCCGATTATCAGACGGAAATGTCCGTTTCATTTTTCCGCGACACTGACAGTGATCAATAAAACGACATGATCAGTGGGGCTTGTAATTATCGGAGTTTTCGATTTCCGCCGAGGACCCCCATCGAAGCGGACGTACACTCAAATGCTAACTAATTATATACTGCACGAATAAGTTTGCCTTAATCGATATTGGTGAATCACACAGAACAACTCAAATAGGCTGGACTAATAACCTATCCAAGGCTTGTCAGTAAGTTATGATAATAATCTTTTATTACGAAACAGATAGGTCTAATTTTGAAAATCAGATCTTTTTCACCAGAAATTAGGTAGAAAATCGCACAGCTATTTCCAGAATTGTTTTCAATGATCTTAATCATATATGCTCCCGTCTGATGCTCCGAAACAGGGAACGATCGAAGTATACTAGGACTTTCTAGGTAAAACCAACTTGCCACAGAGCGACCAAGTGTTCCCAATTAGTCCGTTTCGTGCTGCTAAAAATCAGACAAGTTAGATGATGGTGGAGTGCTTTGGCAATTAGCCGGGCAGAATGTCCTTACTTCAGTGTTGTTCATTCTGAAAAGGTTGCAGAAAACCTCTGTTCTGGGGATCACGATAACATTAGCGGTTGATATGAGCTTGTATTAATGAGTTTAGAAGAGTGGCACTGATACGGATACGCTTTTAAGTCCCCCTTGTACAGTCCATTTGTGCCGTTTTTAGGTTTTATAGAATCTGGCGGTATTTTTTCGTCCCTCCTAAATATATCTGTGGTAATTTATTGGGATTTATTTGACATGATATATTGAGTCCAAGGCAAAGCTCAATCAGTCCAACATTAATTTTCGCGCAACCCATATCATCAAGCAAAAATGGTCCATAACACTTAAGTCTTTGACCTCGTTATTTGCCGATTGTTTGATCGGATTGTTATCAGTCGATAAAATGTGGCCCATTTAAGATGAATGCACTTGTAGCTCAAATGCTGACTGCCCGTACTGATGCGTATTTATAACACCTATAAAATACTGTGATTAGCCAACTAGTCAAAAGGAATAACTTTCACCGCTGGTTCATGTGTTTTCTTAGTTCATTTCACCCGAATCGGTCACCATAAAATCAATAAATTATCTATTGGTGGTACTGTTTCGCTGGTTCCTATAAACTCGTTCATGTTAAAAATAGACGAAAGCCTTACTGGAAATTGCAATATCCATTTTAAATGTTCGCTTCCCTTGTGTCTAGCGATTTATTAGTATTCGAAATTGGCGAAAGAAACCTTCTCTATCATCCGTGATGGATTTCTGCTTCCTAGCTGCAGGGATTCAAGAACAGCATATTGTTTAGAAGGTAGGTAAAGTCTGTTTCTTGATAAAAAGCATAGAGCTGAACTCAACCTTGTAGAAGACTGAGGGCCTGCAGTTCACCATGAACGGACCAGGCGTGTGCGTTCAGCGTCGATTTTTATCTTCTAAGATTTGACGGGGTTGGTCTGGAGCATATATTATAAATTATTGTGGAAAAAGTATCCTTTCACGATCAGTTATTATTACCTAAATATCAGGGAACTTTACAGGATTGCATACTTCAAATTTGGAAAGTACAGCGTTTCAACCTAATTCAATCGCGGATTTACAAATCACTATGTATATGGGTGTGTTAGGTAGTGCGGAACTGAATTTCATCTTCCACGCTGCATCATTTATCTTCATCGAGCAAATATAACTAACATGATAGGAAACATGACCCGTAGGAAGGGTGTAAGGTTCAATTGAATACGAGATCAAAAATGTAAACGTGAGACACAAAGCCAATATGGCGGGTGTGTGATAGATGTGAAATATTTAGCTGACGTGAATTCGCTAATCTTTTCTTCGTACGAAGAGCCTTATTGTATCCGCATTGCCCCGGAGACTACGCAGTACTTTTCCATATCTTAACCTGGGTTCTCAAAGATCGACTGCAATGGCTATGTAGATAGACGCTGTTAGGCGAGTGAAGGTCAATCTTATGATTTATTATGACAACAGGATTTTTGACTCTTCCTGGTTTTGAATTTGGTGTCAATTATGAATATACTAATTTCCTAGTTTCGTTGATGTTTCCCTTCTAATGGCAATATGAAAACATTTCTCATGACCTAAAGTGTGCACTCTCGTGACACGAATTTCGTACGACTACAAACTTGCATGGGGAATCTAATGCAGAACAGCGTTGATCTAATTACTCATTCACGTCTACAGTTGATATAATTCTCAAAAATGAAACCGGTGATGGTGAAATATCCCATTTTGACTGGATTTTTGTTGATATTTTATTGTAAGGCTGTCTAATAGTCTTGGTGAATTCTTTTATTGACAGGATTTAGGACTAGAATTCACTTAGTTTTTATTATCAGCCTGTTGAGCTCTCTTGTCAACTTAGCCCTTTACCGATGTTCATTTCACCTAATATACGTCATCGCTGTTTGGAAAGCAACACTTGTATCGTGTTGAAAGAGAAAATAAATTTGGTTAAGTGGTTCGGCATTACGATGGACTTTGTTCGAATGATCACGTGAAACATTCCATGTAGGATCACGTGCATTTTGTTACGTGTTCCTAACTAATGCCTGATAAGGCGCACATGAGCGCCCTATGAAAAGAAAAATATAAATGGCAGATGGTAGTTCCATTGGGGAACGAAATATGGACGGTAATAAGTTTTTTCATCACAACATTATAAACTTAGATTGATGTTTATCCATTATTTTTCCCTCGGTTAGAATGTTTCAGTACTCACAAAGATCTCTTCGTTCTGGCATTCTTTTCGTCACAGTCAAGTCAATGCTGGGATGCCTCATTCAATAGGAAAACTCATGTATGCGAACACCTACATTGGATTTTTAATTAAAAGTTTCAGTATGATAATCTCAACTTGCATCCTCCATGTGCTTTACTAATCCCTGGGTAAACCTTGTAGTATTGTAGTGAATAGGGTGGATGATTCTATTTTGAAAGGGAATGAAGTTTCCCTAACTCGATCGGAGTCTGACGAAACGTACAGGGACGCGTTCAAAAAGTACGATACCACATCAATAAGCATGGTTCGTCATCTTCCTATGTTGTAATATAAAGCTAACCGAGGTATTGTGTTTCAGATCATATATACAAAGAAGAGGAGGGACGGATTTTAGACACTGAAGTGAATCCATTTGATTTCCATATAAAAAGCTGTTTCACCATTTAAGTATGGTCCATTTCTTATGTTCTCACTGCTTAGCTTTTCGTTATTTTCGAATTTAGACACTTTGCTTGAATTCAACCTTGCAGGATGTTTTTCCTAATGAGTGCTTTTTTGATGTACACCTGTATCATCTGGAACAACAACCGGGCAATAGTGTGATATTGTCTTTCTAAAAATATATAGGTGGAGGCTTCTTTTATTGTCTGCTTATCCGTTGATAGACACTGAGTGCCTCCTGAGCGAAGTGTGCGTTATATGCCCGCCACCGCGGACGAGCCTCGATGTATCTGATGATATTAATTTTCGAAGCCAAATGTACTCAATACTTGGGTTTCACCTCTCTCCGTTCGTGGGGCGTGAATCGTAGTGTTGGTCTGTTATATATCATTCATGAATTACACCGCTTTTGCTGAGGTCAGCAGACGAGGAATGAACACCTCTAACCGGGACTTTGTGTATTCGTTCATCGTGCTTATATCTACATAAATTAGACTCTAGATTGGCAAAGAGTAACGAATCAAGAGCCAAGCTGAACGAAACCGCCCATCGTTCAACGGAGAACTTGTCTGTGGGCACGCTAGTTTACGTCACGAGAGAAGATTTTACATCACGTTTTCTTAAATAAAATTGATCAAATAAGACATCTTAGGAACAAGCTTTGGAACAAATTTAACCCCAGATAATGCTCTGTTCTGTTCACTGAGTTTGGTGTTGTATAAGTCACTAAAATAAATGACATCATAATCCACTACTATTACCCAATCCATAAGTATTCGTCTGTCTTAAAAGAGCATCATTTTTACAAGCCACAACAAGTTGTGAAGCTGTTCGTTTGTTTGTGGCTACCTCGGGATGTACTGCCAAACAGTCCTGAGATCGGTATTTGCTTTTCGTAAACGATGCATTTTCAAGCTACAAAAGCGACTCCTGATTTCCTCTTGCTTGCAAGGAACTCCATTGTCAAAACTGCCAAGATTATGATAACAGCCAGCTGAACAGGAAGGATTCCACTGATAAGGTGAATTCCCCTCTTCTTGACTAATAAATTCTGTAGTGGACAGAATGAATATCCCCTGAAGGATAGTTGACCAAGAGTATGCAGCGTGCTGTAGGAAAAGAATGAGGTGTATATCAACCCGGTCAGACCAACCAACCAAGAGCCGCAGACCAAAGAATAGACGACAAATACGCCGGACGCGTCCCACAGCAGCCAACAAGAGGCATTTGGACCTGTACGTGGAACTCTGTGGGATCTCAACCAAGCAGCAAGATAGCACATGTGAAGGGCTACAGGTCAGTCCATCAACCGCAGCAAACAGACCAACGAAACCGAAACAATATGCAAAAGAATCAACCTAATGGCCACAAGCATCGGACAAGAAGGCAGCCGAAATAATCAAGAAGCCGGAGGATCGACGTTGCCACAGCGTGGCCTTGAAAAATAACCAAACAAACGATCGTACACGTTGTACCAATTTGACTTGTCTGGCTGGTTACATATATGTGTGCGGTAACCATCTCGCCTAATTTGAAATAATATGACAGATTAACTAGCAGCGGCTCCTTGTGAAATCAGCTCCGATGACATGTGTCTTTCCAATATTAGTTTGATATTTTTGATCATAATGTATGAAGCTTCGTTTAGGGCTTGAATAAACTGCTCAAAATCGTGATAAAGCTTTATTGTTGCGAAGGTTTTCTGACAATTTTTTTCCAGGGGTTTTATATATGCCGAAAACATTCGACAACGAATTATGTAGTCATGAATTCTGGTAGTCATAGAAAACTAAGGCTCTCAGAATCGAGCGTGGGACATGATTGCAAAAACCGGCAAAAAAGCTTTCAGAATAATTTTGTATCAACAAGGCTTCAGTACACCCTAGATTACACAAACCATACCGAATTATTCGGCATCAAGAGCTAGTTTTGACGTGCAGTCGTTTAAAAAATCCATTGCAACTTGCATGTTACTAAATGAAACTGCGTGCAGATTTTGCCAATGAATTTTAAGCGACCGCTTTTCGTTGAAGAAGAAATAAAGTGGAAAGTAGAAGTTGATTATTTCCTCATGCTCTAGGTTCCGTACTGTACAAACATTTTTCTATTCGAAAAGTGAGGTTGGATTTTCGATTCCTATGACAAAGCGTCAATCAAATCGAAGTATAATCTGGACGATCACTGGCACACAAAAATGTTTTACTTGGTAGTTCCTAGCGGTGTTTGAGATGCAAAACGGTAATAAATGACGGTGGGTTTCTCCATCCCAGTCCACGATGCCCAGTTGATCATGAAGCTGTCTATTTTAGCAAACTTTGGCTCACCTACTGCAGCTATCATTTTTCTGTTGTCGTTTTCCAACGTTTTCAACATTGCTGTAACAAATGTCGTTGAATTTTTCTGGAATTATGCTTTATCGAAAATAATACACTCTTCGGCTAGACTGATCACGCCGGCGATTGTATTCCGCGGATCACTTTTGTTTATTTTGAAATTTTCATTGGCTGAATTAAATGGCTATTATGCCGTTTTTAAAACGGGCAACGCACGGGGTGTTGGTCAGACTAGGTCTGACAAGTGTCTCTCTAGCCTCCAGCTAATAGCATCGCCTGAAGCTAAGGAGCATTCATATGAAAACACCCATGCCATTTAATTGCATCCATTATCTTCCCGAAAAACTACATCTTGAGTACCGAAATCAACATGGAAAGAACGGTAAAGCTTTGGGATACGTGTTCATAGAGACAGAGAACAATTTTCCCCCTTCCCCACAACGGGGACCGGGGAGTTAAGAAAACGTTTCTGTAAGTCAGTTTCATTGGGCAAAGAAATTATTGTTTTCCTAATTTTGAGCGCAGTATCCATAAATAACAAATTGATAAACAAAAAGTACACGTCATTCTAATGAAACCGATATTTGTTTTCGTTAGTTCAAAAATGTGAGGGTACTTATGACAACTTACTACCCTAAGGTGACGGTGATAAAAGAGCGGTATATCACATAGTTTTGATGCGAAAATCTGTATTAGAGCACCATACCTCAGAATCGTGTGTTTCTCTTGACCATGCACCAGTTTTCGGCGATGATTTGGGGGTTGTGACCGAGAGAGTCAATAGTTCGTTTATATAAATATTTAGGCAAACTCGTGATGCAGAACATATTATTTCAGATAAAGTGAATTATTCCTATCCAGCACTTCACTGGTGGACTGCCGCTGTTGTATGAAGTCACTTAAAGCGGAAAGTTAGAAATGCACACTGTAGGTAGGAATGCTGCATCTTTTGGACCTCACAGGAAATCACCCCGAAGGTTATGAATTATTCAAAATAATGATATGGAGGCAACTGTGGCTACAAAAAGAGACACTTGGTAACTAGGGTCACAGATAAAAAAATATGACTGTCTCCATAGTAGCCCGCAGCCTGACATATGCATCCTTACTACACAGAAATGGGTTGTTGGGCAACCGCGATAGCGGAAGATGAAGCAGATCGACGGTTTCAGATTAGGACGTACTCCGATACAGTCGGGTGAATAAAGAAGAACTGTGTGAAGAACAGATGGCTAAACGCCCGCAGATACACGGACCATCAGTTGCGCGGAGCGCGAGACTTGATGTCCAAAGAGTCTCAGTGTGAGTACGGTCTAGAGGTCTAAGAGCTTCACGACACACTAAAATGTTTCTCATGGTCAGCAACGCTGATATAATAACATCACCTCGACTGGTGATGCAGCGTTTGCGATCAAAACGCTAAGCTCAGCGATAAGAATATCATGGCAGCAACCAACACACCTACGCGGCAAGAACCACAGTATTTTCCGTAGTGTGGGAGACTAGCACCATAGTTCAAGATTCATCCATCAAACTTGAATGCATTCAAACTAAAAATGTAAATTATACCTTTTATTTTGCAGAACGAACCATGACTATGTTTCTAAAGTTCTTAGGACTGTTGTGTAGACGTGAGACTGTTCCTGTCGTCCGAATTAAGCAACTGTTGTGGTTTCGTGAGTGGATTAACGGCAAACAATTAGTAATAAAGAAAACCTATGCTTCTTCGTAGACTGTCCCCTGGGTACATTCATGAGCTCTTCTTTGTTCTCATCCAATAAAATTTTCCGCGTACCTTTTAAAACAGGTAAATGCCTCCTCGATGGGATTGAAAAAAGGACAAACTGAGTAAGAAAAAAGAAAAAAATGACCAAACGGCAAAAGAGCTCCAGACGTCCACCAGCGTATAGGGCCATTGTCAAAAATAAACACTACTTCAGTAATGGGTTGACCAGTGTTCAGCTGAGGGGAGCTTGCTTCGAAGAATCTATTGAATATCTAGTTATGTACTTTTGAGAAACATTCTTGATGTAGCACCTCAAGGGTTAACAAATCATCCGAGTGGTAGAGAGCACGGTAGGTTGTATTTAGTTTTTTCAACTTGAAGTGGAAACTTAGAGCTTCAGTGCTGTTGCAGTCATCTCTGCATATTGGACTCGCTTTATTTGGACATCAATGCTGTTGCTTTTGATGGATTGGTTTGTAAGTTTTCCGTGGTGTCGCCATGTTAATTAAGTAGTCGATCAATAGATATCCCGCAAGTGGTCAACCTAGGACTTCCCGACTGAATTAATAATTCTGTCCGAAGGAAGAGTTATTGAAGGATTCTCATTCATAATGTTGCCTAACTTGGCGATAATATCACCCGAAAAATTTCTTTTCCTGGAGCTATATTTTAGCCCTTTTTGATCTTCCTTTGCTGTGCCTCTACTTTTTCTTATTTTTATTCCGAGAAGAGGAGATATCAGCTTTGAATTACAACCGCTTCTGGCATATGTACAATGTGATTGTGACCTTTGTCATTGGCATTTTTTCGTTTACGTGGGTGATTTTCTTTGTCCGGGCTCAAATCGATTATCTTTGTTTCCCCTTTTACCCCCCCCCCCTCGATGGACATTGTTCTCCATTGTTTCTTTTATTCACCATACAGTTGTCGATTCTCACATAATTATGTTTGGTTGAAACTGACCGGACGATCAAGGGTTGCACAAAAACAACGGCTAGTTGTCACCCTCTAGTGCGCCATTCAGAACCGGAACCGCTTCGCATCAGTTGGTAGACACATATGAGCCCACCCAAGTACACACGATCGGAGTAAGTGGTTTTTCAAACATGTTTGCAGCAAGTTGCCATTTGTTTAGACGGAAACTGGCCATTCAGACTAACTGAACTGGGAGAGTAGGAACATTTTGTGGAAAACTTCCGGGCCGCGAATCAGAGAATGTACGAACAAATGACTTCAAATTTTTAAAAACCTGGCTTAAGTATTGCCCCTAAAACCTGAACCTGCTTGTCTAATTCCAACTTGACCGAAGTAAATCGATTCCTTTCGTATTTTTCTACAATTTACCTACGGACTCATTTCCGTCGCTGTTTTAACCGAAATACTTCTTCGGTGATCAAAGTGAACCCACTGAAAATGGTCTGTATATTACCTGAAAATTACCAGTTCCATTTGTGTGGAAAAGTTCACCATTTCTCCCCACCAAAAGTGTTCCACCTTCCACGCAGAATATACTGGTTAGGAAAACGTTACAGTCCATACTACTCAGCCTGTTTCAGCAATTAATAATGCGTACACATGTTCAGGCTTTGGATTTTGCATTGGGAGGCAGTCTGTATGCCTAGTGCGCGACATTCATAGTTGTTTATCCGATGACTGAAGTGTTCTTCTCAATAGTTGAGTTAGAATGTAAGTATTTTCAAACAGAATAACAACATCTGCACATTAAAGTTGTGACCGGATGTTCCTCGTGGAAACTTTCACTAGGGAATTACAACTACGATTCGCTGATAATGTTTTCTAGGTCAGTCACAGCTGTTCTCGACAAAAACGATGATGGGGTCGCTAGTTGAGATGTCGAAAGTCAGTAATTCATATATGTGAAGACGACGTTTTTGTGAAACAAACTAATTCTGTGTACATGTATTTGTTTAGTGGAACATATCTTGATCAAATATAACACATCGCGATCACTCAAACCAGTATGGTGAATGACCGCACTAAGCTTTCAGGTGATTTCCCTACATTTGGGCTGCTAACTGGTTTTCTGAAGAGAATGACCGTATTAATATTTACTGCATTGGCTTCGGTGAATTGAACCCAATCTCTTCAGACCATGTTGCTAGTACTAACAACAACCTGGGCCGTAACATAATGAACATACGACTCCGATACATTGCTTTGTGACTGGATGAAGTACCGTATATCGTTACGTTATCATAAGACCGGTGGTGGTAACATGGTTTGGAGCGCTTGGTTTCCATCTCCGAAGGCAGAGTTTCGAATCCCCTCACCCCATCACCGGTTACTTTGGTGGTGGAAAGTAATCCAATGAGAACTGCAGGTACGTGTTGCACTTATGTGAGTGAGACGTTTCAGCTACTGACAGCCAAATTGTTTATGAATCCCATATCCTACACAAAGACAATAGTTTCCATTCCGATTCTGGTGAAACTTCAGCGAGATTTTACATCTAAAATCACAGAAACTTTCCTATCGGTAATGATTACCGATTTAACACTTAGCTAAAATGCCGGAATATTTATGATTTGTTAAAAGCTGATCCTATTATATAACTTGCAAAGGGTGCGCCCATAGTAATCCTGTTAGCTACTTTGCTTTTTAACAGACAAATTTATTCGATAGGCTTTTGATACATGGCTGTGACATTTCGCGTACCACGATGTTTGCCAGTCAACTTTATTATGTAGTCAACTACTTAGGAATGGTTTTTAAACTAATTTTCAGAGGTGGATACGGGACCTCATCCCAGCCTGCCATGACATTTATGTGAACGATTTTTTTCAAAGGAAGCTGCTTAGCTGTTTTGTTCATGGGAGCATGTTTCATGGAAATATTTATGATTTCACAACCTATTTGACATAGAGAAGGGGGATTCGCAAAATAATGGCCCTTAAAGATTAGTGACTGGTTTGCAGCTGGCCCGCAGTCTTTCCTTCTTAGAAAACCAACCTTTTTTGCCTGAATCACGGGGTGTACAAGCTGAGCCTGTTTAGTCGTGAGCCCGTCGCTTGAGAAAACAGAACCACAACATACAGGATAAACAATCAACGGCTTGTAGCGATAGAATGATAGAAGCATCTTGTCAAACGATGTTTAATTCTAACACCAGCCCATTAGGAGTCTTGGTCATTCTCGGAGTTGGATCAATAAGTTTCGTGCAACGACTCATGTAGTCATTGCTGAACACAGATGAAACGAGATATGTCGTGAATAACAGGGACTTCTTCCCCGTTTTAGTGACACAGTGAAATCAGACATCAATTTGTATTTCTCCATATTTTGAATCACCTTCCCAGTTTGTTGAGAACATGTATTACGAAAGCCGCTAAGAGTTTCCGTAGATGGGACACCAGCGGCATCAGCTGCGAATGAAATACAAATCAATGAAATCCCGCCAGTGGATATGTGCTGCCAATGACTACTAACATGGACCAGACAGCAATAAAATGCGTCCATCATTCTCAACAATGATTAAAAAGTGGATAGTACATGATGATTCATGTCACATGAGTAGTACTATTGTCAACATAGAAAGCGTTTTCTCACAACATCGGTGACCAGCTTGTAGCTGCCACATGGAGAAGTGATCGACAGTGGCAATAGAAAAAACGGCACGACAATGTCCTGTGTTAGGCTTGATGAGGCAGAATCTAATAACCGGTGTAAGATCGAATGCTCGTGAAATCTGTTCACCTGAAGTAATTTAGGATGAGCTTTTCTGACGTACCCGGAGGTGGTCCAACTTCAGTATCTTCAGCTACATCCTGTTTCATTAAGGGTTCTAATTTTGCTACTGTTGGTCACTTCCCCATTTCCTTTCCTTTGACCGTCAGTGGTCTTATTTCGGAATTGGTATACTATGCCCTATACAAAAAAGTAGAAATCAAAACCTTACTGACGGGTTGCTCTTTACAAACGGGTTGATTCAACCAAATATTGTTTACGAGAACAAAAACAACAGAGTTTTAGTAGCGGAAAGAATGGTTGATAAGTCAACTATCCCATCACGGCTAACCGCAACTAAGAGGGCACCGTGGGGCAAACTGATGGCGCCAGAAAAGCTACCGTTGACGCCTAACAATTGAGGAGTAAATATTCTACAGAAATTGTATGGGAAATGGGTGGTGACAGGGTAATTCGGAATGGACGAAATTGGATTGACAGGTTGACCTGCACGACCAGGTCATGACAGACACATGGATTGCATCTGAGTCACTGGAAAGAGTGTGGCCCGCTTGCATACAGGTTAACTGGAGGGCTTGGACGAATTTTTCCTGTATGCACAGAACATGATTCGTACAGACTAGGGAACGGATCACTGGAAACAATTATTTGTTTCCAAAAGCACGTTCTGAAGTCTCAGTATACTTATTCCGGAATCTAAACAATACAGACGTTGAACATCGGATTTGATTGTTCACTCATCCAGATGCTCATGTGAAGCAGAATTCCTAAACCCCGGGGTATACATTTATCTCTTTCGTACGGAAGTGCACCAACCTGCTGAGTCGGTTCCAGGTGCAGTACCGGGCGACATGTTTGACAATGATCATCGAGTAGAGTGCGGTTGAGCATTTAGGTCCCACAAAGGCACTGGACGTGTTCATACACCTCAGATGACCCCCTTCCATTAATCATCCGCTGGAAAAACCGATGAGGTCACATCATGAATATACCTGACCCGTAATTAACACACTCCAAATATGCAGTCCCTGATTATCCTATCCCCAGGTTTCATTTTATGTTTTTCAGACCTCAAGGCAACGATTTTTGTCGCAAACTATTGTTCGACTGAAATTTTGCCCTCGTTGTGAGTATGAGAATTTTACCTTTGATGAAATACAATTTCACTCAGTTTGTGCAACAGTTTTTGTCAGAATCATACACTGGTAAGTCAATTTCAGACCCCCTGCACTAACAAAACCTTACGAAGTGTTTCGCTAATTAGGTGTGACCATCTGGAGTTGTAAGTAATGTAGCAAAAAAAATATGGGGTTGTTTTGTTGATCGATATCAACGCTGCACACGCATTCGTCCTCAACGGATGCACTACCATGCACTTGCATCATCTCGCTAGCCCCGAAGATCACCTGGAACGGAAATTTTCTCCTCCAACCCAGTAACAAATGAAACTCGAGAATCGGATGCACATTTATGAGTTTTACACACAGACAATAGGGATATCCGGATGGTCTCGAAACGGTTTGCAATAAATACTACACAGTTTGCTGCAGCATTTCTCCGTCACCAGCCTTGGACAGATGTAGACTGGAACTTGACGGCAGAGCGCCATTTCAGACGCCTTCAAGCAATCCACTTGAAACAGCTGTGTGCACCTTTTCAATAAGGGTCTGTGCTGAATTTATTTGTCGTAAATTCTTCCGAACTAGCTAATTTTATTGGTATATTTTCCAAGAAAATAACCCATTCCTCTCCGAATTACGTTTGAGACTGGTGCTCGATTCAGAACGAATTTATGTATCCCTCATTGGTGTGATCACAAAAACAGTCAATTATTAGCACTAATTCGAATGCGTTGTTGCTTTCTGTTGATTTACGGGAGCTAATGCTTTATGAAAATAAAATCAGAGGAGGAGAGTTGTTTTGCGTCTTTGAGAATTAATCAGCCTCAAACCCGTTTTTGAACTGCTTGTAACACCAATTTATGGCTTTTCACTCAGTGTAGTTTGAAAATGTTTTCTCACCAGAAAACCAGTGTAACAGTGACTTCTTCTTAAAAAGGCGTATGCACTGGTGAACGTAAGTGACTAGTTACTTTGTTACCTTTTGAACATGGTTACCGCGATAGTTGAAAGTATCATGAGAAACTACTAGGTGTTTACGAAGCGACAAACTTGACAACACCGAATGTCGGACTGGCAACTTCGACGAATCGAGTGCTTTTCCTGATTGTAGGTTGAAGGGATGTGGAAAGTTCATACCAACAGGTGATAAAATTGGTCTATGTCATCTCCAGGCATTTCGGACAACAAACGTCATTTGTTCAGTGTTTCAGATGTACAGTTCTAATCGCCAAATTCATACGTTTTGCGGCTTTCAAAAATAATCGTGTTCCTTTCTCCACAGCTTGATTCAGATTGCTGAGATGGCGTGAGGTATTGGGGTGTTTTGCGATCGAGGAGGCCAGGTTTCTTTTGGTATTCGCTACTCGAGAAATTGATGAGCCGTCTGTTTCACTGGCACCTGTGGTGCATACTCTCCAATTTGCTGACCGAGGTACTAATCTGACCTCCTCAGGTAGAGGCCGCTCTATAATGCATTAGATTTTAATTTGGTCGACTAGGTATTTCGCTCACTATTATTCTATCACTTTTTTCACATCACAAAGTTTCGTAGTCAGCTACACATCATCTGCACTGATGCACTTTTTCAATCTAATTAAGTCAAACCCCTCCAACTAACCCTATCTGCAAGCGTTATGGGAAAAGCTCCAGCCGTCGACAGCTGACGGTGTCGAAAGGTTTCCGATGCATTTTGGAGGAACTCAGAATTGCTCCTAGTACGATCTTTATTACAAAATGGCCGGTATTGGATCTGATTTTATTTGATAAAAATAAAGTTGACTATTGTCATCTCACAGACCTAACAGACCTAATAAAGCTCTACTACCCGTCTAGAGTACGGTTAACTCCAGATTTCATACAACTTGTCAAACTGAGGTACACTAGACTTGACAAGAAACAATATTTCTGAGACTTTTGATAAGTCCGATCATCCCGGCAAACTGTGAATTGAGGTCATGTATCGTATGAATAACTACAGTGATTAGGTCGAGAATTTTGAATCATGCGTTGTACTTTTCACGGAGATCAATGTTTTTCCTTAGCACAGGCATTCTGAAATTGTCTGTAGGCTTCGATATGCTCAGTCAGAATCCCCTCCCGCAAGCAACCTCTTGCAATGGGCGGTCATGCTCCTAGCATTCACGAATGATGGCGATCTCTTTACCAGATTGCAAAACCTCCCTTTATCCAACGAATCCGCGTGCAGCTTGGTTTTAGTTTCTTCAAATGAATATGGTTATGCGAATTAATATTGTCCTTTTCCTATACTCACGACTGGAATCAGCTTACGTCCTAGGATTTGTAGTTTCGTCGATAGTGGACTCATTTTTACCAGCAGTTTTATACACCCTCCGTTGACAGGGACTCGAATCCTATGATGGCATTCACTAGTGCTTTTCTCTGTTACCTTGGACCGACTATATTTTGGTAAATGCTTGCTTTTAGCCTTTTTCCTGTAGGATAACAATTTGGTCACTTTTGGCTTCACCCAGCCAGCTCCTATAAGAGAAGAGCCGGTTGCTTGAATGTCACGGTTTGGACTCACCCAAGGGCAACCATTCCAGGCGAGAGCTGCGCACAGAGAATTTCGTTTCAGCTTCAGTTGACGAAGGCTGTAAAAAGTCTAGAGTCCTGATCGGTTAACCTCTGAAGATGTGCATTTCGATTCGCGGTCGAATCTTGTTGTGCTGGCACGGTGCATTAGAAAGTATGAGGGGCGCTCTCCACATGCTAAAAAATGAGCAATTGCACGCCGCCTGAGGACTGAATGTTTCGAAGAACGGTGAAGCCCATATATTTCATGGCTGTGAAGTGCGACATTTGTTCACCATTAACGTAAATCAGCTGTATGGACTGCGAGGCGAAATTCGAAAAATCTTCATCTTACACTTATCGATCTCCAGCTCCATTGTTTGTGCGGCTTGTTCTATACGATAGTGAACCTGTTGTGAGGCCGCTACGCTGTCAACGCGGTCCGCCGAATACAAATCGGCGAGGAAAAGCTGCGGGACCCATCTGGGGGCCAGAATATTAGGTGATTACTTGAAGCTTCATTTGGTTAACGCTGTAGTCAAACAACACCGACGACAAATACTGGTCTTGCCTAACACCGCAGTTTAGTGATAAATCACTTGATTCTCCTCCGTAAGAGCAGGTTCTTGCACGAGTAATTGATAAGTATAACCTCCTGAGACGGATGGGTTTTTGCTGCTTTTGATCCGTTTGTAGTGTGGACCACAGGGTAGCCCGAAGTGCTCTGTCTACCAAGTAAACGCCGGTCCACAAACAAAAAAACACGGTGCAGTCCGTTGTGGAAACTTGTGAAGATACTAACAGTCTGAAAGGTTCAAAATCTGATCCACGCATCCCTAACAGTGGCGTATGCAAACTTCCCGCACCGCTTAGAAAAGGTTTAGCAAAAATACAAAGAATAACTTGACAGTCTTGCCGATTAGGCTGATGCCACGGTATTTTGTTTACACAGTTATGTAGGATTTTTTGAAAAGTGGAACACGGGTGAAATCATCCAGTCTCTTGGGAATCGCTATTATTTTCGTAATGGGTAAACCAGGAAGCTATATTCCTCAAGGTCTTTTTGAGTTCTTCAGTCTGCGAATTACATCGTAAAACTCCCTTCGGTCTCCCAGGTGGCCACTAAAGGTGTAGCGTTCTCTCTGTAGAGCAGGAATATTGTGCGCAGTTCTCAGTTTGATTTTGTCTAACTAAACTAGCCAGCACTTTATTCCCTCAGACTTAGTGCACCCTAGTAACAGGGATCATCGTTTTTTACCACTTATTAGGAAATATACGTGGAACGTGTTCACCAAAAAGACCCATTTCCATCGTCGGGAAATATCTTAAAAAACTCGTTCATCTTTGGCCGTTGTTTGCTTCTGGCCATCCCCTTGTTCCAATACGGCTTGCCCCTTTACATTTTGGTATATTTCATGACCGAAATTATAAAACCCATCTTTTACGTTTACTCTCCCATGAAAATGTTTTATTGCCATCTAGAAGAGTGATTTCTCAGTTATGTATGAGGCTACAAACGCGTACCATCAGATCAGTAAACTACCGAGCTTAGTTGAAGTACAAATCAAAAGCATAGACGATATATTTTTGCTTAAATGTTTCTGTACTCAAAGAACACTAAACATAGATGGCACGGGATAAATCTAACCTGTGATCCGAAAAAATCTTTCCCGTCTGAGAACATGATTAATAACCATATAAATTGTCAATCCATTCGCTACTGTAAGGACTAGTCTCCCGTTTTCCATCATGCTAACAAATCAGAAACTGAGAAATTCTCAAACAAGGAAGTTTTCCAGCTCCTTGAGACCACCTGTTTATCCAAATTTTCTAGGCAAGAAGGCCTACCTTCGGCAGCTCTCAGTTACAGGGCTGAACCACTTTGCAAACTCGTGACATACCGTAAAGACCATTCATCTGAATCGTTCTCAATTTCTGAATGTTGGCGTCCTGTCACAAACATCCCCCATCCAAAGGGTCAAATATTTTTATGGAACCAGGAAATTCCATCCAAATACACCTTACTCGTCTATTTTGAAACTAGTTGGGCGTGCTGTACCTGAGTGACCTCAAAATACTGTTAGATGTTTCACTGACAAATACCGAATCGTGAATAAGCACTGGAGTTCCAAGATTGATGCGGTAGCATGCTTAGTCGATTTCTTTGGAAATCTCTAAATGAGTCGTATAAGCCAATTCGGTTTGCCTTTGTCGATTGCGTGTCAGCTTTTGAGAGTGTGTTTTTATTCCTGCCTGTAAAAAATAACATACTTTAGTTGCTCCACATACTTACTCAACGGGCTGAAAGGCTACTCATCGAGAAGAACACAACGTATCAGATTCGGGAGAAAGGTTTCCAGACTTTTCTTAGGCAGTGTCAGCGCCCTTTAACGAGCGTTTACTTCCCACTAATTATTATTAACTTACATCAGCAGTTTAACTGTCAACCACTCAGCTCATCTGCTGAACTATGACGATGAAGTTGTTTTGGCTCGATCCTTCGCCCAGCAGTCTGATTTAGATTAGTCTAATGCAAATCCTGCACACATGCAAAATCTCTCTGAGCAATCTGGTCTTACACTCAACAATGTCAAATGTGAAGTGTCCATTTCTTCCAATTTGAGATCACTTTTTATAGAAGACACTACCATCAATAATTCCACTCTTCTGGCACGTGTTAGTCATTTGGAGTATATTTATTTGCCTGTAAAAGAGAATCTGCACTGATTTTCACATAATAAAAGCATTGTGGGGAGATTATGTCGATTTCGTTTCAAATTCATGAACTTCAGCAGTTTAGTTCTCCGTAGTCTATTACTTCTTCCTTTGTACACCAATGTATATGATTCTTCCACCGTTTTCCCTGATATGCAGAAGAAGCACCCCGTTCTTTGTGGAGAGCTGTGCTTCATTGACCGAGTTGTTGATATGGCCTTTAGAGAACTCACATCAGACCCACGTGACAAGCACATGATAGCAGCTACAGCAGTGACCGAAAACAGCTTTGCCAACTGTTCATGCCCACCGCATTTTGACCGTTTTCTTAGTCAATCTCATTCGTCAACTGGTTCTATGTTCCAACCCCTTTCCCTCAAAATTATTGTTGTAGAGAACTTCAGTAGCTCAGTTTCTTGCATGTATTCAACAAACAAGGATGAAGTCTTATCCAAAATGTTGACCCATTTAGTCGTGTAAAGCATATCTTCATTTTTTGCCACTACTGAACGGCATCAGAAAGACGTGCTTTAACTAGTGTAGTAGTTCCTCTGTGGAAGGGTTCAGTAAACATTCCGTATTTATGACCTACAGTTGCATTTTACGGTCCTCAGGAATAAGTGGCTCAGCAGCCCCCTAAAGAAGGGGTTCTGCCATTTTTCGCCTACCGAATGCAATACGCAAAATAAGGAAGATTTTTAAGAAGTCACCCCATCAATGGCATTCTCGAAGAGCTCCGTATCTTCAGAAAAATAATTGCTTTGGGTGTTTCTGAACCAACAGGTGGCTATTTGTCGAAGTCAAATATGCCTGGGCAACATTGTAAACCAACATCTGCAGACCTTGCAGATAACTGAGGAGCCATCCTGTGATTCAATCCTTTTGTCGTCCATGCATAGCCCCAGAGTGTATCGTTGAATAGGTGCTTTAAGTGAGATCAATAATAATGCAATGTTGCTTCTTTTCCACATGAAAGCATGATGGATACGGAAGAGACCACTTGGCTCCTTGTCGATGGTCTTAAGCATCTGCAGCAATCCGCTTCGCGACGAAATTCAGTGGCTTCCAAATAAAATCATGCTAAATCAAGCACAAAGGAGAATGTAGTAGATGCTGTTTTTACTTGTACATGGGCCACGGTATGAAAGGCAACTTCCAGTTTTAGATGCTCTTCATGGCCGTATCAAGATATCCACAGCCTTAGGTGTTGTGAGACTGTTATTCGTTTTCGGGTGCTTTCTGTGATGTTGAAAGCGGATACTTGCGACAGTTTTTTTGTCGCCATTTCAAAAGCCATCAAAACGGTAGCTGTTGCGGCCGTACTGTCCATACTTTTCCAAATGTAAATTTGTTTGGTCAGGCGGATCAGTACGAGCATTCCCGTTCCTGATAGAAAGGAAGATACCATGCTCTGGGACACAGTTTACCACCTTTTAAAGCCTATCTTCGAAAATCAATCTCACGGTCCTTTCAGGCACTGATAGAAACATCCGATATGTTGAGATAAGGCATTGGACTGAGCCAAAACAATCCTGAGGGATGTTGACTTTCACGTAGACAGATTCCCATTGGTCTTGTAGGTAAAGGCTGTCGCGGAGCTGTCAAGACCGGAGTTATCCTTGGGTTCATTCTGGTAGAGATGGTATCAATCTTCTGCCCAATACATGTTTGTACATAGGGTGACAATTTGGAGATGCCTGCCGTTGTTATGTTGGTCATGAAGCTTGTACATAAGGTTGGCTTGGCTTCTGGTAACATGGAGAGTTTTTATATTCTCGCAGGCCATTTTCATCTGGTTCCGTGTTTTGAAGCCTGAACTAGAACATATCCTTGAATTGCATATATATATATATATATATATATATATATATATATATATATGGGATATGCGTGATAGCGAGAGTTTTGAATAAATCCAGAGGAAAAACAAACCTTTTCAGAGGCAGAACAGTAGACTATTGGATGGTAGTTAAATTTGTTCCTTTTTATTTCTATGAATATAAAGTAAAACACTGAGGTAATCCGAAGACACCCTCAGTAATGTGAATGAGATTTATCATGTACACGTCACCTTCTGGTAAAGTTTTCTGAATGAAGAAAAAGCCGGATCGAAAACGCAATTTTTTAAGGGTTTCCAGATTTATTTACTGAAACCTCTTTCAAGTGGAAAGAGAGGGTTTTCTAGGTTTAGTGTTAACTTATGACGGTTACTGAACTCCCGATTGCTAAATGTGGTCCAATATTTTCCCTCTATTTGATTATTAAAACAAGAATATTCGATTGGGATCCTGAGAAAACCGTGCCACCTTGTTGGTTGACTGTTTCCATGGGATACAAATCGGTGCAACTTCGATCTGTTTGGACACATAAGAAGTTTCAGCATTCAGTGTCGTACAAATAGTGTATTTACTCCTGCATTTCAGGTATAGTTTAAGCAAGTCACCTCAAGAAGGTTTTGTCTACCGTGGTCTGTAATCACCGAAAGATCACGGGTACAAATAACGATTGGCTATCAACATCGTTCCCAGTTTATTTTCACACAGACAACAGATCTTTATACTTCATTGTTATATGTACATATGTAAAACACAGCCAACAGGCGTCTGAAATGGAAGAATACAAAAGAAGGGCATGTGTTCTGCAATGTCACACGGTACAGTGAAAGGTGACTGCTGCTATACGTATTCAAGACTCGTTCGAGCAACACTGTCCGGATTGTTATCAGTATTAGGGGTGGGTTGTCCAACTTCCTCGGTCTGACATGCGTGTGTCTCAGTAAGCATTACCGAGCCTGTCGGAAAAAACTGATGGCGTTCTGACTGTTGCTTCCCTATGGTACAGTATACAGAGCCGACTGGTGAATGACGATCGCCTCTGCGCTGAAGGGGACAAATACAATGAACACTGTTTGGTCCGCAAGGCAAATGACATTGATGTTCCGAAGTAACTTGCAATGAATTAGGCTGATCCTTGTCGTGTGAGTCGAGAGTTTCACATGCGTCATCACTCATAGGAGTAGATCGGTTGGCGAAATGCGAGCACTCCAAAAGAACAGCCAGAGGACGGCAAATACGCAGAGGTTCGTATTCTTCCTGTGAACTGAAAAGCGAATTCAAAGAGCTCGGAAACTATTGACTTTGGGGAAAAGATAAACTCATGGAACACTTAGAAACATAAATTTATTCACATAGCAATTCACTCTAACTCTAACCCAACTGCTCGCAACAGAATGTCTTCATGGCTCATCCCGATAGCTTTCAGAACCTCATGGTTTCTAGGTTCAATCCGTGATCAACTTGTAAACATTTTGTCACCGGTCCTGGCAACAATATCAGTGCGCGTTTATCGGGTCAGCTCACATTTGTGACTAAGAACGGCAAGCTCAACTCAGTAACCGAGATCAGTAAAATAAAGTCTGTATCATGTTATTTCGCATATTCCAATACTTCGACTTCCCCTACTCTCTCCGTTGCCTACGGTGTTGTCTACATATTTCCGTAACAAGTAGGCAATTCTATTAGCCAAAACAAGTGACCAACCCCGCCTAATATTTTGGGGCCAAGCAGAAGTTTGACGTAGTGAGTGGCTGTATTGTGGATACAAATATTGTCATATGTTGATACACAGAACCCACAAGGAGGAGGATACCAGTTTATCGACTCTTCTGCGGGGCATGGCGTTTAGATCACATCGAAACTGGTGTACCGCCTCCGTCTTGTTGGTAATAAATATCCACTTCTCGTCATAGCTAAATGAACTCTACAAACTTTGCGTCGAAAAAGAACAGAGAACTTCCGTCTTCTTCTTGAAAAGATCAGTCATGTGGTGTGGCTGTATACATATTACACCTATTTTATGGGAAACATGTCAATCTTCACCAGTTGTCCGGTTTAGATGATAGCATACCATGTGAGTTATCAATTGTCGGGGTATCTCCAATACGGGACCAAATCCGTGCATCCGCCACGAAAAAGTCCCACGCACAAAACGGCAAGATTTTTGTGAGAATCACGTTTCGGTTTGCGAAGTGTATAAGGCATGTTAAAGTTTTGGGGACTAAATTTTCAGGTGCAAGTGCTTCAATTCAAAATTAGCTATAAATTCACATGTTGCTAGATTACAAGCGGTCGGTTGCTTCCAGTTGGCGTTGTAAATTAAAACTGATAACATAAAATTTTACGGATAAAACTAAGGAATATCGGTGAATCAAGAAACAGCGTAGTGCCCTCATTGCACTGAACCTCTGATCGTGACTTCCATCGCTCCGGCCCGCAAGGGAAACCCAATTGACAGCAAAGCAGCACACCAAAACGACAGCTTCTCTTCTTGGATTAGCAAGGCAGTATCTGGAGCGAAAATAGAACGTTTTCAAACTTGGACGACTAGACAAGTTAAAGAATTGATGGGCTGACTATACGCCGTAACGTTTGAGCAACTTATTACCGGTCAGAAATCTGCGGGCATCATGCCACTGTTTGATAAGCCTAGGGACTTGAGCCTCAGGCGGTCTGACGGCCTATCGATTATTGACTAGTCAACGCGGCCTGCCATGGTCGAGCTCGTTTACAACTTTTTTTCGGGCGGTTCATTTTTTGCCTTTCTGAAAAGTACATCTCGTTCATGCCTCAACATCTCCAGACAGATTCCGGATAAACTGCTGATTTCCCGATAGCAAGTCAGGATAGATCCAGCGTACTTCCATAGGTTCTCAGTGATGAAGTGATAACTGATCTTTTGTGATGCATAACTAACATTTTTTACCAGTCTACCAATCAGCTTACTACAAGAACAATGAAAAGGTCCCTCTCAAGCATATCACGTGATCTGCATACTCTATGATTTTTATCTCGGTTATATGATTTGTCGAATCGTTAGAACACTACCTAACAAATAGGAATGAAGTATTTCAACATCATAGACGTGGACGGTTCTCACTGATTTTTTTGCATCATAGGTTGTAAATTCTGAAACACAATTGCAGGAGGAAATAAACCGCGCTTTTACTTGTTTCACCGTTCTCTGGCGATTATTTAATTAGTCAGGTATGAGCAGTATTGTTGACTAACCTTCCAACTGCGTTTGGAGAACGGGGTTTCAGCAACTGACATGGACATCTTTTCTGGTCTGGTGAAGTTGTCTCGCACGGTTCACGGCCGAATGCTTCCCTACTGATTGTGCTCGGAATCACGTACCGAACAGAGTCCGTGCCCGTCGAATCTATTGATATACTGTCCGAGGCGTCTTTACTAATATTTTGGGGTATTTCAGTTGAGTCCGATACTGTGACAGCCAATTCTGTATCGTTTGGATATGTGCGAAGCCAGTTCATGGCTTCTTGTTGATCCCAACCCAGAACAGATTGCCCATTTATACTGAGCAAACGCTGACCCGCTCGTAGTCCTACTGACGCCGCAGGTGAACCAGCCAATACAACGTCCACCACTAAAACCTACAAGAAGAGAGCGGGGACGGGTGCAGAAAATAAATCACACGATGTTCAGGTTTGATTGCACGATCAGCCCTGAGACAAGAACTGTTCTCATGGAAGTTATGAAACGCTCAGAAATAGGAAAGAACATAACTGTATCATTTGCAACTGACTCCTGGTACTTTAAAATTCTATTAGAAATAAGCAGTACACAGGCAACCTTTGACCGCCCCTGATGGGCTAAATTCTTTTCAAACACAATCAAGGGCTGAGTATGCATATTGACGACGACTGATTTTCGTTCCGCAACCTGTTTAGAACCCGGCGAATGTTAACCTTATTTACATTACCAGAAGACGATTAGAGAACAAACCACATACTTCATCCTAAAACCATGAGATAGAAAGTCTCACTATCAGTCAAATTGAAATCAACGATAAGCTATCATATTTGCATCCGTTCCAACAGAACATCCAGATAGTGACTGCAAAATAGCTACCGTTTAATTAGTTTTTTTAGTTACAACCTATAAGTATCCAATTTATCCATAGCGTGGCCCGCACTGTTTTACCGAATACGAACGACAAGCCAGTTGGTGAGGTAACACTGGAGACTGTGTTTTGTCAGTGTTCGGTATACAAGTCTTCTGGTATTAATTCAGTGGGAGTACAGCACTGTGTATCCTCAAATAATCAACATTCCTCAGGAACTCATTGACCACCCTGATGAAAGGATAGTCTTGATGAGAATGCAAAAACCGTTATCGGAAACTTGAACGAATGGACCGTAGACGCATGCGTGCTCGTCAGCAGGGTAATCTGACAGCTGATCGACGCACGTACGAAACAAAGACGAGTGGACGATGGAGCGGAGATAATAAAATTTGAAGCTGATAGAAAGTCCGTACTAAGACAGTCCTGCTCGACGTACCAATCAATGCAAGCCCTACACTATCGTGCTACAGCTAATCACTATTGTTTGACACTGTTCTGTGCACGAAATAACACGATACAATGACCAAATGCGAAAGAACTTTAGGGACTTTATATTTACAAAAAGAGAATTTTCCGAAATCAGATCAATCCTCTTGACCATCTGCTTGAAAATTGTTTTCCTCATCAGACTGAAGAGAATGGATAGAATGTAGATGTATATTGTATTTGATATTCAGGTTACTCTTGTTAGACAAACTCACAGAAGCCTCAGTACGCAATCGAATCCCGATTTTGCCACATTGTTTCCGTATTATCAATGTCTTCGTCATTACCGATGTGCGTCTGAAAGACAGTAACAAAAAAGCTCCACTGACTGGCTCATTTGCTCACTCACTCACTCACCCACTCACTCATTCTCTCGTCTACACTACACTCACTCACTGAATTACGCACCGAATGCCTCCGCCAGACTCACCCTACCGCACTTGCCCACCAACGGACCAGAAATAGCACACTCACCGTTTTTGGTAGACAACATGCAGGGATTTATCAGCAGATCGAATTCGGTCCAGCAAATCATCCAGGGCCACCTGGTTGACGTCCGTTTGATTAACACGCAAAACCTGATCACCGACGTGCAGTCCAGCCAGGGATGCCGGTGATTCGGGTAAAATCATAGCAATGTAGGTAATCTGGTAGCATTCCGTATGATTCGGACAAAAAGAACAAAAAAGAGAAGTTTTATTGGACTAATTGACTGGCGAATGGTTACTGCCTTTAGAGTGAGAAAAACTGGCAAACGTTAGGGAGTAGCGATGACATAGAAATGCACGTGGGGATGTTATTCTCATCAGCAATGATTCATGTTGAATGATTATTCCATTTCGTAGTCATTTCCAACAGTCCTGCTTGATAGATAAAAAAATACGTATTTATTGACAAAATTTTGAAGACCATTCGTCGTCATAGGTTTATTAGAAGATTTATTCTAAAACAACAATGATTGTGATGATAATGATAATGATGATGATGGTATTGACAAAAGTATAAACATGAGCATTTCATGTACAAATTGTAACACACGGTAGCTATTCTCTTCATCATTGCAACCTAATGCCTAACTGAGCCATGGTTTTTCAGTGGAGAATGCAACACACTACTGATAACTAGAGCAAATTCGAATGAGCTTAAACTCGTGAATATCGCGAACGAAGTCCCTCTGTCACATCTAGGCATAAGGGTCGGAGATACACCAAATATTCCGCTTATCAGTCGCCAGGTTATTTGTTATTAAATTATCCGAAACAGTACCTGCATCAAGTTAATCCAGTGATAACTATTGGCAGGTGGTTTGTACGTGTACGTAGGATATTTATAATAACATAAGTAAAATGTAGGAAAAAGTCACCAATTCGCGAGCGTATAATAGTGAAAACGAAAGCATATTCGCGAAGGTAACAAATTACTGGTGGACAAAATTACAACGCGTGCTCTGCTTGTCCGCTTTTCCCCGTGGGTGGTGACTGTTTTTCGGGCGAAGACTGCTGCCTTCACGCCCTCCGAATTTGAACAAGAAAAGGAAAGCTTATTGTCGACAAAAACAAAGTTGAGGGTACCGCGGATCGTTTGTCGAAAACCTTTATATAACTCATGGTTTTATTATCGGTGAAGCTCAAACCTACTGTTCACGGCTATAGATTCTCCGCTGACTTTAAAGGTGTGTAAAAAGATGCAATACTGAGCAGGAAAACAGTCCTCTTCGAAGAACCTTTCCGTCAAACTGATAGAATTCCCCTTCAGAGCACAAAAATTGTGTATTTTTCTTGGTGATATCTGATGATACTCAATTGCCTTCATATTTGCATTATGTGACCAATTTTCGTGAGCACGTAATCCCGGCTTCAGATTGACCAGAACTCGATGCAGTACACATTTTCCACCTTGTTTCATGATTTGCACGTAGGGGTATCAGTGTAAAACGTTGCCTGTTTAGAAGATTTTCTTTAACATGATATAAAACCAACGTTATCTTAGTATGAGATGCTGTTGTCTGGCCATTTTCGATGTGACGTCATATTTTTCTGGATTTGCAAGCATGTGTTGTTTTTATCATGTTTTAAACAATCGGCAGATTTTTGGTCCTAAAACCCTTCACCCGTAAGGAAAACAAAATGGATATTTAGCGAACTTTTTGCACATGACCTTTGTGGAGAGGTCGTGCGTTCCAAATAAACCGAAAAACATTTCAGGGCGGAACTATTGTCAGCCTCGAAAGAGCTGTTTAGCTTACCATGCATAGCGTTTTCTCGCAATATGCTTGATTTCTTTCAATTTTCCCCCACCGGCCACACGAATGGTCCACGCTCCGATAAAAGAACTGCTTCTAATAGAGCGATTTTTCACCCAACAAGGATAAGTAGGTTATGTTATCCGTTTTACACGTTGTGGGCTCCCGTAAACCAGTCCTCAGCAGTTGCGATCATTATAATCCACCAAAAAGCAAACGCAAATAACATTGAGTTTCGCAGAATTTTATATTTTGGCCGTATGGTGTGGTATAAAACAAAAACCTTTCTCAGAAGAAAAGCTATTACGAACAATGATCATTTTGAGCCTTCCCGCTTATTTTAGTAAGAAATCTTATCTGCCTTCGAGTACTCTCAATTTACTGATGCAGAATGCATTTTTTTATATATATTAGGAAACGGTCGCAGCTGAACAAATTAAGTGGTTCAAATATGCATCGCTTCACTTCTCTTCTGATTGACTGATTGTTGATTTGGCCAGCTACCACTTGACGAGAATCTGTTCTCGTTTTATCGTTTCACTACCGGGCCGTCTGCAGACCCACTGGCTAAACGTCGACCTAGATTCTGAAAAGGCCCTGCCATGCAATCAGCTAACGGGTCTTCTTTATCTTTCGACCATGAATCAGCACTTACCTTCAAAATACTGAAGAGCAGACATTTGTTTTCAAAGAAGTATATATATATATATATGTTCATATGAAAGAGGTGACAGTAAAATATTCCAGCCGTTGGCTTGGATGAAGGTTATGGTCATGGCTTTGTAAAGTGAAGTTAATCTCTCACGGTCACGACTGATAATCGATGATGGATTTCCGGGGTCCGCTTGGCAAGCCGTGGCTTCCGGTCTTGGCCAGGGCTGCTAAAGAGCCTCAACATATCCTGATTCACTGAACCTGGACCACAAACGCTTTGATGCATAACTTCATTGCTTAGTAGGCAAATGTTTAACGTTGATTTTTAAAAACGTTCAATTTATTGGTAACATTTGTTAAGTCTCCAGAGTCTTGCTTCTAGTTTGATCATGGTGATGGAGTTCAGGGCTCGAAATTGGACAGTTGCGATCCTCCGCGTACCGGTGGTAAAACTTGAGAACATAAGGTGTAAAGCCCAAGTCAGCTAGTACAAAACATTCCCCAAACCGTAGCTGCAAAGATAAACCATAGCCAATATTTATCGAAAAGATTCGTTCAAATATCCATCAGCCCATTACCTACTTCACACATGTCTCTTTCATACCAGACGGAGTTCGTGAAAAGACTAACAAAGTGGAACAACATTGAGCTTGGCGACTGCAGTTCTCTATATTTGTTCGTCGGAGTAAATGCGATAAGCTGATATACCGAGTCAGTAATAAACTAGCCAACGTCATGTGCTCTTGTTTGGCATATTCTGTGTTTCTTTCTGGGAAGGTGTTGCGATATTATTTTCTGGCTAATTTTCAGCTGTAGTCTAGGGGAACAGTTGTTTTGCATTTAAAATGTCATTCAGTTGACAGTTAGTAGGTGTGCAAGCAGACCTAAATCCTCAGAGCTTGCCATTCCATCAGTAATAATGATAAAAAAATCAATTAAAGTGGATCAAAAACGCCTCCTGATGATTCAACGCAAGTTGCACTTCATTCGAAGCATGCTCAAGGGTGCGAAAACAAGCTACCCAAACGGAAACCACTACTTGATCTAGCTTTTGGGCAATTACTTAATTATGTCCACTTTGAATGGCATCAATATAAACAGATTCCGTCGCCCGGCCGAAAAGGGGACTGACTTTGGAGGGTGCTTTTACCTTCCGAGATTGGAACTGTTTTACGCGGAACGTTAAACTTTGGGAAAACATTTCCCATTTCAGTAATATTATATCGGGATTTTGTAAATGAATGAACCTGCTCTTTTGACAAAACTTTCAGAGTTCATTTGAGGCAGGAATTCGACGCACTCGTGATCAGCCGCATTAGACAGGCATCCGTAGTTGACCTCAAATTCTATTACTTCGAGCAATCCGTTCGGATCAATGCTTCTCGAGTAGGAAAGGACCCAGTTCCCGTTCTCGATCGAATGAGCATACCCAGTACACTTTTCGGTTCAATCACATCCGTGTACCAAGAAGGGATTTTAAGTTAGCATTTTGTGCTTATTTTTAGCATTGTGGGAGGCATATTATTTTCTGAATTTCAGAAAGTCACGATTTCCAGTTATATCGGGAAACCCATCAGCCACTAAACAGTTGTTATTCTTGTTGTTTGGGACATCACCCAAATTATGTTTAAGCTTTTTTATTTGTTGAACTCCATAGAGACACTTTTTCTACACAATTATCCACCTGAAACTTGAGACAAGTAAAGCGGGATTTTCCCATGTCATGCGATAACGGAAGATGTTGTCACCTGGTGTTTTCAACTAACTAAATAGGATACGGCCCTAATACTGTTCCAAAAAAGCACAGGTTTGATCAGCGGCATTGTTGCCTCCTCAGTTGAACTACTTAAAACATATGATGTGGCGTATCCAGTAAGGAACGTGTGTTCCACCGAACCAAAGTGAAACCTGTCGCGAATCCCGACAGTTATTCCCATTCCATCGCATACCATACAAGTAAATCAGGAAAATAAGGATGACATTACAGAATTTTTCCAACACTAAAGGCTTTCCGGAATGGTATTCAGATGAACACACACTCACTTCTGCCCCTCAACAGTGACGTCAGAATAGTTGTTGTGACCTCGCTTACATACGCTCGTTTATAACTGTGATATAGTAGCGAAGAGAGCAGGGAGAGTGAGGAACATCTGTATTCGAACAGTCAGGCAACGAAAGTCGGCAAAGCCTGTACAACTGTTTGTATATGACTTTTTCCGGACAGTACTGTAGAAACACCGATTCTACGGCTGCCTAATATTTCGGTTCCATTCTGGCCAGGTGCTTGTTATCGTTAGCTTGATTTTTTCTGTTCGGCTTATCCGATTGTTACTGCTGACGTCTTGATTGGTGGCCGCTTCCATGTGCAATCTCGCTTATTGTTCCGATCTTACTGAATTCCATCTACAAGGTCGCAAGCTTCTTTTTGTCTGTTTCTGGATGCTTCCGACATACTCACAGTCTCCTCTTTGGTATGTGGCTCTCGAATGGTTGGCCCGGTCTGTTTAGTACTTGCATCGTTATGTAGCTACAGCATTCTCCGCTGCTATATGTTCACAGCGAACTTCTTTAAAACTCTAAACCGTTTGTGTGACACTCTGCGATGTGGTGAAGCTGAACTTTTCTTCAGCTTTTCTCATAAGCTCTTGATAGCTAAGGTTTCATCCAAACCACTAGAAATGGAAACTGAAAGGGAGTAAGTGGTCGAGGCTGAGAGGTTTGAAACTTTCACCATTTTGAGGTTCCACGAAGCTGAATGCAACACCGTAGGTCATGTTGGTAGCACAGAGATATTTTTTTTCGCCTGACTGCGACCATATGTGAGCTTTTCATATTTCACGCGGTTCTCCAAAACCCAAGTTACAGTGCTGAATTCCCGGCTTCCCATTGAGCCTTTCAGGCCACAGGGTTTTCCCTCTTCTGTTAGTGCATGATTAATTTTGGTGATAAAATATTTTTCGACCTGTAAGCGGAACTCAACCATCAAGAGCTTATCAATATCACTGTCATGAACAACAAACGCCTCCATTCCCTGAGGACCGAGAGCTTCGTTACGACGAAGTCGTTGCACTCAATTATTTTGGGTGCTGTTAACAGTAATTTATTGTATTACCGGTTTGGTGTTTTGAAGACAAAGAGGGCACAGAGGGCAAAGCAAAGACTGCACGTAACCTGTGATCCACACCAACTTCGTTTCAGTAGTTGAACTTCAATAAACAAAACATCAGTGCCCATCCAGCCCACAATAAAATGGTCAGCAGAATCGCAATTATAAAGAAAGGCGAGAGTCAGCTTCCAATTCGTCGGTCGTTCATTGTATCAGCTAAATCCTTTGAAGAAAAATCACCGCACACATAAACGATTAACGACTAAGCCCACTGTGTTTTCTGGAAACAAATTTTACATCCCATTCAACAAAAACAAGAAAAAGTCGACCAAATACGTAATTCAGGAATGTAACCCTCCATTTCTCACCTTTTCTGGGCTATCCGTTCGATCCAATTTCATTCCAAATCGCTGATGTGGAAAACAACGTTGTAGAGTGACTTCATGAGCCACCTCTTTGCTATGGATTTCTTTCGACTTGCCAGTTCGATTTATGTCTTCAGTGGGACGAAGATCGTTGTGCAACACCGTAGCGGGAGAGGTACTGAAAACTTCTGCTTCAAATGCGGATAACCTTGCTATTCGATTATCGGCCGTCAACACGTACGGAGTGGTAGACCTTGGCAAAGTGAATACTGTGGCTTCCTGGGAGCCAGATTTACCATGACCACGATTGACTGAATAGCGATGCGAAACGCTGTTTGCTGCATGGGGAATGTCCCTTACCGCGGATGGGCTGATTCGGAGATTTGGATCAAAGATTTGCAGAGCATCTACTTGATTCTTCTTTGATTGGTCTGTGCTGTCATCCTCCGTAGGTTGAATCTGAAGAGTGAAAATAGAATTTCTTCAATACGGATTTTTTGCGATAAATGGGACATCCCGACGAGACACAGTTCTCGAATTTTACGGCTGAAGCAACACGTGTTGTGCTAAATCATACAGCAGCCAGGACTGTAACCCGTGCTTGTAATATGACAGCTTAAAGGTGATGTGCTTCACTCCCATTACACTACATGTTGTCGCATTTTCGTTTCCACCATCGTTCTACGTCTTTGTCACAACCAACAGGATATCATAGTCATCTTTCACGGCAGCCATCTGTTAGCCTTTTTGAATAAATCAAACCAAACCAAGTTGCAAATTGTACCTATACAACTACCGGTTCGTTTATCATATGTAAATACTGCCGAAAAATGGAAAACAAAAACGGTTTTCCAAACAGTATTTTGTCCTCATAGAGCATTGAACCCAAGGCCTTCAAAACAAAACGCTGCGAAGGTACGTTCACACCTTCGTTCGAAACAGAGAATAGGTTGCCAGTCACACTCACATGGAAGCTGTTGAGGAAAAATTATAAAAACCTGATATTATCTCATGCTTGGATATGCAAAACACAGTTAGAGGCAGATTCATCCATATCCATTGAGCATACTACCTGTTAGGACACCACCCAAATCATAATCCTAAGACAAGATAGTTTTCTCAGTAGAACCTCTCAGTTGAAAAGCTGGGTGCATTTATCTGTTCGTTCTGATGAATTGTGCTTTGTTCCGGGGCATTGTTGATAGCATTCTTTGACTGTGGTCACCATGATTTCATGCGATGCATAGCAGTAGGTGGTAATTGTTTAGCCAACGCAAGGTCATTGGAGTGAAAACGTTTGGAAAGAACTCACTTCACACGGAGTCTTATCAGTGATCGAAAAAAGTACCTTACTTGCTAGAAATGTCTGCCTAATGATCTGAGTTACCTCAGGATTTTAACTTTATATAATCTTTCTTTGGGCTGTTATCACCAAATCTAGACTATCCAAAAGTTACCGTAGCTTAGTTTCATCTACCGTTCTTTCGGAGCGAGTAACGAAATTTACTGAAAAGCCTTCTCACTGGATGGGTGACAAAATCTTTCGGCGCATTTATTTTGTTATCATAATAAAGTGAACAACATTGTCAAAGTCGGTTATGTTAACTTTTCCCCAGTGTGACTTTTTCTGATACTATTTTTTCCAATATGCTCTTGGAATAATTTATATTTGTCAGCGAAACGTTCTCAAGTAATTTCTGTCTTAGAAACTCTCGCCAGAGTGGTTTTCAAAATTCTACCTCTTTCCTACCCTTTTACCAAAGCCTTACAGTTTCCCTCGTGAAAACAAAATGGATATTTAACGGGCCACTTTTGTATCACTTTGACGTCCTGTATTCGAACAAAACGAAATTAGTTTGTCCGGTAGAACTGTCAGCCTCCACGCGACAGCCTTTGTGCAACGAGATAGTATGGCTCGCTCAAAATGTGTTCCTTTTGTTTTTGTGGATTCTTCCTGCGAAACCGTCTTCTGGTCAACACTAAGGCAAAAAGCACTGTTTCCGAGAGGACCAGTGTTTGTGTGTCAGGGATGAAAACCGTTCGAAACTTATGTTTCGTTACCTGTTGAAATCCAGCTGGGATACATTGATGGGTAAGTGTTCGACTACCATCTGTCCAACCCGCCTTGGAATGCCACTTGGGGATTCAGTGGATATGCACTTCGAATGATTCCTAGCAAGGATGAAACAGCTGTACAGAGCTTCCATTAGTTTTCAATGGTGAGTTGGACACGTCCATAGCTTGATGAACCAGACTATGGGAAAACCGTTTGTGTTCAGTGTTCAGTGTAAAGTGCTAATTAATCTAATTGTGGGGTTTAGTAATTTCTTCCTTGCAAGCTCCCGATAAATTCCCCGCAGTCAGCGAGGTCACACGACCTCAACTGTACACAAACCAACACATCATCAACATAGGCAACAAATATAGAGAAAAGTGGAAGACGGGTGGGCATTTAGGTGGTCCAAATCTACTTGAGCGCTCGTTATGAGCAGACTTTGAAAAACTGAATCACGCTTTCATCCGTTCTTCACACCCCCAAATCCCACGGCCATACATTAAGTCTGACTCCCACCAGGGCCAGGCCATGGATTCCACTGCCTCCCTAGACGAGCAAAAGAACTAAGTCACCTCCATGGCAACAAGGGGTGTGGTGCAGAAGGCCGGAAAGCAGAAATTCTGGGGGCATATGCAATAGCACTCTCTCCTCAACAGATACTTCAAGCAAAAACCATTCCTGACTGTTAGAAGGTGGTCTCTGTTACCCGTGACCAAAACATGTTCATCTGAAATAAACCCCATGGTATTCACATATATTACCCTCAGAGTTTTTGGAAATCTTGAGTTTTGCAGACTCTCACCTCAGATCGATTTGCTGGGATACACCCAAACTGCATTCTGTCATCATTACCTGACACTGGGTAATCCAGCTTTTCGTACACATTTCTTTGTAACAGCAATCGATTGCGAACTTTGATCGGTTCGCCCGTAGTGACACTTACTAGTCATCCGTGGCTCCCTATCATGACAGATTCCTGGCCAGGCCGAAATAGTGTTACCAACAAAATATGAGACCAGCTAATGCGAACTGTCTCCTTCTCGTGCGCTGTGCCTTATTTCCATTCTGTCTTTATTAGGGTACCAAAGTAGCAGTGGAATATTCACCATAGGGAGCATAAAGTGACTACATAATGTGGATTGACATGAGCTTAACTCTGCACATGGTTTCTTTCGAGTTGGCCTTATATCTCATATTACTCATATATTTAACCAATGTACATGACAACTGCTTTGTGACTAAACCTTCGGTATCTCAGTTTAAAATCTCTGCTCGTTCTCACCCCACATCAAACAGAAAGACCGGTAGTAAATTGGTTTTGTCATGAAAATCTTGAAAAGAATGACCACGTTTTCTGTTATTCGCTTTTGTGCTCTGGGAATCACTAGATGCTCTAGTTCATTAGCATTTGGTCCTAATAAACAATCCAAACCGTGCACATTTGCTGTACTGAAACAAATGGAGAATGTACATTTTGACCGCAGGATTCACCAAGTACGCTTTCCCGACCTGACAAAATTATTCTACAAACTTTCTCTGCCACCCTCGATACTGTTGCTTACGTTGTCAGCTGAGTTCCTTGTGGCAGTGAAGGAACCAATAGTCTAATATTTCTTCGTTTTTCTATCGCACTGGCTCTTGTTCGTGGTGGTACTCCCCTACCCACACTCCGTGATCATACAGTTGATTGTGATAGGTTGTATACCTCGAGTGACTAGCTTCCCAGTCGCAAAAGATTCACTTCTTTTGGTAACTGATCTTCTTATTCTATTAAGGTCATCTCTGCAGATCCTTCTTTTTCGCTTGTACATTGGAAAAGTAGAGTACTCTGTTAGGGTGTCCGATCCCAGATCTTTTTGGAGTATATTGGAAAAACGATGCACCGTGTGATACAGGTACAGGTAAGTACTTAGTGTTCGGTAATACAGTGTTACCGGAAGAGATGGTAGTCAGTCGACTTTTCGGTGACTGCGGGTAAACTTTCCCAAGATCAGTTTGCAGTCCAATCAGTTGCAAACTGGCTTTGAGAAAGGTTACCCACCGTAACCGAAACGTCGACTGACTACCATCTCTTCTGATAACACAGTGTTACCGAACAATCAGCACTTACTAATAAAGTACTCGGTCTTTCTGCCTCAGTTTCCAAGTGATTTTTCTTGGTTTGAAAGTAAAAGATTTTTATCTCCTCACTGAACCTCTGAAATAACGTCCTTCCGCTGACTGCATCACTGGCAAGCGTTTTGCTGTTTGTGACTAATTTACGGCTAGTTTGTCATATACCACCAAGTACTGTATTCGAACTACTCTCCACAACTTCGTCTTTTTTGTTCCTTTGAATGAAAACTTAGACTCCTTCATTCACCTGAATCTATGTACAAATATTTGCCACATCCCTGATTTGTTTCGCAAACGTGTGAATTATGAGCAAGTATTTCATGGTCATTAGGTTAATTTCGTTCGTTCTTCTGGACCTTATTGTCAACTAATCCTTCTGTCTCATCTTCGTGACCACATTTTATCAACCACCGATACTCTTTTCAACGGATTTTGTAGTAAATCACTTACGTGCTGGCTATTCTACCTTGTCGGTTGCATGCATACGTTCGTCGAAGGATCAAGTCTACATAGCTTGGACCGGATACCAGCCACAAACGGACTTGATCAGACCAAGCTGCACTCGAATAAATTATTGGCATTGTCTCATGTTCCACCTCATTTACTCTTGCGTTCGCTTTTAATATTGCATTTCTCTATCTGCTGAAGCCTTCAAGCCTAATACTGAATCATTCAAACACGCAAATCGACGTAGTGAAATAAGTTTTGGTTGCCTTCGCCGATTCTTTTACATTAACAAGTGGAGATGTATATCTTACTTTTTGTAGCAATACATGTGTTAAAGAATGATACACTTTTTGCATCACACTGTTTGGAATTTTGGTCTCATTTCGGAGATCAGCAACTTACGAAAATCCCCGACTTCAGATATTATCTGCACCGTTGAGATAAGCCCGTTTTATATAAACTGAGAAAATCAGTTACAGCGTTATCTACTAAATCTTCAAAAGAAGTCTGCTTCATGGACATTGTTCCAAGTTTCCCATACCAGATTCCATTCGTGATTATTTACTAACCCTCAAACGGTCACCTGCCACTCAGCATACTTGCTTCTGCAAACACCACGTCCAATATTCTTTTCTCAGAGCGGTTACCTGGCTGCTTAACACTGACGCTAGGTTGGATACAACACATCATGAACATTCACCGAACTGAAAGTGAGCAAATGAGCCTTTCTTGGTATTCCAGGAAAAAAATGGAAATTGAACTACTGAATGTCTTGCTGCCGGTGACCACAAAAACGAAGAAGAACATCAAACAGATTACTTTTCTCATTTTTCGCCAATCCAGTGTGAAAAAAATTACACCACCTAATTTTCTACGGAAAACAAATGAAGACAGCATGATGTTTATTGACTGTGGATTTGCTGACCTTGTTTATTCTGACATTTTTTTGTTAAACGGAATTGTTTGTCGACTTGGGAAAGCCGACTACTAGTACCGGTTGACAGGAAAAAAAGGCTGTAATCAGATCTGAGTCAATACATCATGGCTGATTTGTCCACGTTCAAAGCGTACTCAGCTATTTGTTTTCCACAATTTACTCAATCTGTTTTGTAATTAGAGCTGTCGTTAGTAAATAAATCCCCCCCCCCAAAAAAAAAACAACAGCCGGACACACTAATCTGAACTATCAGTCTGTTCCATTGGTGCTTGTGAAATAGGCTTTTGAGATATTGGGATGGTTTTCAGTGTTCAATCAACTATGCAGGGAGTAACCATAATAAATGGTTTCAAAACGTGAACATTATGGCAATGTCTCCTTTTCATAGGTCATGGAGGATGAATCGCCCTGTATTCAATGGTGTGCAAAATCTGTAAGTTTGTTGAAGTAAAATGCTTATTTCTGGTATTTGAAGACAATCTCGAGCATCCGATGATACACTTTGACGGCAATGACACGGTTATATAGACTTTTTTCGTGAAGACCATTACCTAACAATCGCTGAAACATTGCAGGACTAATGCAGCAGGAAACGTTGACTCACACGCCGAAGTCGAACTTTCTTCAGTTATACGCGAATCCTTATTAGACGAGGTACAACGAAAAAGTGCTCAGTGTGGTCCAAGTTTCGAACGCTGACGGTTGAGTGGTTTAGAACGTCTGCTTATCACCTCGGAAGTCAGGGGTTCAGATTTCTACCATCACCGCTTACATTAACAAGTGGAGATGTATATCTTACTTTTTGTAGCAATACATGTGTTAAAGAATGATACACTTTTTGCATCACACTGTTTGGAATTTTGGTCTCATTTCGGAGATCAGCAACTTACGAAAATCCCCGACTTCAGATATTATCTGCACCGTTGAGATAAGCCCGTTTTATATAAACTGAGAAAATCAGTTACAGCGTTATCTACTAAATCTTCAAAAGAAGTCTGCTTCATGGACATTGTTCCAAGTTTCCCATACCAGATTCCATTCGTGATTATTTACTAACCCTCAAACGGTCACCTGCCACTCAGCATACTTGCTTCTGCAAACACCACGTCCAATATTCTTTTCTCAGAGCGGTTACCTGGCTGCTTAACACTGACGCTAGGTTGGATACAACACATCATGAACATTCACCGAACTGAAAGTGAGCAAATGAGCCTTTCTTGGTATTCCAGGAAAAAAATGGAAATTGAACTACTGAATGTCTTGCTGCCGGTGACCACAAAAACGAAGAAGAACATCAAACAGATTACTTTTCTCATTTTTCGCCAATCCAGTGTGAAAAAAATTACACCACCTAATTTTCTACGGAAAACAAATGAAGACAGCATGATGTTTATTGACTGTGGATTTGCTGACCTTGTTTATTCTGACATTTTTTTGTTAAACGGAATTGTTTGTCGACTTGGGAAAGCCGACTACTAGTACCGGTTGACAGGAAAAAAAGGCTGTAATCAGATCTGAGTCAATACATCATGGCTGATTTGTCCACGTTCAAAGCGTACTCAGCTATTTGTTTTCCACAATTTACTCAATCTGTTTTGTAATTAGAGCTGTCGTTAGTAAATAAATCCCCCCCCCCAAAAAAAAACAACAGCCGGACACACTAATCTGAACTATCAGTCTGTTCCATTGGTGCTTGTGAAATAGGCTTTTGAGATATTGGGATGGTTTTCAGTGTTCAATCAACTATGCAGGGAGTAACCATAATAAATGGTTTCAAAACGTGAACATTATGGCAATGTCTCCTTTTCATAGGTCATGGAGGATGAATCGCCCTGTATTCAATGGTGTGCAAAATCTGTAAGTTTGTTGAAGTAAAATGCTTATTTCTGGTATTTGAAGACAATCTCGAGCATCCGATGATACACTTTGACGGCAATGACACGGTTATATAGACTTTTTTCGTGAAGACCATTACCTAACAATCGCTGAAACATTGCAGGACTAATGCAGCAGGAAACGTTGACTCACACGCCGAAGTCGAACTTTCTTCAGTTATACGCGAATCCTTATTAGACGAGGTACAACGAAAAAGTGCTCAGTGTGGTCCAAGTTTCGAACGCTGACGGTTGAGTGGTTTAGAACGTCTGCTTATCACCTCGGAAGTCAGGGGTTCAGATTTCTACCATCACCGCTTACTTTGGTGGTAGATAGTGAAATGGTGTTGTCCGGCTCGTTACTACACCGAAAAAATTGTGACCTTACGTGGTTCTTTGCCAATCCAGAACTCAGTGTCTGGTGGCCGGGTATCTCTAACAGAGAAGCAGGCCGTTGCCTTCATGCGCAAGTATGTCATAAAACAAATCTACAGAAAGCTTTTTCGTTGCCTTCTTCAACCATGACAAAAATCGGTGTCGCCAATACGACTGAAATAAAAGTGCACAGCCAGAGATTTTCCAGAAGTTGCTGTTGCTAACGGAACCTAACAAAGTCTTCATCGATTTTGAGATATTTTACGGTCAAACCTGGTATACTAACGATCAAGTTCCGGTCAAGAAGGGGCAAGTCAAAGTCATTTCAGAGGATGGAGCAGAAAACTGTTACTCAGCAGCATGAGAACATGTGCAGTGCACGTTACCACACAAAGTAAGATGTGACTAGCTGAAAAAGAAACGGGTTTCGATGGCAAGCAACCTACTTGTCAGGTTTTCGATAAGGATCTGCTCAACTATGTTGCAGTAAAGACGTCTTGTTGTGCTAACCAAAGCTGGTTCATTCTATGTACAGTTACGAAATGGATTACCATTTTAGAGTATGATGTTGAGTTGGTACCAAGTAAATGTGTTTCATTTTTCAGGAAAACAAATTGCTGAAAGATGAATTGGGGGCAAAGCTTGACTCTTTCCAAACCCATGTTATATTTGGGGCAATAACTGCATCAGGAGAAACACGTCACTGAACTTTACTGAGAAGAATATATATATTTATATATATATTGATATATATATGCTGCCCACGAGCTCCTGATCGTTCTGGCTGGGAATACTGCCACAAATGTTGCAGAACCAGTCGAGTTAGATCACAAGCTGCACACAGAAGATTTTTTTTGACGGAGATTAGACTTTCGAGACCTAAAAAATGTTCTTCTTCTTTTTGTACAACAGTGTACAACAGCACAGAAAGGGGTCGTGGCCAAAAATATGCAGCCCAACTGAGAAATGATCGTGAAGGTCGGAACTAAGCCCGGGCCGTTAGTGTCCAAAGTCCATGATGATAACAGCTTGACCACGGCCCACCAACCTCAGCTCCAAATGCATACGGAGTTAGACATGATTGATGATTTAGAAAGAATGTCTACTTCTGACATGATTTTCAAGGTGCTCGAACTTAGTATGGATATCGTCATATATTTGTCTTAATCACACTGAAATGCTGGCTAGATAAGTACGGCATACACATCCGCCATTTTGACAACTTTGAGTGGTAGAGTATTATTTGAGGTCTTGACACACTTCTACGAAACGAGTAGGATAACTACTGGAAAATAGACTTCCCGTTCAACACTGCTGGGTTTTGAGGAAACTCATCTATTTTAAGAAGCGAGCTCAAATAAATTATTAGTAACATACACTTAATAAACTAAAGATTTACAGTCCCAGTTCCCAGGCATAAGTAGTGAATATTCCTTTGTACTGCTACATGTATGTTCATGAATTAGGCAAATTGGACACGGACTCTATATGGCAAACGTACACTGTTTTATGGCAACCGTGTCCTTGAAATTTCAATAGCAGAACCACATAATGTCTTCCTGTTAATGAGATGTGGTAGCGACCTGCGCGAGAGTGGACTACCCCGTACCACAAAATATTACATCCCTTCACTGACTGAACACCCTAATGACATATCGATGAATCACGTGGGTCCTTTATCTTACATTTAAAAAACCACGGTTTCTGGTTCTCACCGATAATGAAACGAAAAAACCTATGGGTTTGAATCACGAAACATATGACGGGTAAATGGAAATCTGTTTTTGGGCAGTGTTGTAGGACGAAATTTTTCGGTCCATCGAAGCCAGTGATCATAGACAAAGGAAACATTTCATGATAATAATGGTGTTTTACAACTCATTTCCTCTTTTTTTTAATCGGTGATTTATCTAATCTTCCTAAAAGTTTTCAACTTTGGGCAGGATATGAAATGATCAATGGAATCCGGTTTGAACGTTTTTCGTATCAACCACGTTGACGTTAGTCGATGACATTGTCATCCAACTGCGTTCTGTTTCTCAAAAGCCAGTAGCAGTAAATCGGACCTCAAGTTTGTCGTGCTGCCGTATTTTGGTTGTTGCTGACCGTCGGAGATCAAATTAGTTGTCAACATTGTACACTGAAGTTTGCCGTGGCTCCGGGTGAGCGAGGTTCAGTGATCCAGGTTCATATATAGATTTTAGGTGATATATTTCTTGCTGAGCCTATTTTCACATTTTTTCCGTATCATTTTACCAAATTCCTGAATATTCCGTCATGTATATATATATTTTACTATGACAAGATAATTTACAGGCTTGGACACACTTCGGGCACTAGCAAAGCACTGTCTACCACAACCAATATCATCATCACAAAAACAACAACATCCGTCAAAAACTGTGGATTTTGATTTTATTCAAAGGACTCCGGAGTTTTATGATTTATCCCGACTAACGATCTAGTCAATATCATAGTTCTGCGTATATCGTCTTGTCTGAAACCGGTGCATATAAAATATTAGTTATTTCTGGCTTTGGCTTCATAAACTAAATGAACAAACCACCGGTTCAGATCAGCGATACACTCTTTTGGTGAATAAACATGGAATTATTATCTACCTAGAAATGTCTCCGTCAAACTTTATAATAGGTCCAAAGAGTAAATTCTTGTAATTGAGTGAGACGCTAAGTGCTCTCTTAGGGAAAGCTTTGATTGTCACGTTATGCGCGTATGACATGGTGGTAAGAAGCAATTGTGACCATTTTACTCCTCTGAACAGCACGAATGTCAAACCTGATTTTATTTTACCAAAGTGCTGTTAGATATCACTAACCGTATACCATAAGAAGCACTTGATTCAAGCTCACCTTCACGCATCCGTCTTGGGGTGAACTCATTTGACTCTCTTCCCGAGCAAGGCCAAATATGAACCACTCCATCCGGTATAAAGTTATTCAACATTGAGTCATTTAGACCACGTATGCATCAGTTGTCCTTGTAGAGTACCACTTACAATTGCTGTGCTAAGAGTAACGAGAGTTACCAAGTTATAAAAGAATATCAGCCGACGTAGTGATAAAAGAAAGTTTCCACGTGTCAACTTTTGGTATTTTACAGAATATAAATCGTAATGCAGTGTGAACCATGAAATCATTGTATAGCTGTTTCATCCTTATTAGGAATCATCAGCAGTGCACTACCAATGAGCCCAAGCTGGGACAGAAACTGTGTTGAACGACTGTGACTCAAACACCTAAAGGCCAGGCTACCTGTTTTGGCTCTTTACACTACACTAAACCTATTCACCACGTAATACGATACCTTTCCGCTGCTGGTTATGAATATTGGCATAACGACTGAACCATACAATCAGCCGATTCTTTGTAAGGGCTCCAGTAGATCGAAGGCTTTCCGTGAGATAACCTATAAAACTAACTGCAAATTTTACAAAAACCAACTCTTACGTGTACCTTTTTGCTCTGAATGGAAGTACCGAAACGACAGACCTGTGTTTGCCACAAACAGTTTTCTGAAACAATACAGCCCATACAGTTTGCTTTCTACATGCGTGTTAGTAGAGGGAGAGTTACACAATAAGACTGCGTATGATTGCATTGCGTGATTACCCAGTATGAGTCTCCATGCGTTGTAGTTGTGTAACTCACCGCTAAAAACCACGGAGGTGCTGTGCAACTGTTTTAACATTGTTGAAGAAAAATCAGGCACTATACCTGCCATAAATTCAATATGCATTCGTGTAAAGAAATGGTGAACCATCGGAAAGCTATCACAAGGAAACCTTATGGAACTCTGAAGCAAACTGGAAGATCATCGTTTGCAAAATCAGTGGAACTGTGAAGCAAATTGGAAGATCATCGTTTGCAAAATCAGTATAAAAAGCCCAGTCCCAAAAATGAAAAAGAATAGGCCTGTGGTCAGCAGCTGTTACACAGCTGTGATTTTCCGCAACTTGCGTGTACAATTCGAATCTAATAAAATATATCAAAAAAGGGATTTTATAAGAGGCACTAGTTTACTCTGAGAATTTGTACTCTCACTTTAAAATATTTTAAGGACTTCCTAGATTGCTTTTCAATAGAGAGAGTTAGCAGATTTTGCGTAAAATTTGTACCGTGGATTATTTTGCGAAGTGCTTCAACAGTATTCCTGGTATTTGATCCAGTAATTTCGGATTCAGGTATGACTGGGAAAATTAACAAGCACGCCGTTTCGGTTTCTAGATAACATGAATCGCAGATGCTAACGGGCGGACTAACACGATAATGAGCGTAGATGTGTGATGTATGCGTGCAGGGTAGAGAGGTCGAGATACCCTTACGCCGCCAACTGCATCCGAGCAGTGAAAACCCGTGAAACGGCTGATTTGCATGACGATGTTCAGTGCTTTGATGGGATCTGTCTAGGGATATCTTCAATTCAGATTGATCTCAAGCCTTGGGAGTTGGAGGGTATGCACCCAGCTTTTCCTTCGCACATATCCCATACATCCGTAATCCCGTTCCAGTGGCACTGGCTATAACTAGAGTAAGCTCTGTACTTGTATCAGTCGGTTTTGAAGAACATACAAATCCATCTAAAATTTGTGATTAGAATCTACTCGATGACCGAAGTCTGCCAAATAGCCCAGTAGTCTGCCTAAGATTACCCGAAATTCATATTGACTTGACAAACACCGGTGGTACACGTTCCTGCGAAAAAGATATTCAGCGAGTCTTGTGTAACTCATTCTTCCGGTTTGAATAGTGAATACAAAGTCCGGGAAGGAGAATTTTTCAAGCATTCATTGGATCAAAGGTTTCACCATGTTGCCTCTTGACAGCGTAGAAGACTTGTTTGTTGACTGAACTCAGCGACCATTTCTAGAAAAACAGTGCTATAAAACTACTGCACGATAACGTACGAACATATAACACTTGTTTTCATTCTGAAATATCGTTATACACAAATGTTCTTCCTCACCAGGCTTCCGGTGAAGCGACTGAAATTTAGCACGGTCACGGCCGGTGCCAAAACTCGGATGAAGAAATATTTTCTTTGTAGTACTTTTTTCTCCTGAATTTTGCACATAATACCAAAAAAGCTTTTCGGATATATAAATCCGTCAGACAAAATATTTTTTACCCTGGCTCTGCTACAAATTTTGAGGATCAGAGATAGTGCGATCTCAGTTACCATGATGAATTTGCCTGAAGCTTGAAAGATTGACTTCAATAAGTGGTGAAATATGAATAATGTTCAACAATATATTGGTCAAATTCGCCGAAAATATATTCCGTCAGAGACAAATGAATTCTGATTCGGCTAGGAGTTCATCCTGCCGAAGCTTTGAGTAGTTTCGCGCATAGCAGAACAAAATAGGAACAATGGAACTGTAGTTGGAGAATGAAGCATTATTGTATGGTTCAGTTACGAATGCTGGGCTGATAGTAGGCTCAGGAGAGAATATTCTTTAGTTTCTTTGAAATACATGACCTAGAAGTCAGGACTATATGATCGTTTTTTCATAACACTTTTGAATTCATTTTCGTGATGACACAGAAATGAACAGTGACGAGGGGATCTTCTCACTTTCTTCCCAAACAAGAGATAAATAAAACCATCTACAGATAACTTGTGCGTGTTCCACTGATGGATATTGCCCACCACCTTTCAGTAAAGGAAAGGACTAGTTTGCATAATAATCACGTAAAACATGGTATTTAAACAAGATGCAGTGGGCAAAAAATCAATTGAAGTAGATGCATTCTTGACCCCTAGGGGTGGATATTCAACTTGGATAAAGAATTTTTCTGTACTTTGATCATACAAGGTACGTAGAAAGAGCAAGATGTATCCAGAATGAATATTCCTCGGTAAACCTGTGTATGCCATTACGAAGAACGATAAGGCAAGGTATGGTGCTCCGTTGTTCAGCCAATCTAAAAGCCCCATCACACACTCAAAGAAGGTAATCATTTGGTTTGATGGTACATTTACGCTCCGTAACCAGTGATTTAGTGGTCCACTTCAACGTAACGCCAGATACGAAATTCCAAGGGATAACACTCCAATGAATTCAAGGTTGTCAAAGTCAATAAGGCAATCGATATGGGCTGCGAAAACGATGATCATCATAGATGAGATAGTTTTATCTATGACATCTTCAACGAAGTAGAATTTGTCGGGTTTAAGAAGTGAAGGCTTCCGGCCTGTCAGAATAGAACTTTTCCTCTGAGGATTGCTTTGGTATCGGGTATTGCGTCCTGTTACCGCTTACACTTGAGTGTTCATCTTATAGCCGTGGTCATAACCACTAGTATTTTATGGGCTTTCGTAATGGAGAAACTATGGACAATTTGAAGGTTCTGTGAAGAAGAAAAGAATTATTATGTTTCGGTACACTTGACTGTAAAGACTAACCTGCTGCAAGCAAGGAGGCATAGGATAAAAGCAATGTCATGGGCCTGTTAATAAAACCTATGCCGAAAACTGGGAAATAATTAGCGGAGGGTTGAGACAAGTCAACTTACTGAAATGAAAATTAAAGATTATGATTGGATTTCGCGTGATAGTAGATACCCCTCATTCTGACATATGAGGTTCCCATTCCGACATGATGTAAGAACAACTCCTCGTGTGTAGTTTTCTTTAAAATTATTCTCGAAATATGCTTTCCGGAGAAGAAGTATGGAACAAGGTACCGTGTCAGCTACTGAATGACGAACGCAAGTCAGTTAGAACTTTTGTTTCATAATGCATTGTCTTATGTGAAGAATAAATTGATTCCGTGAGATACCACTTTTGTATATTTATCCATAACCCGCGTTTAAATTTTGCACCGCTATTTCACAGTGTCCTTGGTAGCAACAGGAAGATCTCTAGGCTGTTTTTTCCACCAAAATCAAGTATGACAGTAATATCAGTCTCAAATGATTCATCGGGCACCGTCATTAAACAAGCTACCATTCGAAAACCATGAGATCAGTTCACAGCTGTTTCATTCTGGTTAAGAAGAATAAGCAGAGCACATCCACCGAGCTCCCGTCTGGACTCGAACCCCGGGTGAACGATAGTGAATCAGACATCTAACCACAAGGCTATCCCTGCCGGTTCTCAATGGTTTGTTCTAATTTATAACTGCATGAAATCATTCACCTTATTTAGGCCCTGCTAGGATCTCGGTTGATGTACACTGCTGTTTATTCCTAACACCTGTACTTTCGTGGATTCAAAGGTTGTATTCGTTATATATGTTCAGGACAATGCAAATATTAGACGAGTGACGACATTGAATCAAAAGCTCGTGCATGTCTCACAGCCTACTCAGGGAACACGGTTTTATCCACAAAGCTGTGTAATTCACTGATATCTCAGAAATGAGGCCGTCGAAGCGATCAAGAAAGAGAGCAAGACCACTGAAACAGACATACAGACCGCCCATTGACGTCGGAAATAACCGTTTGTCCCACCTTTCTTCAGCCCCATCGAGTCGTACAAATGCACGCTAACTAACACCAGCTGACCCCTGTTGTCGTAGATAGTGTAGAGCTCAATTTGTCACCAAACTAATTAACGGCTTAGATATCTAATCCATGTTGAACTGTTTCTATTTTTATGCACCGCCAATCGACCTTCATCACTGTGAACGTACTTGGGTCGTAGATGGTTCAGTTTACGGTCCAATTCAAATCAAGTCAAGTATTTACTTCATGCATCCTGATGAGTGAATATTAGGCAGTAAATAGCCATGCTCGCAGCAATCACACAAAGAAAGAAAGCAGCATTTAGTGAGAAAATAAAATGGTAAGAGGTAATTTAGGAACTAAGACACTAGACGCGAAGTTCGGCGGCGGTAAGAGAAGACGAGCAAGGTAAGGGCAATGGAGGGCTGGTAGGCAGTCGGGTGTGCATAAATCACCTTGTAGCTACTGAGGATTGCAGACGAGGAAGAGCAAAGGCTGTGGTCCTCGTACAGTGGGTGAATTGAATCATTCAGAATTCTTTCGGTGAATCTTTCGCACGTTTCTTGATGGTGGGATATGAATAAGTCTGTGAGATCTTTACGAGGCCTACTATTTTTATGATATAATCACCTAAGGGACCCTCTCTTTGTGATCAAGTCTTCAGTTTGTAGTCTGCGGAAGACTACGGGAGAGTGATACAACCAGCGACGAAAAAGGCTTGCATGGACAAAAAAATGAACCAGGTAAATTGTCCACACAAAGCTTTCTGACTCAAAATTAGTAAGTTAGTCTCGTCACTTTTGTGAAAAACAACAGGCTTTATATTCAGTCTAAAAAAGAATATGGGTGATCGTAACCTCAAGACATTTGACGGATGGTTGTCATTTTACAAGAATGTTTCTTACATTATTGTCTGGAAAGGATTCCAAAATGTTGAAACCGTTGAGAACAGGAAAAACAACATCTAGGAATTTATGGGTCTTTAAGGTTGGACCTCGGACTTTTCCCCAGTGGCCAGTTTCTGAGAGATCAGAATAAAATTCAAGTCTAACTGACGCACTGGGATGGGGTAACCTAACCACAACATCATTTGCATATTTTTATTGAAGGAACAGTCACTGACAGACACGGGGAGGTGTAGGTTGAGAACGGAAAATGGGTCAGAACTGCGCATTGTAGAACTCTTTGGGTTGAACCAAAGACAGAAGAGATTATACCTGAGTACCTTGCAAAATGTTGCCGACTGAAAAAATAATCACAAAATTGTACAAAGATTGATAGTTGCATTCCGCCATTGTAATTTTCTTGAAAGCCGACTGATACAAAGACTAAACAAATATTCATCAACTGGTGATAATATATTGCACACTGAACCGCACAACAGTTCTGTGTATGGTAAAATGAAGGGTGATCGAGTAATATTTTTTTTCCGTATTTGGGTCAAAGCTTGCAACCATACTGGGGCAAAAGCTCTACACTGTTAGGAATAACACGGTTGTAACGACTCTTTCATGCACATGAAAGTACATTGAAATGCCCACAGTTTTGCAGCGTTGATAAGACACATAGTACAGCCTGGTTCGTGTGCAAAGGCAATGTTACATTCACGCACCATGGATAAAATAGACCTAAAAAAGGGTGATGCGGAAAACATCAGCGTACATTTTATCAGTCAACCCGTTTCAGATACCTGGGATTTTATTCATGTTTCCAGTGATCTGTCTCGTAATTATTATTTATCTGTCCAGTCAAGTTTATCTTTAAATTTGTACCCTTTCTCGGTTAGTTCATCACTATGATTCAGCTGTAATCTTCGCAGAACCCCAAGTTATAATAGGTTCTGCCAAATATTTAGAAATTGCCACAGGTACAACTTTCAGATGGTCATCCTACATTTTAAGCTGCGTAAACAAACTATCTAGACATGCTACTGTTTATCAGAGCAATGTTTTCCTTTTCTTTTATCAGTATATTTTTTCTACACTCCTCTACCGCCCCAGTTGCTACTACTGGCCTTCCGAATTTGTTTGTTGGTAGAAGTCTGTCGCTAATCAGTTCTGCATACTGCATACCGTTTGCTGAACTCTGAGCTAAGCTGTGCGCAATAAAACTGGCCACATATGAAGACTCTGCTTAAAAGGTCATCCAGATCCCGCTTAACTTTTAAACAGTGATCTACCCAAGTGCAAGCCTTGCATCTTCACGTGTTCCTCTTTTCGATCCGGAATTCGCTCTATCTCTCTCTCTCTCTCTCTTGTCTGGCCCAGATTCACACATAACCAGATGCAAGGAACCTCTGAATTTTTGATGCGCTTATTAATATGAAACCTTCATTTTCTTTGATTCTCTGTATCGAATGATGAGCTTAGTGCAAGTATTTTGTGACTGAAATGTGGACGTCTTTCTGCGCAAAATTCAGACAATAAAATAACTACGAATGTAAGTTATGTGTCCGCTTGGTCAGCTACCCAGACAACCCATGTAACTTTTGCACAATCCTTCTGGTAAATAGGATCAAGGGTCAATTCAGACAATTCCAAGCCTAGATGTTTACTGCACAGAGGACTACGTTAGTGAAACCTGCAAAGTGAACAGTGTTAGCTTCTGGAAAGAGCCAAGTAATGATGACGGATGCATAAAGCGCAACTGGTGCCTTTGTACAGCTGTGAAAACAAGTGTTCCAACAATAAAACAAAAAGGATCATCGGGTTTAGAACCGCTGAACAGAGAATAACGAAGTGAGCGATTTGAACGTGAGTATTTTCGGAAAGCTACAACTCGCGTCAAGGCTAGTTTTGCAACTGAGCCCAAATTGAAGACAAAGTCATACCCAGTAAAAAAATAAAGCTTTTCAAAGCATAATCACATCAAGCAATTTTCAATCTGGTCATCAGTCATTTCACCAGCCAGTCATTGCTAAAAAATTGTTATAAAAATGGGTAACTGTGATCGAGGACCAAAAGACCCGCCACCAGACTGCAGATTTTGCCGCCTAATTGGCAAACCAACGACGAAACTAAGGTGATGCAACCCTCCGGCCTAAAGGGACTGTCCCGTCATAGATAAGGAAGCACATTCCAAAGGGGTGAACATGTTCCATAGGCTTTAAATTACTAATCCGGGTTCGTGTTCATGAATAAGCCCTCTTGTAACGAGGAGTCCAATTAATGATAAGAAAGAATGGCCGGTCAGTCGAGTACTGATTTTCACGAGGGAGAAAAATGTCACCGATAGGGAGCATGATAAAATGGGTTTACACATCTCTACACATTTGGTACCCAGGCGTACCAGATTTGACACCCGTAGTGATATTATGGATAAAGGATGACACCGTGTGATTTGGAACGGAGGTCTTTGAGGACTAGGGGAACAAGTAAACCCAAGCTCACCCGTCGTGTGAAGTACACCGTATGTCCACGCAAAGAAAACTGGCCAGAATGGAAAACACAATGGAGAAAATTGACAGTCAACTTCATTAAAAAGCCAACAATGCTAATACGAACGGGATGGCAGCGCGCTCAACTTTTCGCTTTTCCTGTCATACTGTTGAGAAATTTCCGTAGCCTGCGACTGTCGTGGTGTGCATCCAAATTTAACGAGTCCATCTGTAACTCGACTAAATCTGATATGCTCGATCAGGCCAGGGAATTAGCCACTCTAGGAACATCTGTTTTTAGGAATAAGACTTGAAAAGACGGGACAGAATTTTCTGCAAATCCCAAATTTTCAGTTTGTTGACTAGTGCTTATTAATTACATGAAATAAAGAATAGAAAATAAAAATCACATATGTTGCTTCCCTTATTCGAAATGTAGCAATGTGCTGAACTGTCCTCGACCATCGAACTTGTGTGCTTTCTGTTTCTGTGTCTCTCAACGCAGTCATTCTTATAACGTATTACCAAGTTCAACGAATGAATTTAGAAGAGCCTAGTGTTTTCGTTAACTTCAGTTGCATTTACGATTTTCAGCGCGCTTAAGAAGCACGGTCCGCGGAAAGAGCAGTACATCAGTGGTTCACATGAGCGGGTGAACACGTCATAAATAACATTGCACTCAACGGTGCTAAACCATCTACAAGTTCCACCTGATGTATCCCTTGCACAAAACCAGCCAACGAAGTGACAAAATAAAACGTCTTGCGTCGTTTGAAATTTAAGAGGCTTTGAGCATTTGTAAACTGTGGCCCTATTGTTTAGCTATAAATAGGTTTTCAGAGCAACTCTTTGCCAAAGGAACTACCAAGAACTAAAGCTAACCCCAAGAAACTCTCTAGGAAATAATGAGCAATTATTGCTCCATTTACTTCACATCTCATTTTAACAGAATAATCTCATATTACTGAAAGCTCGTCAAATGAATATCGGCAAAAGATCAGTCCGGTTAATATGTCCTAGCTCGCTCCACTTCCCCTTCAGTTCAGTATATCGGAAATAATGGAAAATTGTCACTTTAACTAAAAAATCATTAATAGTTGTTTCCATTTGGTTATTCTCTACACTAATACTGCAGAAGTGGTACACTAAAATAAACACCCACGCAGGTCGATGAGTAGGAGTAGGGCAACTGGCGCGCATATCGGCGTCTTCGTAAATGTTTGACTTGAATGTAATACCGGAAAACAGTGAGGTAAACGAAAGGTTATTTATCTTGTTCATTTTTGTACAATATGGTTTGTTTGGATTGCATTCCCCTTGTTACCAGTGATCCTGAAGTAAACCTTTTTTGCAGTTCAGTTGGAAGTGCACAGCGCACTACCTGCTACGGCAGTCATTCTCGATTTATAATTATTACGAGACTCCCGTTCAGCGAAGCACCACTTCGGCGAGACTGTCGCAACAGATGATAATATCTTCAGATATACCTTTTTGGTATTCCTCGTGCAAAGAAAACCTAGTTGGACGGAAGACGGATTTGAATCAAAATTTGGGATGTAGTTTTCAAATCCGCCCTGGTCAGGTATAAACCCATGTGTACGATTTCACTATGTGGGAGACTGGTAGACCTCTTTAAAATGCATGAAGCATTTTTATCGAAAAACCAAATCTTACATGATTTCAGCGTCAGTTTTTGTCCCCCAATGTTGTGCATGTTTATTCCTAGATCTGTCTGTTGGACAAATAACTCCGGATCGTGGAAGCACATTGCTCTGAGTTTATATTTTGGGGAAGGGAACCACGAATTATGGGGACAAAGTATTCACGATGTTCATGATTATGAAAGCACCCTGTAAGCTGGAGAAGCCTCACGCCACAAGTATAGCTTGAGGTTCAGTAAAAATACTAGAGTTGTTTACGGCGTGTCACAACCCCCCCCCAGCTAATCTGCAGTTGAGTGAAGGTTTTTGTAACGTTGATATCAGATTAATGACTGTCACGTACATAGCAAACGCGGGCTTTCTGATACGGTAATCTATTCGTGATTTATTTCAGATTTTCATTGCACGCAGCCAGATCTTACTGAATCCAAGTGAAAGCTGCTATGTCTGCAGTTCATGTAGGTAAACGAAATTGATGAAAAATTGTTCTGCATTATTTCAAAAGGAAATCAGCGGAACGAAATTCAAGATCATGGAAAATTGGAACTTACTAAGGTGCATCCAGATGCATGTCGGACAAGCGAAATGCGGTTACACTGGTTACTAGTTCCGCGTGAGCGAATGAGATCCCCAATCAACACGGTGCATGGGGACTGAGTACTACCCAGAAACGCAGGCTCGTTGGATTGGGTATCGGAACAGACGCTTCTGTCACGTGTAGTATGCACTGCACACAAGTCCGAATGTGTCGGTGGGTAGTGACACTCTTTTTCCTTGCACGTGAGAGAAGTTGGAGAATTAGGACGCTCTACTTGTCGCCAGTACCAGCTGCGTACATCGGCCAATGGAGAGCACGGAGCGGACTGAGCATCTCCAAAAACGTGTGCTATATGAACAGACTTCATTGAATCTTGGTCAATGAGTTTCCCGCTCGCCTGTTTCGATGGGGAGTAATTGTCTGTTTTCTGGGATATGGTTCTTGTTCCACCATCCTGCATAGGAGCAGAGTTATAAAAGAGGACTGCGGTGATAACAAGCCAAGAGAAATTTTATATGTGAGGTGAAATATGTTACCATAACCCAGGTCTTTTTGTCAGTTTTTTTTAAAAACTTTATGCTAATCAACCTGAACAAGTCAACATTAGTAGTCGTTGCATGAATTTTCATGATTGGTTTTCGTCGTTTCTTGTAAACATCTTGAACTGCTACAACAGAAGAACCCATCGTCTTTTATTGAGTCTTGTAACCGTTTTATAATGGATTGATCCGAGAAAATCCTCAGTACAAACAAGGTCAGCAGAACTTTTAGGGACCGATGGAATAAATGATTTGAGTCGTTCATATAAAAGGTTTTTAACATAGACGAGTATCATTCATATATTCAGTCGACACATTCAACTGCACGAATTAATTTGTTGGAAATGCAAACCATGTGAAGATTATAAAGCATGACTGAATGGCTCGTCAGTTTTTCAAAGAGCGGATCCAGAGAAAATATCCCACGGCTGAAAGATTGGCCTCATTCAGTGTGATCATTATTATCATTTCAGATTTCGGTGAACGTTTTACCAATTTTGCGTAAACATACAAAACAAAATACAGTCAAAATAAATGGAAACAGCTTTCTATTGTCTGACTTTGAGTTATTATAATGGTTTAGGCTGAAAATAAATAAACATTCCTAAAACGAAAGATAAGTGAGAAATAATGGCGATAACATCAACATCCTCAAAGAGTGCTGATCTGGTTAAGGCCACTTTTATGAAGATCTTGGTCTCATTAATTTTGAGAATTTTGGTTCCCATCTTGTGAATCCGACAAAGGTAAATAAACTCATTGTGGGCTATTCATCTGAATATTTGTCAACCACTCAGCACCGGTTTGGTCTTTTGTCCAACATCCCTAATACCAGTCTTAGTCCTAAATCCAATACAGCTGCTCTTGAAAAACTGCACTGATCACTCGTGCGATGATTGGGATAGAGAATAAAGTATGGCATGAATTACCTACTGACTTGGCAATTTGTAATGATTTCACTGATGGTTAACTGCAAATCAATATTAAATTACACGGTTCCTGTTGATGGCGAAACCGTGGGACATTATCGCCTAGCGTAAAAGTTCGAGGATAGAGAAGTTCACCACGTTGTTTATTCTCATAGAGAAGTGAGTTCAGATTCGGTGGCGAGTTTTTCAATAAAACTGTTTGAGATGAAACAGCGAAGCATTAACTTCTGCTATCTTCTTTATGTTATATTATATTCATTTTCACTGTAGACAAGAGTAGGACGTAATTTTGTTTCCGAAGCACCTAATAAACATACCTAACTTTATTATAGAAAGAAAATTTTGGATTTGTAGAGTCTGACAAGTTGGACAGAAATTTATCGTAACAATTTTAGGAGTCACATCACGCCTAGCTTAGAGCCTACTGCAGTGCGTTGTAGTCACTCGGAAATACCATGAATTACTGAGTCACACAATTCAATCACTTGTGATGATTAGTCGTTTTTCAGTGGCCAAAATCGTCGATTTCATTTTCTACTGCGGCTTGTGTTTTCGCCAACCTTTTGGGTATGTGCGTCAATGCTTACCGCGTGAAACAGTGACCCCATTCTGTCGATATGCATGTCACGACAACCGCGTTTCATGATTCGTCTGCACTTTGTTCGTGACCATGAAATTGGTCATGTGCTTCCGGAAAACTGTCCAACAATCGGAATTTTGAACTTGCGACTGCACCTCAGCCGCAACAAAGCATACCCTTGCGCGCTACACTTGGCTGCCCTACATTTCGTTACGTGCCACGTCATTATCATATTGAAATTGTTCTCATTAGCAACGCCTGTCCCCTAGAATCTGCTACTCAAAGGAAAACTTCTTTCGTATTAGAGAGACAGCATGTTCCTTCTCATCATCCGTAACTCGTTTTTGTGAAAGCCGGCTGGGGTCACACTGGGCTATGGAACGCAAGCGGGCCGATTCGCAGACAGCACTTTTCGACAAGGTCAAAGGAAGATGACGGTTCCTGCGTCGGCCAGTACTAACATCCGGACTCTCAGTGGAATTATGTCGTCTCTAACCACTATTCTGTACTCTTAGTTTATCGCTAACACCTTTGTGACCCATATCAGAGTTTATTCAACGTATTGAAGACAAACCTGTTCTCGTTTATAACTTTGAGTGATTTCTTCAAGACAGAACACAGTACCAGAAAAATACAAGAGGTGGTGTGGTTACGTAGATCGATCCAAGTGGTCTGGCCGGCCTGAGGTTGTTTTTTTATTTTCGCTTGTAAGTGTGTTCATTGTACGGCTGTTAAATCTCATCCCTAATTTTTGCTTTTTAAAGGCACTGTGTTCAGTAATCTGTTCGTGTCTCCCTTGTGCCCCCAGAGGGACATCAACTTATTTTTGACGCTTTTATGTCCATTCTGAGTCTACTGCTACTGAACTGTTCGCGTACTGTTGTCAGTGACCTCTGTCGTATCCCAACTAGAGGAAATGCTGCTTTAGATATCTCGAATTTTTTCACTCACAAATAAAGCCCCCTGTTTCAATGATTGCTCCTGCTCTAAATTACCGCCAGATATTCGGCGCGCAGTTCGCTCGTCCAGTCGGAAAAAATAAAGGTCACCTTTCAAAACTTTTCACTTGTTGACATTACTCGACTACTAAGTTCCCTATTCAATTTGACTACATTCTTTGCTTGCTAGACGTATATACGAAGACACTGTGAGTGGTGTTTGACTTTTGGTGTATTATGGACACCCCATTTTTTAACAAAGCCAGAATAGCTTCTCCGTTGATAAAATTTCTGAGAAGGCCAAAAGAACACACATATGAACTATCCGAAAAGTCTTCCGTGAGAAAACGCTCTACACTGAATAAACAAGATATACAAGGGCTAAATAGGACTTTTACCCACCATTTCCTCCGTAGCGAGAATAACAAACTTCTCAGGCATGGAATCGGACTTCCTCGTGAATAGCTTGCCAGCGCAAAATACTGAAGTATAAACGCCGACTCCCTAAACTCCGCGTTTATTTATCCTTCATCCTGCATTGGATAACTGACCGTATTGTTTTCCCCCTTTTCCCTCAGAAATAGACCCTTTTTCCCCAGGAACATTCTTCAAGCTACTTGGAACCTAAAAATGATTTCTTGCTCTCCATCCAGATGGTTAATCCTCCACTTTTCTCAAATTTGGACCCAGTACACCTCATGAAATTGTGATTTCTCTCATCAATAAATCTGTTGACTGTGGGGCTATTCCCGCCTCCTAGAAGCTCGAGAGAGTAGCACCCATTTCATAACATTCTATTTCGAACACTTTGTCAAAACATTACTGTCCGATAACCGTCACTTCGTATGCGCTCAAGTCAGCTGAGCACGCTGTCTTGGGCCGATAATGTTCTTTTTGTTGTTCCATATGACTCCTGTCATTTCGGATACAAGTCTAACAGATGCATCAAGTAATCAGTTACTTCAGTTTTGAATTTCATCTAAGGTAGCTTGACTAGTTCCATGAAATCGATTTGCTGTGTTTTCCCCGACTATTTCTCAGCATTATATTCTTCAAAAGCTGAAATCTTCCGGCTAACCCATTTCTTTGCTCCCGTGAATGAAGAAGAAAATTTCCAATGGAACTCGAAGCATTCAAGTTGACTCAAGGTTGCCGTCCTTTTACTCTATATTTGCAATACGTATATCAGCGACTTGATCAATACAACACCTGCACATTTAGGTACGACCATGCAGTGGTGCTCTTGGAACACTAAAAATATCGAGGATTTTTTGTCCCATGCCGGCGTACATCACAACACTTCCAAATGTTTCCGTTCTACTTTTCCTCTTTGGCGTTTCAAATGAGCAATCGGTCGTCAAATCTGTTCTCGTAAACAGAGCTGTTAAGTACTTAGGCACTACCATCAGCACCTATATGCAATGGTCTTTCCATATTTATTATGTCTACAAACTGTGTAGAGTGTCATTTCAAATTTGTTGGCTAGGGTAGTTTGGCGCCGCACGAGCTTCTTCCGTATATTCTCTCATTCCTGACTACTGCTCTCCCGTAATCCTTTCTTTTCTACTTAGGACGGACTACGTCACACTACTTCGCGGCATGTCCATCATCCGTCGTGTTTCTCTGATTCCAATAGGCATTCTTATCTCCAAAGTTTGTGATTTACACGTTGTAGCCTTTACCAAATTCACCACGAAGACTCCCGTCAACCTCACTCATCCCTGTGCCATGAGTTATCTGCTTTCCGTTCACATCTATCCCACCCTTTTCGCATTTAAACTCATCTGCTCCAGTGTAAATATCTGTTGCAGCTCTATAGTTCCTTATTTACCACGTGTCTTTTCTCTGTTCTCATGAATATGAAAGTCACTGAGGGAGTTCTCGCAAACCTCGGTAGCAAAATCCAACATTCGTCTGCAGCAATTATTTTTTGTGCTTATTTAAGGTGACAGTGATCACTTTTGCTCCTTTTGGCTGAAACGTGAGTTTGTTAGCTTTCTGAAGTACTCAGAACAATACATACCATAGAGAGCTGTCAGCAAACCACCTTTTTAATTCTTTAGTGAACTGTTCTACAAGGAGCATCCTCTCCCACTGATGGTGCACAAATGAGGCGATTGCAAAAGTAATCTGGGACTGAATCAACAGAATTTTTCTTTAGATTAAAGAAGGCACAATATATAAATGGTAAATTCTAAGCATTCCTTCCCGTACGCTCATTCATGTACAAATAGAACACACAATAAGAACCCTGCTGAACACACTCTGGAACAATTAAGTATACCTGATTACCAATCGGAACGCTCAACCCACATCAATCTGATGACGAAAAGGTCGTATGTTATATCGCGATTATTGAGGCTGAGTGTCTTGTGATCGTTTGATATCCGGACATAGCATAACTCACTCACTGTTCCGACTGCTAAGGTACGTGTTCCCAATTTGTTGACCGAGGCATTTATCCCTTCTGCCTACGCAGGAGTAAATAGATCTTCAGGTGATTCGAAAAATTACTTGAAATTCCCTCGGGTCTGATAAATTGTCAGAATGGGAGTGAAGAATTTGTCCATTGGCTGTGTAAAAAAGTGCAATCCACCTTCTACACTCCCTGTCACCCAGCCTGTGCATTGCACGGGTCTTCGTACCAGGTTTTCGGTGTGCCACGATGGCAAAAACTTCCAGCCAACATTTGACCTTTATTTGGCAGATGGGTTTCACTTGTCATCAATGTGCCATCTGATGCAAAATGGAGAAAATCGTCCGGATCGAAATTTGTGTACCCTGTCATTCAGACGCATTCAGTTTATACCACCCGAATCATGCGTTTCACTTTTTTGTCGGCCGGTCAAAATCGGCGGATTTACAACCGCAAACTAGCAAAAATGCAAGTTCATCAGCCTCCCAAGTTATTTCCAGATATCCCCTGGATAGTTGAGACTTGATACAGAAAATGTATGTGTGAATCAATTTTGAATTCGTCTTGAAAGTATCTATCGTTGGAATCCAGTCGCGTGGATTTGTACGTGCCCAACTGACGTGTCTGTTGTTAGTAAAATCTCTCAGTCTTGATCATTCATTCGTATTTTGTCTGAAATTGCAGTTAAACTTATAGAAAAAGCACTGAACAAATTGGTGTCGTTTACCAGAAAAAGGGAATCATGGCATGAACTTTCGAGAGCCAACTGATGGATTATTCTCTTCAAAGCAAGCTTTTCTATATACGAATTTGAAGAGAACACAGCAGGTTTACGTTCCACTATTTATATCCGGATGAATTTAGTTGCATCTCATCAGGCACACACTACGTGCAGTATAAAAATAAACAATAAACTTATGAAAAAACATTATCGCCGGATTCTCGGCCAACTGCGTAAGCCGAACCGAAAAGTAACTTCGACTGAGTGTGACCGCAAGTCTCCCGATGGATGGATACCTATGTTAACCAAAGGGAAGCACACGGCCAAATGTCGCCAGCCAGGTAGCAACCAAACTCTTCTAGCACACTTCATTGCTAGACGTAAACACCGGACTAACCGCAAAACTGTGTTCTCTGCGATCTTCTCTGCCACTAATTCACGTCTAATCCAGTGTGAGGAAGCGATTCCGATCCAAAGATGGGAGCCTATTTCTTGCAGGCAACTGGATTTATTCGTTTCGTTGACTTTTCCTAAGTGAAAAACATGACGAATGTGAACCTATCACCCGTAACTCTATTTTACTACTGTATTGTTTATTTTTGCATTACCTGTGGTATGCACCTGAAGAGATACAACGAAAGCTATCCAGACCCGAATAGTACGAAGTAACTCTATTGTATCCTATCTTCAAGATGTTTTTCCCGCTAACGAGATCCTTCTTCGCCCGTTTCATTCCACAAATAAGCGTAAAGCTCTACAGAAACTGACTATTTTAAAGCTAGTTTTAGGGTGATCAGCTGTGATCTGAAATGGACTGATCTTACTAGAATAAAAATTATCTGTAGAATATAAGTTCAGTACCAATAGCACGGTAAAAAAAAATGGCTAGTTTTGAAAGTTACGAAAATGAAATTGTTATTGACGGTCTTCGTTAGCGATAAAATAAACTAAGAATATGCCAGTATAGGGGTTCCCGCTGATTTTTATACCCCGTTATTGCTTTGCGAGAAAAGAAATTTTGCTTGTAACGCGCCTGGAGAATTTGGTACCATTTTGCAGCTCGATAGTGATCCCGCGTATGGAAATAGGCTCACCAGCGGAAATGATCGGCCCTTTTAGGATGTGTAACGGTGAAATCGGATTAATCTGACCGTTGGTCGTTGAACATTCATTTGTTACGACAGAGGTTCTAGAAGGTCTTACCCAGAGTAAGTAAATTCAGCTACTCAACTGAAATAGAGATAGAAATGGTGCACGGAATGTGGTACGGAAAAGCTAGTGGTCTAGTAACTGGATTGGTGGAACCTACGCGTGATATTCTGGAATGTCACCGAGTGAAGAAGGCCTGCATAGTACTACAAAAAATAACACTCACACTTACACACTGCTTACATTTCAGTATAT